>CM054129.1:128505773-128818273 GCA_028751855.1 Ambrosia trifida
TGATATTTTTATAGAAATTTATAATTAAAATAGAATAAACTTGAAATATTTATTATATATATTAAATAAATAATTTTTGGAAAACTAAAAATTGTATGTTAAACTTTTCTACTAGAATAACATAAAATAATTTTTGTAGAATTTATAAAAGAGTTCTAGTATTTTAAAACCAATTTTAAAAATATAAGTGGATATATAAAAGTAAAGGTTTTTTTTAAAAAAAAAGTTGTGTATTGTGGGACTCGAACCGTGGCCTGTGGCCGGTTCATGTTTTAAGGACAAGAGGTCACACCAACTGATCTGTTGATCAGTTGGTGATGGTTTTAGTTCATAAATATATATATATATATATACAGTGTCTGCAGATGATTATCCCCAATTCAAAGGTGTCGAGCCCTAGTTATAATAATCGATACAATTACCAATCAACAGCCATGGAAACCTTAGGGTTGTTGATTGTATGATAACGAAAAACAAAAACAACAACTTAATTGAAACATACAGAGCTTGATTGGAGCAGAAACACGAGTCAACGCCGAGGTCAAACGCGACGAGGTTCACTGATTATTATGGATTTTCAGACGAAATTGGGTATGAGTGTTTAGTTTTCGGCGGTTTTAGGTTCACCAGGAATGTCCAATTTATAGTATAACATACTAGGATGTTCAATTGGAAATCTTGACCAAGGGTTAATAAACGCGCAAAAATTGGAGAAATTTAGAGCTGATTTCTCGTAATTGATTGCTTGGCATTGACGAGGAGGGTGATTTTGATCACTAGATCAATCGTGTATTGTTTCTAAAACAAGAATGCCGCGTCAATTTTTGAATCAAAGTGTTGTCATTGTGGTTGACTTTCTTGTCTGTTGACTAAGATAATCAGTAACGTAATATAATAAATTTCGTATGGGAAAAACTCAAGTTGTAGTGCAGCTCAGTTGGTTTCAGTGTGTGGGTTACGTGCGGACCGCCTCCAGACTCGGGTTCGAGTCTGGTAGGCTTATTTATTTATTTTTTAAAAAAAAAAACGGATTAGAGAGGGGAATAGAAAGGTGGGCCGGGTTAAGAGGGTTGGCCGGTTTGGGCTTCTCGATGGGCTGGGGTTTTTGGGCTCCGAAAATGGGTAAAGGGATGGTTGGGTTGGGTTTGTAGGTTGGGTTATGTATGGTTTTGTTTCTCTTGTTTGTGAAAGAAGGACTAGCTTTATTATTATTATTATTATTATTATTATTATTATTATTATTATCATATATACCATTATATATATTTATAAGTTGTGTGGTAGAAAAATAAAAAACTTAGGCATATTAGTATAAAATTAATGATAAAGTAAGGGCTTTTACGTATTAGAATTTGGGAAAAAATTTTGCGATGTTACACCAACCATATTTCTAATTGGGTACACATCGCATCTCCATTGGTCTATGAGACAAATCTTTATTTGCCCATGTGCCATGATACATGGAATATTAAGGTTGGGCACCTCAAAATACACCCATCTACATTTTGGCCACATGCCTGATTGGCTATACGCCACATGTCTATTCGACCACGGGACACATTTATATAAAACATGCTACGATGCTCCTTAGATATGAGACCATGGATCCGTAACAACATAGACCCATGCTACCGATCATCTCTAAATATAAGTATGTAAGAAGTAACACGCGTTGCATGGTTAGGGTACGCACTAATTTATGCTTTGAATCATCTCCACTTTCATAACATTCTTAAGGCACATCAAACAATCTTGGATGAAAGTACTACATAGATGGAGTACACGTATTGATAAAACCAAGTATGGTTTAGATGCAACACCTCAAGATAATAATGTTATGATAAGGAAACCCTAACAAATATAAGGGGATTTCGAAACTCAGGCGTGTTCACAAGTGGCCCGGGTAAGCAGTGATAAATGCTCTAGATCACCACCAACCACTTAACAAAAATGAGAGTTTTTTGAGGTCACGTTAAATAACTAAAGGTGCAAAGAACCATGTTACCCCTTCAAGGGGAAGGCACTGATAAAAATACCTCGAAACAATGTGGTCACTAACCCTGCCTTGATGCGTTGGAATATAAGCACACGCGGTGCTTCAAAAGGCCTTTAATTAAAAGCATAACGTTCTTCGGCATGACTTGTGCCCATGATTTGGCAAGGATGGAAAATTGCCACTGAATGATGTAAATTTATTGGCACGACTAATCACCATTTTTTCTCTCTTACGATTACGGATCTAGATAAGAGAAGACGAAGTAAACTCTCATATAGAGTAAGTTTTTGGATCTTCAGGTACTAGTACCTTATACCCACTATGTCCACTTTAATAAGCATGATGTTTGCTTAAATGCCGATAATGTCCACTCAAAAGGCATAATGTGTCACACACGGTATGGACATAAGGCCAATGATGTGGCCTAACGACTATTTAGTTTCGTTGGTATTGTTCTAAGGTATTTAGGAATCATACACCCCTAATTAGGAAGCATACACCCTGGCCTACATCACACACCAATAGGAGGCTGTCACATACCTTAGAATGTGATGTCACACTGTCACACCACACCAATGGCGGAAACACGTGGCGCGACGGTTCAAGCGTATAAAGTCAAGGTTAACGCAAATCACAAGTAATTAAGAAAATGGGTCATTTATTTAGGCGTCAAAATCATGTTCAAACATTACACATAAAGTAGATTGTTTTTAACATAAACAGTGAGGTTTCTCAAATATATCCCATATGTTTGGGAAATAAAAGTGAAACCCCGCAAAAGCAACCGACGCCCGCATAGGAGATTCCAGGGACCCAGCCCGCCATGCTTGTCTTCATCTAGTTACCTGAAAGATATGTTTAAATTTCGTCAATATAAATATATTGGTGAGTTCACAGGTTTTTAGTTTCCAAAACTTAAACACTTGGGAAATACCATGTTATGACAATATATAGGAGTTGCAAGTTCCTATAAATCTACTTGAGACTATAATCAAACCAAGACGTATAACAATAATGCCCCGCTCCAAGTCGTTTCTCGGTATCCTACGACTTAAGTTCAGAATATATGCACCCCAGGCATACACTGATGCATAATCGACGCTATCGATTAGGGGTGGGCCTTGTCAGGCACCAATAGTACTATTCAAATATTCCACCGGTTTCATTTCCCTGAATAAATGATTATAGAAGTGAGGTCTCAACCCCGAGTGGCGGTCACACCTCAAGTAATTATTCCGTCAAACATTTTCCCTAACATATCTTTCCCCCGAAAACGTAAAATAGTTTAAAATGGGGCCGTGAGACTCACCTGAATCAGTGTCTGGCTCAATAGGTAGATAGCAAACGGGGGGTCTCGCACCTATAAACGTCCTAGACGTATAAGTCACTATTCCTATAGTGCATGTGCCTTGGCAAGTTGTACACCCAACTCCCGACCACGAGTTATTCCAATTCCCGTTTAATTCAGCGCGTATCCTAGGTTTCGTTGGCGTTAGATTACCCCTTTTTCTTACAAGTTATATATTATTCTTGCTAATATTTCCTTAACTTGTATATTATTATCCTCGACTCAACTTCACTTAACGTATAATTATTTTCCCATTCAAATAATTATACTTAAGATCGCATCGTTCGATATAATATATTTTTAACACCCGACCCGACTCACTTTGCCGCACATTTATTTTCCCATTTAAATAAATATGCTAAGGTCTTGTCGTCCGGTAGTATATTCTCAACACCCGATTCGACTCACCGTGCCGTATATTTATTTTCCCATTCAAATACATATACTAGGATCTTGTCGGCACGGTATACACATATATATACATATATCTTTTGTCTACTCGTCTCGGTTTTCCTTCCCACATATCTACTTTCCCATTAAGTAGATATACTAGAATTTCGCCGAGACGAGCGTATATATATATATATATATATATAAACGTGTAATTTTTCTTGTTAAGTTTATACGTTTGTTTAACGTCTTACTTGTTTACGTTATGTTTTTCTCCCACGAATAATATCTTCAACACTTAGGAAAGTGTTTATTAGTTTTCACCCATGATGTACATATATATTTTACTTCCTAAAAATATATATTTTCTCATCTTGCCGCAACGGCATTTTTCTTATGTTTTTGTCCGTTTGTTGTTCGTTAACGTGTCTTAGCCCGATATCTTAGCTTGAATAGTTAATTTTTCCAAGTTTTTCCCAACATGTGTTTTATAGAAATATTATTCATATTTCTTCCTCCTAACACATGTTACTTGGAAGGTTTAAAAATACTTTTGTATTTTTAACCCAACTTGTTAACTTAGACACAAAATGTTTTCCAACACTTTTATATTCCCATTTATATAAAAGTATTCATTTTTGTATAAGTTTCTCAAGTTTTAATTTTTGTTCAACATTTTTATAAAAATCTCTATTTTTATAAAAATCCTTATGTTAATACAAGTCCATATTTTTATAACTTCCACTTTTATAAAAAAAATACACTTTTTACACAAAATACCCAAGTATGTTACTAGTATTTACCAAATCAACCTTGGAAAATTATTACTTATACTTTTGACACCAAACTTTTCATTATTGCATTCTTGGACTAATGGTTTCTAAAATATTCATTTTAGTCCCCTAACTTCCAAAGTTACAACATTAGTCCCTTAACTTTCAAATGTTGCATTTTTCTACTCTAACTTCCAAAGTTAGCATTTTTCACCCAAATTAGTGGACTTTGAAGATTCATCTTTTTAATGCTAAGTTATTTTTGCATCAAATCACTTTTAATAGTCTTATATTCCATACATAAGGCTACTAGTATGTGTGTTTAATGTATTTGTCCATTATATCCAAATTTCATTTTTCTAAGTGAGTAAACTTTAATTTTGCAACTTCTACATTTATGACATCCTAACATATTCCATCTTGTATTACACTTTAGATGATCATTTTATGATGATTAAAACTACCTTTTAACATATTCAAGTTTCTTTCTCAAATCTTATTCAAATCATCATCCTACATAGTGTATGTGTAGATTTTATATCTTTTAAGAAACACTACATTATTATCATCCAATCCATGATCCATTTACATGTCTTTAATCATCCATTTTACTCATGTAAAATCTATTAAAGCTTATGTTTCAAAACCATATTTTAACTCTTCATGTACAACTTGCTTCTAAGAACACATACATGAATATTAATAATCAAAACAAGGTTAAGAAGCTTACTACTAGCACAAGGCTAGGGAAGACAAAAACCTTGGATTTGAGAGGGGTTTAGTGTGTTCTTCCAAGTGGTTAAGCTCCAAGCTCTTGAAACACACAATGGGGTTTTGATGGATGGATGTTTAGGAGTAATTTGGAAGTGTTGAACTTGGAAGAAAAGTGTATGTGTGTGTGTTATGACTTACGGCCAAGGGAGAAAGAAGGAGAAGAGTTTATTGCTTTGATATCCAAGTATTCACCACATGCTTTCCTTTTATAAATCCTCCATATCTTTCAATTATTACAAGTAATCTAATGGAGATTGTATTGTGTACTTAGGTGATCTTGGATGGATTTGTTAGTGTGTGTGTGTGCCGTGAGTTGAGAGAGAGAATGGAAGAGTTTTGTGTGGTTATGATGGACATGTAATCTCTTGCAATCTCTTATAATCTTTCCAAGATCACACATGAGATCTCCATATTAGATTTAAATACTCAAGTGTGTGTACTTAGGTAATAGCCTAGGTGATTTTGTCTTGGATTTTCTTGGCCTCTTGGCCGATTTTCTTACAAGGAAAAAGCAAGCTTGTGCATGCTTTTGTACTTGATAATCATCCATGTTTGTCTTATCCATGCATGTCACACCACGCCTATGGCGGAAACACGTGGCGCGACGGTTCAAGAGGATTAAGCCAAGATTAATGCAAACCACAATAATAATTAAACAAACGGGCATTTATTCAACGCCGAAAATCATGTCAAATTATTCGTACATAATCTTAAATTGTTTTTGAAATAAATAAGGAGGCTCCTCCATATATCCCAAAGTCCTTGGGATAGAGAGATGAGACCCCTTCATGACATCCAACGCCCGACTTGGAGATTCCCCCGACCCTGCTTGCCATGCTAACCTTCATCAGTCAATTACCTGAAAGATATGTTTGAAAATCGTCAATATATAAATATTGGTGAGTTCACAGGTTTTGATTTAATAAAACTTTATTAAGTGGGAATTTCCTTGTTATGACATTTATAGGAGTTGCAAAGTCCTACAATTTACTTGAGCCTATAACCAAACCAAGACAATTAATAATGCCCCCGCCCCAAGTCGTTACTCGGTATTCCTACGACTTGATTTCAGAATACGTGCACCCCAGGCATACGCCGATGCATAATCGACGCTATCGATTAGGGGTGGGCCTTGTCAGGCACCAATAGTACTATCCAAATATTCCTTTGGTTTCTCTTTCCTGAATTAATGATTATAGTGGGGAGGTCTCAACCCCGAGTGGCGATCATAACTCAAGTATCCAACCCGTCATACAAATCCCAACATATCTTTCCCCCGTAAAAACGTTAAATAGTTTAGAAATGGGGCCGTGAGACTCACCTGTAACTGTGCTCGGCTCAAAGAAGAAACTAGTAAAGTTTGTGATCCCGCACCTACAAATGTTCTAGGCGTATAAGTCACTACACCTATGGTGTATGTGCCTTGGCAAGTTGTACACCCAACTTCCCGACCACGTCTTTATCCCAATTCCCGTTTAATAGGTTCGTATCCTAGGTTCAATGGCGATGGATTACCCTTTCCTTGTAAGTCGTATATTATTCTTATTAATATTCTTTGTGACTTGTACACTATTATTCTTGACACGATTCTACCCAACGTATAATTATTTTCCCATTTAAATAATTATACTTAGGATCGTTTCGCTCGATATAATGTGATTTCTTTCATCCGACCCGACTCACTTTGCCACATATTTATTTTCCCATTCAAATAAATATGCTAAGTTCTTGTCGTTCGGTAACATATTCTTAACGCCCGACTAGACTCGCCACACCGTACATTTATTTTCCCATTTAAATAATTGTACTAGGATTTTGTCGGTATTCACACGTTCGTAGATATATTTCACCTACTCGTCTCGGTTTTCCTTCTCGCATATCTATTTTCCCATTTAAATAGATATACTAGAATTTCGTCAAAAACGAGCATATGTACACATACCATCGCGTGGATACTACAAGTGTCGTTTTAGCGTTTCTAATTCGTTACGTTGTGTTTTTCCTTTCCCACGAATATTCTTTCTACACTTAGGAAAGTGTTACGCACGTTTCACCCTTGTCATATATATTTTATCTCTTAAAATATATATATATATTTATTTTCATCTTGCCGCAATGGCATTTTTCTCATATGTCCGTTTACGTTAGCTCATGTAACTAAGTTCGTTAGTTAGCGTTTTTTTTTCATATTTGTTTCCATTGCGCGTTTTTATGGAATATATACTTTGTATGTTTAGCCCAACTTGTCCAACTTGTAACCCAAAAATGTTTCCGATACTTTTATATTCCCATTTATATCAAAGTATCCATTTTTGTACAAGTTTTCCCAAGTCTTTACTAATATTTTATAAAATCTTATTTTTATAAAATCCTTGTGTTACTTCTTTTATTTTTATAAAACTTCCATTTTTATAAAAATGCTTCTTTTAGTTTACACAAGCAAGTTTCTCATGATTGTCAAAAACTACACTTGGAAAGCTATTTTTTTTTTTTTGCTTTTGACACCGAACTCTTTGTTAATGCATTTTTGGACTAAAGTTTCTAAAATACATATTTTAGTCCCTTGACTTTCCAAGTTCCAATATTTGTCCTTTAACTTATATTTGTTGCACTTTTCATTTCATCTTGCAAGGTTAGTGTTTCTCTTCCATTTTAGTGGACTTTGAAGACCCATATTCTTAATGCTTCATTGTTTTTACTTCATTCCACTTTTAATGATCTTATAATCCATCCTAAATGCTATTAACATGTTTGTTCCATATTTTATCCAAAATATCAATTTTTCACTTATTCAAGTGAGTGGACTTTGAATATGGAACTTTTTCATCTATGATTATCTAACCCATTTTAATCCATTTTTGTCATTAACTTATCATCTTATGATGATTAAAATCATCTTCCATCTCATTCAAGTCCTTCTCATTAATCATACCCAAATCATCAACTTTCTTAAGTGTATGTGCATTTCATCACATTTTCTCCAAATATTACATTTATTAATATAAATCCAAGATTCATTTAAGTTATTATTATTCTTCCATTTTTATTCTAACAAAACACATTATCTTTATAAAATCCATTTTATTACCCATCAATGTACAACTTGCTTTCAATAGCACAAAACATGAACATCTAAGAATAAAAACAAGGTAATACATACTACTAGCTCAAGGCTAGGGAAGACAAAAACCTTGGATTTGGGTGAGGTTTAGTGTGTTCTTCCAATGGGTTAAGCTCCAAGCTTTTGAACACACAAAGGGGGTTTTGAAGGATGATGATCTAGAGGTGATTTGGAAGTATAAAAATTGAAAGAAAAATGTATGTAGGTGGGTGCAAGGCCACGGCCACAAGGAAGGAGGAAGAAGAAATTTTTGTGATTTGTTTCAAGTGTCTTCTCAAGTGACTTATAATCTCACCTTCAAATCTTGCAAAGATTACCTAATATCTTTCTTAGATTATGTAATATCTTGGAAGGATTTAGGGAAGATTACACTAGATATGGAAGAAAAATCTTTGGAGGATTATTATGAGGGTGTTTGGCCGAGTTTAAGAGAGAGAGAGGAGAGGATTAGTTAGTTTCTTGGCCAATGAGAGTCCATGCATGATCATGATTAGTTCTAATTATTAGATATTAAGGAGATGAAGGGTTTAAAGGAGATAATAAAAGATCTTACCCATTTGGGTGGGCCATGGCCGGCCCCCAAGGGGTGTGGGTGGGGTCCACTTTGCTAAATATTGTCCAATATTATGTTTAAGTTACTTGGTTCGGGTACCGTCCGGGTATTCTTGGGTATTTAACCTCGTGTCACCCGAATATTAAAATACCATTAATATTCCTTAAATTTTGCCCAGTTAAATTACTGATAATTTATTTCGGCTTTTGTCGGGTGAAATTACGTGTTACGCGCGTATCGGGTGCGGTACGCGCACTTTATTCGTTACCGGGAGATTTGTACAATAAGCTTTCACGTATGGCTTTGGGTTTCCAAAACTCATTATATTTTGTGAAAATATTATTTATTTTATATTCCGGGTGTCCGGAGTTCGTTTCGCTTATTTAATTTTTACCGGGTAATCGCCAATGTCCATACCGGATAGATTTGCTTGCGCACGATCCTATCATGCTTTGCCATTAAACTTATGCATTCCTATGCATTATTTGGGAACTTCTATCTTTCTAAGGTCTCAGTTAAACAATCAGCACATAATTACGTTTAATTACGTTAATCGTGTTAAATTAATTAGTACGGAATTACCTTAATTTTGCCGGTTGTTACATTCTCCCCCGTTAAGAGAATTCCGTCCCGGAATTCACTTCGAGCTCTCCGGTATAGGGGTCTTCTCGAATAGGGCGGGTCATTTTTGCTTCATCCGGTCCAGCCTTTCCCACGTGAACTCCGGTCCACGCTTGGCATTCCAACGCACTTTGACCAATCTGATCTTACTGCGTCTTAACTTTTGGACATTCCAATCGGTTACTTCGATTGGTTCTTCGACGAAGTGTAACTTGTCGTCAATGTGGATTTCGTCTGCGGGGATGATGAGAGTTTCGTCGGATAAGCACTTCTTCAAGTTTGACACGTGGAACGTGTCATGTACACCGTTAAGTTCTTGTGGCAACTTGAGCTTGTATGCTACGGGGCCTACTCTGGACAGGATTTCGAACGGTCCAACATACCGTGGGTTCAGCTTCCCGCGCTTCCCAAAGCGCGCGACACCTTTCTAAGGTGACACCTTTAGTAGGACCCTGTCTCCGACTTGAAATTCCAAAGGCTTTCGCCTCATATCTGCGTAGCTTTTCTGCCGGTCGCGTGCCGCTTTGAGACGTTCTCTTATCAGAAAGACCTTATCTGTTGTCTCTTGAACAATTTCGGGCCCGGTAAGTTGCTTTTCACCAACTTCAGCCCAACATAAAGGCGATCTACACTTGCGTCCATATAGAGCTTCAAAAGGTGCAGCTTGAATGCTCGTGTGGTAACTGTTGTTATACGAAAACTCTACCAGTGGCAAGTGTGTATCCCAATTACCGCTGAAATCGATTGCGCATGCCCACAACATATCTTCTAAAGTCTGGATGGTTCGTTCACTCTGACCATCGGTTTGTGGATGATATGCGGTACTCATGTCAAGGCGAGTACCGAGGGCTTCATTCAAACTTTCCCAAAATCTTGAGGTGAAACGACTATCTCGATCGGAGATGATGGAAATAGGTACAACATGCTTAGATACTACTTCCTTAATGTACAAACGGGTCAGTTTCTCCAACTTATCCGTTTCGCGAATCGGGAGGAAGTGTGCAGATTTTGTCAATCGATCAACGATCACCCAGATCATGTCGTGGCCGCTTGTTGTCTTGGGTAACTTGGTAATGAAATCCATAGTAATCCATTCCCATTTCCATTCCGGTATTTTCGGTTGCTGAAGCAAACCGGATGGTCTCTGATGCTCGGCTTTGACCTTCGCGCAAGTCAAGCATCGCGCAACATATGCCGCTATATCTCTCTTGAAATTTGGCCACCAGTAAAATTCCTTCAAATCATGGAACATCTTGTCTGCTCCAGGGTGAACCGAATATCGCGAACTGTGGGCTTTGGCTAATACTAGTTCACGCAATCCACCATACACTGGTACCCAAATCCTATTCATGAAATACAGGGCTTGATCCGCTTTTGGCTCTAGTGAATCAACCATCTTCCGCAATCTTTCATCTTTGACATTCTCGGGTTTAAGAGCGTTAGTTTGAGCTTCACGAATCCGGTCAGTCAGGTTCGTGTGGATGGTTAGACCCAAGGCTCGGACACGCAATGGCTTAACCCGTTCCTTGCGACTCAAGGCGTCGGTTACAACGTTCGCCTTCCCGGGATGGTACTTTATCTCACAATCGTAATCGTTCAATAACTCGACCCATCGTCGTTGTTGCATGTTCAACTCCTTTTGGTCAAAGATGCTGCAAACTTTTATGATCGGTGAAGATTGTACACTTGGTTCCGTATAGATAATGTCTCCATATCTTGAGCGCGAATACCACGGCTCCCAATTCCAGGTCATGTGTGGTGTAATTCTTCTCGTGGAGCTTTAGTTGCCTGGAAGCATATGCTATGACCTTCTCTCGTTGCATCAATACACAACCCAATCCCTGATGAGAGGCGTTACAGTAAACCACGAAGTCTTCCGTACCATCGGGGAGTGATAGTATCGGGGCGCCACATAACTTATCCTTTAGCAATTGGAACGCTGCTTCTTGCTTTTCCGTCCATTCGAACTTCTTATCCTTTTGGGTTAGCATGGTTAAAGACTGTGCTATCTTAGAAAAGTTCTCGATGAACCTTCTGTAGTAACCCGCAAGGCCAAGAAATTGTCGTACTTCAGTAGGAGTTCTAGGGGCGTCCCAATTCTTGATTGCTTCGATCTTGGCGGGATCGACATGTATACCCTTTTCATTCACTACGTGGCCTAAGAAGTGAACCTCTCGAATCCAAAAGTCACATTTCGAGAACTTAGCATAGAGTTTCTCTTTGCGTAGTACCTCGAGGATTAACCGGAGATGATCCTCGTGTTCTTCCTTAGTGCGTGAGTAGATCAAGATATCATCAATGAAGACAATGACAAATTTGTCCAAGTATGGCTTACACACGCGATTCATCAAATCCATGAAAACGGCTGGTGCGTTGGTTAAACCGAATGGCATAACCAGAAACTCATAGTGCCCATAACGAGTCCTGAATGCTGTTTTCGGCACGTCTTCTTCTTGGATACGCAACTGATGATAGCCGGACCTTAGATCAATCTTGGAGTAGAAGCTGGATCCTTGAAGTTGATCAAACAAATCGTCGATCCTGGGAAGAGGATAGCGATTTTTAATGGTTAGCTTGTTCAGTTCTCGATAGTCAATGCACATTCGAAAAGTGCCATCCTTCTTCTTTACAAATAAGACGGGAGCTCCCCAGGGTGAGAAGCTTGGTCTTATGAAACCTTTGTCCAACAACTCCTGCAGTTGACCAGACAGTTCCTGCATCTCAGAAGGAGCTAGGCGATATGGCGATCGCGCTACAGGTGCAGCTCCTGGAACAAGGTCGATGCGGAACTCGACTTGTCGGGGTGGTGGCAGTCCCGGCAAATCTTCTGGGAACACATCTGGAAAGTCTCTGGCTATTGGAATGTCTTCTAACTTTCGCTCGTCGGCCTTCTTATCTACCACGTGCGCCAAGAATGCTACGAGACCTTTTCTTAGACACTTTCGAGCCTTCATGGTGGTGATAATTCTTAACGGCGTTCCACGCCTTTCCCCTTGGATCGATAGGGTTTCACCACTTGCGAGGGGAACTTGAATCACTTTGTCGTCGCACACAACGATGGCGCGGTGTGCGGATAGCCAATCCATGCCAACAACTATGTCGAAGCTACCCAGCACGACTGGCAACAGGTCAATGCCAAACTCGTGACCACAGAGATCCAACTTACAATCCTTCGCTACTTCTCGAGTTTCTATAGTCTTACCGTTAGCCAGTTCTATAGGGTATGGTGTGTCTAGCTTACTAGTTTTTAGTCCAAGTAATCTTTTAAATTCGACAGATACGAAGCTAAAATCGGCGCCAGTATCAAACAATACTGAAGCATAATGACCATTTAGAGGGAACGTACCAGTGACCACATTAGGGTCTTGTCATGCATCACCGGCACCAATCACGAATGCCCGCCCACGGGCTTGGTTGTTGAGTTTGGGGCAATCCCTCTTCCAATGATCGAGTGATCCACATGAGAAGCAGGGCCTCGCTCCTCCGTTCTTTGGCGCTCCTGACCTGCAGTCTTCTGTCTTGTGCCCAGAACGACGACACTTACCGCAGATCGCTTCGTTCTTGCCATGGTAACCTTGCTTTCCATTGTTTCCACGTCCAGTGGCTACATACCCTTTCCCCTTCTTTCCTGAACCTCCTGATGATCCATCCTTTTTCCTCTCATCGCGCTTACGCTTCCCAAACCTCGGCTTATTTCCTTGTTCGCTTGACCCAACGGCTGAACTCGTACCCAGATTCTTACCCTCAACACTGCTGGACTCGGTGAGCTTCAATCCTGATACTTTTCGGATTAGGGTGCCCATTCGGATGGCGTCTTCAGTGAGGCTTAAGGCGAGGTCGATAGCTTCGCGCATGGTCGTAGGTTTGGAAGCAGTGACCATGCCGCGTATCTGTGGCGCCAGTCCGAATAGGTATCTTTCCACCTTCTTGCTTTCCGGGGTGACCAAGCGAGGCACTAACCGGGAGAGATCATGAAACCTGGACGTGTACCTAGCTACGTCCGATCCAACCATGGTGAGGTTCCAGAACTCAGTCTCTAGCTTCTGCACTTCACTCGCCGGGCAGTACTCAGCGATCATTAGTTCCTTCAACTCCAACCATGACAAGGAGTAAGCAGCATCGTCTCCCAGTGTTTGCACTTGGCTGTTCCACCATGTTAGATCTTGGTCCAGAAACAGGTTGGTGGCGTACATGACAGCTTGTCGCGGGGTACAGCTGCTGATACGAATCACCGCTTCGGTTTTCTCGAACCATTTGACTAGTCCGACAGAACCTTCAGTGCCACTGAAGTTGAGCGGTTTGCAGTCCAGAAAAGCTTTGAACGTGCAGCCACGCTCTCGCGAGGCCGTTTCTGCAATAATAAAGTAACATGTTATTATGAGGTAGGAGTTTTACGAAAACTCCTGTTGCGTCCCGGTAGGGGAGGTTTCGCGTCGGTCGCTCCCTGTTCGATCTCGCGACCTTTCGGTGCGCGTGGCATTGTGTTCCGCGAGAGCTTGGGCGATGCGTCCCGAAACTAGGGTTTCAAGCTCCTCGGGTGTCGTGGGTAGTCTTTCGTTTCCACTGTTGCTTCGGGTGGCTGGTGCCATTTTTCTTCAATAATTATTATCAAAGGTTAATTTGGCGATCATTCATACAATATCGTCATACATAAGGTATAAATAACAACACAACACACGAACACAATAATCACCATAACAACATCACACAATCACAATATAAACAGAACAGGTAATAATAATCGTAGTCAATCATAACACATATTTTACCATAACAAAATTTTCATTAATTTCAATACCATGAGTACAATGATTTGTTCATAATAACAAAAACCGAGGATACATTCCTCATACATTGCTCTTTTGAAATACACTAGAAATATAATATCATATACCGGCACAATCCCGCTCGGCTAGGCAAAAATGCAGATGGGTGCTATAACCCATACTGTGCTATCATACTACTACTACTACTACTATGTCCGTAAGTGATCCCCCAAGCGTCTCTGATGTATCGCTACTGTGGTGGCGGCGGCGGCGGGTACTGATACTGGGGTGCGCACATGCTAATGGTCATACTAATCGCCATAATGCGATCGTACAAGAATTGGCGATGCGCAAAGTGTGCGTCGCCCGTAATCCCACAATGAGCGTCCATGCTCAGCAACTCCTCAGCATAATGTGCCAGCGCGTCTCTGGCATCGATGATCCTGGCCCACATGAGCTGGGCCTGCTGCTCCATCTGACTCACGGTGCGCTGCACCGTGTCGGTGAGAGTCTGGAAATCTCTCTCCAAGGAGATCACCGTGGACCATGCTGGTCCCGACAGTGGGGCCATCCCGTGGGGCTGCGACGGCCCAGGGATGTCAGTATACGTCGGCTGGGATGGGCCGACGATATCGGGTATGGGAAGGGGGGTGAAGGGTGGGGCAAAGCCCGGTAATCCGGTGAAAAAGTAGGGTGGTACCTGGTATGGGTCTCCCGCACCTAGAGTATACGGTGCAAGTGGGGGAATCAGAAAAGGGGCTCCTGCATCCATAGTGAATGGTGCAGGTGGTGGTGTAGGGAGCATCTCGGGTAGGGGTGGTAGTGTGGGAAAGGTGGTGATGGGTAGTGTCATGGATACTGGTGAGGGGACTATAAGCTCGGCGAGTGGGACCATGAGGGGCTGTGTGACAGCGACCCACTCTGGAGCGGATATCACGGTGGTAGGGGTGGGAGGGCTAGCAGTGGCGTGAGCTGCCAAACCTGCTCGGTGCAGCTCAGAGCTACGGGCTGAGCTGCCCTCAAGGATGTGCCCAGTAGAAGCTGGCCCATCCTGTGGTACGGGCTCGGGTATGGCGGGTAGGGCGGCTGGGGCAGTGGTGGCATGCCCTATCATCGGAGCGACGTGCTCCTCCTGGTCTGCTGGTGGGATCGGCACAGCAATGTGCTCTACCGATGCGGTCGACTCATCATCGGAGTCATCCGAGATCCACCCGTTGTGCCCTCGGCAGACGGGCACGAGCCTCATGCCCGAGGGAACGGGGATAAGTGGGGTAGGTAAGGGCTCACGATCGACAGGTGCGTGTCGGTCGTATGGAGACTCAACGGTCTCCGACTGCGTGGGGACAGGCCTCGATGGACCTGCACAGCCTACAGGGAAGTCCCTGACGGCTCGGAGGGGAAGTGCTGGCAGTGGTGCTGCCTGGAATGGCACTAGAGGCAAGTCAGCCTGTGGTGCCTCAGCCATCGGTAGGTCGGCCACGGCGGCCACGTCGCCTCCAGCGGGGGCCCACGCTGGGTCCTCGCTCGGGTCAGTCTCGTCGGAGCTGTCTCCGTCTGCGCCCTCTATGGCGGCGTCAACCTCCATGTCGTCATCCTCAGGATTGAGTACCGCAACCTCGATCGGCTCTGCTGGCGGTGCTGGGATGATCTGGATGCTACTGTCGTAGCTCGGTGCTACGCTCCCTGCGTCTGACATCCTAAATCTTGGATTTGAGAGGGGTTTAGTGTGTTCTTCCAAGTGGTTAAGCTCCAAGCTCTTGAAACACACAATGGGGTTTTGATGGATGGATGTTTAGGAGTAATTTGGAAGTGTTGAACTTGGAAGAAAAGTGTATGTGTGTGTGTTATGACTTACGGCCAAGGGAGAAAGAAGGAGAAGAGTTTATTGCTTTGATATCCAAGTATTCACCACATGCTTTCCTTTTATAAATCCTCCATATCTTTCAATTATTACAAGTAATCTAATGGAGATTGTATTGTGTACTTAGGTGATCTTGGATGGATTTGTTAGTGTGTGTGTGTGCCGTGAGTTGAGAGAGAGAATGGAAGAGTTTTGTGTGGTTATGATGGACATGTAATCTCTTGCAATCTCTTATAATCTTTCCAAGATCACACATGAGATCTCCATATTAGATTTAAATACTCAAGTGTGTGTACTTAGGTAATAGCCTAGGTGATTTTGTCTTGGATTTTCTTGGCCTCTTGGCCGATTTTCTTACAAGGAAAAAGCAAGCTTGTGCATGCTTTTGTACTTGATAATCATCCATGTTTGTCTTATCCATGCATGCCTAAATCTTAGGCTTATGTAGGTTGTGTTTAAAAAATATAATATGGAAGGTTGTAAGGCCTTTAGGCCGGCCCTTTTAAGGGCTTAGGTGGGGTCCACAACACAATTTATTTACCAATATTAAGTTAAGTTTAATCCCTCGTCGTTCGGGTGTCGTTCGGGTATTTTTCGGGTTTTAATCGCGCGTCATTCGGACATTAAAAATACCTTTAATAACCCTTAAACATAGTCTAATTTAAGCGTTGATTGGTTATTTAGGCTTTTGCCGGGTGAAATTACGAGTTGTACGCGTATCGGGTGCGGTACGCGCACTTTATTCGTTACCGGGAGCTTCATGTGAAAAGTTTTCACTTATGGTTTTGGAGTTCCAAAACTCATTATATTTTGTGAAAATACCCTTTATTTTATATCCTGGGTGTCCGGGATCTTTTTCGTTAATTTAATTATTACCGGGTAATCGCCAACGTCCAAACCGGATAGTTTATTCGCACATGATCCCATCATGTTTTACCATTAAACGTATGCATTCCTATGCCTTATTTGGAAATTGCTATCTCCTAAAGCCTTGATAATTAAATCACATATAATTGCATTTAATTATGTTAATCATATATTAATTAATTAGTAGGGAATTACCTTATTTTTGCCGGTTGTTACACACACCCCCAGAATGTGATGTCACATGGTGTATGAAACCCATGTCGCACTCAAAATAAATGATGATTGTCAATATTCACTCTTTACATGAGATCAAGTTCAGGTTATATACTCATCTTCCTAATCATATAAAGAAAATACCAATTCCATATGGGTTGTTTCTGGGCTTATAAGCCCAAGTCTGTTTCTTGTTCCATTCCGGCTTTTGCTAGGCCTATCATGATTATGTTTTGTGTTTTACATTTCTTTTCGGCTCCATTGATGAATTCTTGATCATTAAACTAATCAACGTTATTGGATTTATCGAATTTAAAAAAAATAACGTCTTATAAGTGTAATCAAATGTCGATAATCTATTAGTCTACCTGCACCATTTGTTTATCCCCACAAAGTGGTGCGGGTTCGAGTTTTACAAAGTTGACAATAGATGGATTTTAAGCGTAGATTTTAGCGATAAAAAAGGTAATATAATTTATACTGGTTGAATGATCTAAATTTATAAGCTGAAACAAATTTCTACTCATTAGCCAAATATAGAAGTCTTAATAAAATTGAATACATATTTACATCTTAAATATGAGTGTTATAGTTTGGACTAATTTATTTTGTGACAGTATTAGATGTTTATAGTCTGTATTATAACCGGGTGAATAAGAATAGTGATTAAAGTGATCAATACTTATGAAAACTCAACTAATTAATTATAAACTATGTTTTAGAAAATAAAATAGTGGCTTTTATACACTCTCATAATGGATTTTCATCATAAGGTTTTGTTTAGTGGGACGATCACGCGAGTAATTTGGACTGTTTTAGGGGCTGTTTGGTTGATTAAGTGCTGAATCATTAAGAGGTCTGAATGGTTAAAAGGCTCTGAATGATTAAGTGCTGAATGATTCAGCTATGCACCAAGTCTGAATGGTTCAGCTCTTAATCATTCCATTCAAATCCTTTTTAGGTTGAAACAAACAGTCTGAATACTGAACCATTCAGAGCTGAATGGTTCAGAGCCTCATTAAGAGGCTACCAAACAGGCCCTTAATCTTGTCAAGACAAGACAATCGGGTACAAATTAAAATATCAAATAATTCTTCCAGTGTTTTGACTATGATTTAATGATTCTTAATTACCTCTCATATTTATTGTATACTAGTCGAGAGCCCGTATAATGCAGCGGAGTACAAATCACTGCATAAACTACCCGTCCCACAATTTCATCATTACCATCACAACCACATTCTTTATAAAACCTATTAAAGGTGAACACCATCAGGGTCGAAGCATACAAGGGGTGGCCCTGGCCTCTCCCGTTTTTTGGCGCAGTAGTAGAAATTTATGATTTTCGTAGGTAAATTGAGTTCAGGTTGAGTCCGGCCCCCGCCGATTTGCCACTACCCATCGGAAAAAATTAAGCCCGGCCTCCGCCGATTCAAGAACCAAGCTTCGCCAATGAACATCCTTCTCTGAAGTATTTGATGCACATCACATCACACACTTGCACGCACCCACAGTTCACATACACACACACACTTTCATATACACATACCATAATATAAATCTCATGTGCTAAAAATTAGGAATGTTGAATTTAAATAATCCCAACTATCGGCTATTAGCCGCCACCAGTCTCACATTCACAAATCACTGCTCGCGGTCACACCTTTTAACATATTTTCCACAACGGACCTTGACTCACTAAGTCCTAACTCCATTAGTGTATGTGTAACATCGCAAAATTTTCCCCCAAATATTTTTTTTATATAAACGCCTTTATATTTTTTTTTTCATTCTATACAAATATGGCAACGTCTTTATTTTTCCTCATTCACAACTAATATACATACATATATATATATATATATATTTGGATTTATAATAATAATAATAATAATAATAATAATAAATAATATTAATTAGTAGCCATCTTTTGTAAAAAAATAATTCTTGGCTAGACAACAATTGAAACCACCCCACCCCTCGTCCCTGTTACCCAAACCAGAGCCCAGCCTAGTCACTAACCCAGCCCACAAGAAACCCCGGCCCAACACAGACCAAGCCCAAACCCCCCCTTCAAATCTGTTAAAAAATAAAAAGGATTTGTTCCACCCGGGTCTCGAACCCGAGTCAGCCTCTACACACACACGCACAAGTACCACCTGCTCCACACTCTATTTGTTGGTTTAACCCAACTTAAAATTTATATAACATCACATTACGCTGCACTTTTCCTCTCCCTTGCATGCGTAACAGCGAGCAGCAGCAGCAAATGATATTTTTTTGTGTTTTCCTTTCTTCTTTCCAATCAATTCATTTATTTTTAGTATAATTGAAACAAGTAAATTACCATTGACCTATTTCTTTAATAATCCCCGCGTCCATTACACGTCAATTACGATTATATTGATTCAATTCACGCGTATATATTAAAGACGGGTCAACCTACCAATTTGAGGATTCAGACACAATCACTATAAATTGGACATCACATCACCTCCTAAACTCGCCGATTACCCTCTCTCAAACCTCATTTTCTGTTAAACATCCAACAATTGAAGCATACGTTCTCGTTTTGACTTTTCTGCGTTGACCAATCGTTTACATCCAAATCGCGATTGTAAGTATAATTCCTGTTATGGTTTTTGTTGTTCGGAACATACACAACATTAACCCCATGATTAATTGGGTTAATGTTGTGTAATTCAATTGATTGTGAAACCTAGGGCTCGTTCTTGATTATTTGGGGAAGAAGACAACTCCTCAGCTATGTATTTATAATTTTCAAAAAAACAAAACTAAACAACCATCTGGTCTAGACCAGATGGTCACGCTGGCTGTGTCCAAACAAGGGGCTGCGGGTTCGAGTCCCAGCAGCAGCCTCTTTGTTCTCTTTTTTTGTTTATTTTGTGCAAACCATATATGTATATATATATATTACATTTAATCTTGTAAATTCATTTTTAATTATTAAAACCTTTTTATAAATTCTACAAAAATTATATTATGTTAATCTGATGAAAAAGTTCAACACCCAATTTTTAGTTTTCAAAAATTTATTTATTTAATATATATAATAAATAAATCAAGTTCATTCCATTTTATTTATAAAAATCCATTAAAATATCAAAACGATCTTATAAATTTCCACAAAAATTATCCTAAGTTTTTATAACATCAAGCTTTTCAGAAATGATTTTTATTTCTGAAAAATCATTTATTTTATATTTTTAATCAATTTTTGTTAGATTTAATCATAATTAAATCATAATAAATCCAATTTTCATTATTTTTGCACCAAAATTTTATACAAATTATTTCTGATCATTTAGAACAGAAATATGATTTTTAAAATAGGAATTCTTTAATTTTAGTATTTTTGAATATTAAAGTTATATATTGGCTATTTATAATAAATAGATTTAAAAATCTATTTTAAATGAAATAATTTTATAAAAATTATTTTTATACTCTAAACATATTATTGTGACCATCTTCAATTTAAATTTCATAAAAAGATTTTTAGTTATTTATTTACTAAATTTCTCTCAATTGGCGAATATTTTTAATATTAATCAAACAAGCAATTATCCCCAATTCGAAGCCCTAGAACTTATACATTTGTAGACTTGATAGACTTAGACATATTTATTACCTCATTTTAGGGTGATACTTGATACATTTGGTCAACACATTTCTCAACAGATATAACATTTTACCAAGGTGAGTTTTACATAGCCCCTTTTCTATTTATCACCATTTTTGGGGTGAAACATGTTTATAACATCATCATTGCAATTCAATCATCAATGTGTCTATGTGTTTTCTATGTTGCATTATGTCTTGAGCATGATTAGAGTAAGCACCATTCTAGCATAATCATTAACATTGATCAGCCGGCGGTATACATTGATAGATCTATTGGACTGACAATCCCACCCGGATACGTACCTCCTACAAAGGTTACGTGGGTGTTTGTTATCGTATAACATTATTGGACCATGAGCGTATGGTATGTATCATTTTATAACAGTCATCAGGGTTGATTATGCACTCGATTTATTTCTAGTATGTTCTCACATATGGACTAGATTGACATGACACATGAATTGCACAACATTTTATTCAATCATCAAAAAAAACCTATGTAATTCTCACCAACTTTTGTTGACCCAAAACATTTTCAACTTAACATGTTTCAGGTTCTATTTGCTTGAAGATTTGTATTGATGCTTGAAGATATGTGTATAGTTTCAATCAATTTGATATACAAATTGTAGAACATTTGTATGTAAGTTATTTAAATCATTTATGAAATTTATTATTCACCATGAGCTACTGAACAATCATCAATACGTGGCACCCCGATGTTTCCGCCATCGGTTGGGGTGTTACAGATTGGTATCAGAGCCATGGTTATAGGGAATTAGGTTATTAGAAAAATAATCTAGTCTATAACCATAGGATTTAACAAGTACTTGCTCCTTTTGCTTGCTATACTCTATCTCCCTCCTACTTCTTATCCCTACTATCATCCCTACAAGAAAGTTACTCTCCATCACTGGATCTACTCTTAGACTAGTAGGACAAATCCTCAGGTTTAGCCTGAACCACCTTGAGATCTCGTCGAAGTTCTAGATTTTAATAACGAACACGTGCAATCTGGAAGGGTGAACGCCTGTATTCTGAGTCTTCTGTCTAGGCTGGCATTGCGCATATATCCCAATCAGACGAGGGACCCGGATGCCTACCTGGGAATTCTCGGGATGAGTGTTCACTTATAGGCTAAAGCATGTCTTCATATGTTATTAGAATCTGGAATCTTTGATAAGTCAACGTTTTCGTTTATTCGTTTTAATTAATGAATAAATGATTACATTCCTTGTATCACCTTATTCATTTCATGCCCTCATTGTGTCCCTTACGGATCATGTCTCCACGTCGTAGCACTCGCAATAACAATGGTGAAAACCAAGAGGAAAGCAACAACAACCAAAACACCAACCACAACAACAACAAAAACAACAAAGGTATTGATGCCCAACTGACTGCAATTATTCACAACCCTGGTAATTATGCTATAAATGTGGAAACCCAAATCACTTCCGTAACCGATGCCCTAAACTAAACAGAGATCAAGACCCTCCAGCTACCTGACCAAGACTCACCATTTGACTATTGATTACTTTTTATTCTATGTATTGACGTTATTCGATTCAAGTAATAAGATTCAAGTATTATCATAACATCTGTGTGCATGTTTGTCTGAATGTGAACTAATTGCTATATCTATAATCATACTTGCTTGTACAACAATTAGTTAACTATCAAACGGCCAGCTTAACGATTGGTAGAGGTCATCATGTCATTCCAACAGTCGGGAGAGGCCCTACCACCTGAACGACTGGCGGAGACTATCAGACCTGCTCAACAGTCGGAAAGTCATAAAAGGACGCAAAACCCTAATGTAAGGTAAATTGGTTATTACGATCCGGAACGTAATCATGAATTTACAGGTACGTTAAGGTGGTGTGAAATGCTATCAAGATTTTCGGTAGTTAACCAAATGTAAACATTAGATATCTAGTAGTTCATTTAGTAGCTCAACTCCCACGTGACACGCCTCTTATCCACGCTATCCGAGACAGGTTACTCTATTCATTGTCATGCCCTAACATAAAATTTTTCAAGCCACACTTGTCCTAATTTTATCCAATCCCCTTCAACCCTGTGTTTTCAATAAACTTCGGGACGAAGTTTTCAAAAGTAGGGGAGACTGTAACATCGCAAAATTTTCCCCCAAATATTTTTTTTATATAAACGCCTTTATATTTTTTTTTTCATTCTATACAAATATGGCAACGTCTTTATTTTTCCTCATTCACAACTAATATACATACATATATATATATATATATATTTGGATTTATAATAATAATAATAATAATAATAATAATAAATAATATTAATTAGTAGCCATCTTTTGTAAAAAAATAATTCTTGGCTAGACAACAATTGAAACCACCCCACCCCTCGTCCCTGTTACCCAAACCAGAGCCCAGCCTAGTCACTAACCCAGCCCACAAGAAACCCCGGCCCAACACAGACCAAGCCCAAACCCCCCCTTCAAATCTGTTAAAAAATAAAAAGGATTTGTTCCACCCGGGTCTCGAACCCGAGTCAGCCTCTACACACACACGCACAAGTACCACCTGCTCCACACTCTATTTGTTGGTTTAACCCAACTTAAAATTTATATAACATCACATTACGCTGCACTTTTCCTCTCCCTTGCATGCGTAACAGCGAGCAGCAGCAGCAAATGATATTTTTTTGTGTTTTCCTTTCTTCTTTCCAATCAATTCATTTATTTTTAGTATAATTGAAACAAGTAAATTACCATTGACCTATTTCTTTAATAATCCCCGCGTCCATTACACGTCAATTACGATTATATTGATTCAATTCACGCGTATATATTAAAGACGGGTCAACCTACCAATTTGAGGATTCAGACACAATCACTATAAATTGGACATCACATCACCTCCTAAACTCGCCGATTACCCTCTCTCAAACCTCATTTTCTGTTAAACATCCAACAATTGAAGCATACGTTCTCGTTTTGACTTTTCTGCGTTGACCAATCGTTTACATCCAAATCGCGATTGTAAGTATAATTCCTGTTATGGTTTTTGTTGTTCGGAACATACACAACATTAACCCCATGATTAATTGGGTTAATGTTGTGTAATTCAATTGATTGTGAAACCTAGGGCTCGTTCTTGATTATTTGGGGAAGAAGACAACTCCTCAGCTATGTATTTATAATTTTCAAAAAAACAAAACTAAACAACCATCTGGTCTAGACCAGATGGTCACGCTGGCTGTGTCCAAACAAGGGGCTGCGGGTTCGAGTCCCAGCAGCAGCCTCTTTGTTCTCTTTTTTTGTTTATTTTGTGCAAACCATATATGTATATATATATATTACATTTAATCTTGTAAATTCATTTTTAATTATTAAAACCTTTTTATAAATTCTACAAAAATTATATTATGTTAATCTGATGAAAAAGTTCAACACCCAATTTTTAGTTTTCAAAAATTTATTTATTTAATATATATAATAAATAAATCAAGTTCATTCCATTTTATTTATAAAAATCCATTAAAATATCAAAACGATCTTATAAATTTCCACAAAAATTATCCTAAGTTTTTATAACATCAAGCTTTTCAGAAATGATTTTTATTTCTGAAAAATCATTTATTTTATATTTTTAATCAATTTTTGTTAGATTTAATCATAATTAAATCATAATAAATCCAATTTTCATTATTTTTGCACCAAAATTTTATACAAATTATTTCTGATCATTTAGAACAGAAATATGATTTTTAAAATAGGAATTCTTTAATTTTAGTATTTTTGAATATTAAAGTTATATATTGGCTATTTATAATAAATAGATTTAAAAATCTATTTTAAATGAAATAATTTTATAAAAATTATTTTTATACTCTAAACATATTATTGTGACCATCTTCAATTTAAATTTCATAAAAAGATTTTTAGTTATTTATTTACTAAATTTCTCTCAATTGGCGAATATTTTTAATATTAATCAAACAAGCAATTATCCCCAATTCGAAGCCCTAGAACTTATACATTTGTAGACTTGATAGACTTAGACATATTTATTACCTCATTTTAGGGTGATACTTGATACATTTGGTCAACACATTTCTCAACAGATATAACATTTTACCAAGGTGAGTTTTACATAGCCCCTTTTCTATTTATCACCATTTTTGGGGTGAAACATGTTTATAACATCATCATTGCAATTCAATCATCAATGTGTCTATGTGTTTTCTATGTTGCATTATGTCTTGAGCATGATTAGAGTAAGCACCATTCTAGCATAATCATTAACATTGATCAGCCGGCGGTATACATTGATAGATCTATTGGACTGACAATCCCACCCGGATACGTACCTCCTACAAAGGTTACGTGGGTGTTTGTTATCGTATAACATTATTGGACCATGAGCGTATGGTATGTATCATTTTATAACAGTCATCAGGGTTGATTATGCACTCGATTTATTTCTAGTATGTTCTCACATATGGACTAGATTGACATGACACATGAATTGCACAACATTTTATTCAATCATCAAAAAAAACCTATGTAATTCTCACCAACTTTTGTTGACCCAAAACATTTTCAACTTAACATGTTTCAGGTTCTATTTGCTTGAAGATTTGTATTGATGCTTGAAGATATGTGTATAGTTTCAATCAATTTGATATACAAATTGTAGAACATTTGTATGTAAGTTATTTAAATCATTTATGAAATTTATTATTCACCATGAGCTACTGAACAATCATCAATACGTGGCACCCCGATGTTTCCGCCATCGGTTGGGGTGTTACAGTATGATGGCGTGGATGTTGATTTGGAATAAAAATTGGCAGCTACTACCGTTGCCACCACCATCACAAGTTGCTTGCAGGTCCTCAAACGAGTTTAATCTCCACAATTAACCTAATTTTGGTTTTAAATATGAAACAATGCGGGAGGATCTAGGTTTTACAGGTGCGGTGGTAATGGTGGTGGAGGTTTGCATGTTCTAGGGTTTATAGGTGTGGTGACGATGGTGGTGGTTGTGTTGTTGGTGGGGTTGCTAGAGTGGTGGTGGTGCAGTGGTAACGACTAGTAAGAGAGGGGATGGAAAGAAGATGGTGGTGATAGTGATAGTAGTAGGGGGTTTGGTGATGGTGGTGGCTGCCAAATGTTATTTCTTTTCACATCAGCATGCAATTCATTATCTATGCCATCATACACTAATGAAGTTATGGTAAAAGGTGGGACCACCAGTAGTGATATTTGAAGGTGAGACTGATGGCGGCCAATAGCGTATAGCTAGGACAATTTAATCCAATATTCCTAAAAATTATTATAATATACATATATGATGTATTAAACAAGTTGACGTTACCCCGCGCGTTGCTGCGGATTGTTGATTATGAAAGTTTTAGTGTAAGATGCAAAAATGCTTTAGTTTTAATACCTCTTTATGTTTTGCTTTATTTATAGCATGCATCACCAAGCTAAATCAACATACAAAATATTAGGCATACCCATGAAAAAAAATATACATACATATCCAAACAACAATTGTAATCAATCGCTAACTTGCACTGCAGATTAAATCCCAAGTTTTATTAAAAAGATCTTGATGTTGTCATTGTGTTTGATTATAAAAAGTTTCAAAGTTATATGCACATTCAATATAACAATGATGAGATGAAATTCGAAGTAAAAGAAGGAAAATTAACTACAAACATAGAAAAGGCATATTTGTGATCAACACGTTTCACACCAATCTGATGTCTGTTCCACACCAATTCAATCTCAATATTAATTTTGAATTGTCGTTTTGTTTAATCTATTAACAAAATGAAAAAAAAACTTACTGGGTATGCAGAGTTGCATATATATGCAGACACACAATACATACATACATAACATACATATGTGTGTGTATAACGAAAATCTTAACTTCCCAAATCCCAAACCGCCTGTAATCCCGATTCAGTTGTGTATTTTGTGATAGAAAAGGATTTGAAAGCGCCTTTCAGTGACTCGTGAACACTACCCATTCGTTCGTGATTCTTAACCGTCACTCCTTCGTCTCCGGCGATTCGTAACCGCAACATCTTCATCTCCGGCAATTCGTAACCACGTCCGACTCTTCGTCACCGGCGAAGATTAAAAATCAGAATATAAAATAATCTTGCATCAAAGTTTAGGATTCAAATGTTTATGATTATAATATATTCAAAGTCACTGATCAGTATAAAAAAAAGTTGTTTGACGTTTTAGAAACCGGGTCTCAAGACCGAAACATTTACTTGCCATCTATTTCCAACATTTCCTTTAGACACAATACGCAGAACCACATTCTAACCTAATTTATTTAAACTACGGTCTACAGCACAACCACAAACGCCTTTTTCCACCACCACCACATACGTCTGACCATAACAGTTAACCGCCATTTACTCTTATTAATTTGAGAGGGAGTTGGGGATATTAAAGTATCTATCGAATCGGTATCAGTGGGAAAGGTTCTTAATCAAATAGTAAAAATTTGATACGCATGGAAGAAAAATGGAAACGATATATGCGTGAATTAAGGGAGAATTAAGGAATTGACGATTTGGTACCCTTGAAACTTTATCCCAACAAATTGATATTCATGTGAAATTTGGGTTTTATTGGAAAGCAAATTACGTATAGTTTAAAACGCATAGGCTTGCTTTGGATTTTGTAGCGGGAAAAATAATTATTCATTTATGAACCGATTTGTTTGTGGGCGAACCGACATATCCATGAAACGATGTGTTGTAGTTAGTAATTGTATATATATATATATATAATATGATAATAATTAAGAGAAACTTATTAAATAACGTATTAACTAGGAGAAGTAGGGAAAATTAGGAACTACTATATAGAACATTTGTATCCTATGTTCTAAAATTTGTCTTAAGCGTCTTAAAATGTAAGAGTAAATTATAAGTCTACCCTCCTCATATGAATTTTATAGAAGTATAGATTAATTATGCTCAAGTAGAAGGGTGAAAATTTCACATATTCTATAAAGTATTATTCCTCTATACTATAATCTTTATATAGTAAGCCATGAAGATCATATGATTTTTAGGCAATATGAATTAATCTACTTGATATTAGAAATATAGAATCTATTATCTATACCATGTATATGTAGGAGACGTGTGCATCAGGGATCCAATGGATTAAAGAATGTTAATGATCAGGATAAAGATAAAGAAAATCCCAAACAAAGAATTAAAGTTATATATAGCATTAAATGTTTAAAATTGATCAATTGACTCATGAGTCATGATGTATTGCGACCATACACGTATGGAGTGTTATATGAGTCGATATATGATCGTATTATTTAAGATATTCCTAAGCTAATAGCTACGCATTAAGTATATTCATTGTTGTGGTATACGGGATGACAACAAAGGACGACAGAGAACTACTTTTATGCTCCTTAACTTAGTAGGATCGTAGGATGTGGCGATTCCTTCGAAAATGATCTACTTGGTGCCCCATGCATGTGGTGTTCTAGTTACCAAAGAAATTTCCATCGTGATTAAATGATGCAATAAATTTGAAGACAAAGGGAGAGATATGACGAAAATTAAAGGTAAACATTAAGGGGCTGTTTGGTAGCCTCTTAATCAGCCTTTTAACCATTCAGGTCTGAATCATTCAGACTGTTTGTTTCGGCATCTGAATGGAATGATTAAGTGCTGAACCATTAAGCTAATAAGGGATACTGAATGATTCAGCTCTTAACCATTCAGAGTCTCTTAACCATTCAGACCATCTTAATAATTAAACACTTAATCAACCAAACAGCCCCTAAATCATGTTACGATAATGAATAAAAAGCCTACAAAGATAACATGCGATAATGATAAAAGATTTCAATATTAAGTAAAAATAATAGACAAAATTTTGTAACAGTATAGATAAAAGGCATACGGTGACGGAGGTTGTGGCGGACATAAAAGCGTTGGGTTATCTTTGGTTTAGAAGTAGAGTTAAAAAGGTTTCGGTAGATTGGTCCATGTGGTGTAATTTTGATTTTGTATAAGTTGTATTGTGGCCGTTTGTCGTTTCTCCCCTAATTGGGGTTGATTCGCCGGTCGTTTGTGAATGAAATTTGCCTTTCAAAAAAAAAAAGATGAATAACAACTTCCGACTATTTGAAAGAAAATTAATTGAAACCATTATTTTTTACTTGAAATTTATTGAAAATAAAGACGGTTTTTATTTGACCGATAATAACCCTATCTATTAATTTCCAAAGGAAATGAATAGTTTTATTAGAACTATGAACTAGCAAGATGCAAGATCAAGAACAATAACAATTATAACATACAAGCAGGAGGTGCCGGCCTCAATCGTTATTTGGTTAAGTAGTGTAAATTTTCTGTATTGTCCAAAAATTATATATATACTGAGTCTGGCCATCACCGATTTGAAAAATTTTCAGGTCTCGTGACTTTTGACCAGCACCATCTAAAAATTCAAGCCTCACAACTGCATACATGATACAACTCCATGTTGGAAAATTAGTAGTGAAAATGTTTTACACTAATTTTGGACAATATAAAATTGTTTGATATATGAGTTATATAGATAATCATTTATAACTTTGTATTATATGGTGTGAGAGTTTCACATAATGAACCAAACCAAACCAGGTTCAAATCGAAGCTAAGATGAATGAAATATCGAAGCTAAAAGTTGAGTGATTGAATTAAATATTCTAAAACTTTGTGACTCTAAATTATGTCTTTATCATAATTTGATTGTTTTGATTGACTTTTAATCTCTATTCAAGAATTATGATGATGGTTTTTATTCTGTGTAATAATTTTTTTTTTTTTAGAACGGGCAACATAACATTTCTGCCCAACTCTTAACGGGAGACTTGGACAAATTGGCTCCCAAATTGTCCTTTAGTTATTGTCATTTATGGAAATTTTTCACTCCTTATATCTTTTATTTTATCAATTTGTTACACCCTTTGTCCTTTAGCCTAACTTAGTTAAAAAAAAAACTTGGTTAACTTTATTTTCTAAGTTTACACTTTTAGCCCCTATAGTTTTGATCGAATCTTATCCCTTGATTAACCTCGAATTCGACCACGGAAATTAACGAAATCATAGGGCTATAACAGAACATCAAATTCCGATCAAAACCATGTATAATAATCGTACTAACCTGATCGTTTTTTAGGCTAAATCGAACGATTAAAATTACGACTGGTTGATCTTGTTCTTCAAATTGCGAACGATTTGGTGAGTGTTTATGATATAATTTTTTGCACAGAAACGGTCGACTAAGGCATAAGATGTTTAGCATGTTCCATAAACGTTTAAAAATGTATTTTGAGAAAATAAAGGTCTTCAAACGTTTAAAAACCCACTTACAAACCGAGGCTCTATACCATAAATTGAAACCTATTATAACATCTTATACCATAGTAGACCGTTTCTGGGCAAAAATATACTATAAACACCTACCAAATCGTTCGCAATTTGAAGAACAAGATCAACCAGTCGCAATTTTAATTGTTCGATTTAGCCTCGAAAACAATCAGGTCAGTACGATTATTATACATGGTTTGATCGGAATTTGATGTTCTATAATAGCCCTATGATTTCGTTAATTGTCGTGGTCGAATTCGAGGTCAATCAAGGGTTAGAGTTCGATCAAAACTATAGGGGCTAAAAGTGTAAACTTAGAAATCAAAGTTAACCAAGTTTGTTAACTATGTTAGGCTAAATGACAAAGGGTGTAACAAATTGATAAAATAAAGGATATAAGGAGTGAAAAATTTCCATAAAGGACAGAGGATGCAATTTCAGTAATAATTAAAGGACAATTTGTGTAATTCTCTCTTTTTATTATATGTAATAACTTTATTTTTTTTTTAGAACGACCAACATAACATTTCTGCGCAAATCCTAACGGGAGACTTGGACAAATTGGCTCCCACTGGGAAAACCTAGAGGTGTTCAAAAAAACCGGTTTGAGAACCGGAACCGTTTCCTATAGGAACCGGTTTTTACCCAAACCGGTGCTAGGACCGAAAAAAATCGTATGTTTCCCGACAGGTTCCCCATCTTTACGAGAAAAACCGAACCGAACTGGTTTTAAACCAAACCAGTTTGGGAACCGGTATGAAAAAACCAGTATTTTTATTAAAAAAACTTATTATTATATGTAATAACTTTATTTTTTTTAGAACGACCAACATAACATTTCTGCGCAAATCCTAACGGGAGACTTGGACAAATTGGCTCCCACTGGGAAAACCTAGAGGTGTTAAAAAAACCGGTTTGAGAACCGGAACCGCTTCCTATAGGAACCGGTTTTTACCCAAACCGGTGCTAGGACCGAAAAAAATCGTATGTTTCCCGACCGGTTCCCCATCTTTACGAGAAAAACCGAACCGAACTGGTTTTAAACCAAACCAGTTTGGGAACCGGTATGAAAAAACCGGTATTTTTATTAAAAAAAACTGAATTTTATATTACAAAATATATATAATAAAATTATACAAAACAGTTTCCACACATACAAATATATACCCATACACCTTAAAAAATTATAAGAATCAATAAAAGTTGATCTTTATGTAAAAAAAATAAAATTTTATGTTTCCTTTTTTTAAAAAAAATTGCGCACAAGAATCGATCCACAAACCGAAACCGGGCTCCGAAACCGCTCTTACGAACCGACGAAACCGGTTTGGCCAAAAAAACCGATTTGTACACCTCTAGAAAACTTAACCCATCACCCGCCCAAAGGCACGACAGTGGAGAACCGGTAAAACCCGGGTGGGATCAGAAATCGAACTCATGACCAAAGGCCAAGAGTCTTCCCTCATTTTCCATGACCACTGAGCCATAAGCCTAGGGTCGTGTAATAATTTTATTTAATATGACATTAACATGTCATGAATCAAATTAAGACTCATAAAATTGTTATAATTTTCTTAAAAAAATGAATTGAATGTGGAGTTTTGTTTTGAATATAAAAGAAACTTCATAATTTATTTTTAGTGTGTGAAATAGAGATGGGAACATAGAGAATACTAGAGAAATTATTTTGTCAAAATAATTTTATAGAATTTAGAGAGGAGTACTCTCTAATTCTTCGACCATCATCAACTTCATATTTTATTTTCCACATAAATAAAAAACACCTAACTTAGTGTAACCTCGGGCTCATGAGCCATATCCGGCAGTACACATACTGTTCCGGTTGTTGTACCCTGTAAAACAGACCGTCTGAGAGGAGACGCAGAATCTGTTTTAAGGGAAGCGTGTCAAACGCGTACACCAACCAAAAACCGTCAACGACTAGTTTGTTTATTCTTGTAGTGGAGCTTTGTACAAGATGATTCGGTCGAAGTTCTCCAAAGACATTGGCTTTAATCAATTTTTTATATAAATTTGCTAGTTTATATTTGGTTTATTTAGTTTTGGTATACGGTATTGTACTTTTATATTTCCTATGAATAACGAGAGTCTCGTTGGTATTTTTATTTTTATTAATATTTTTAATAAAAAGTGAACTCATTTCTATGCTCCAAACTACTAGTTTTAAAAGTATAATTTTAGAATATAGCAAAGAGACTAATATAACGTGTTTTTTAAACCATTGTTGAAAATTTTATAGTATCAATAAACCAAAGAGTCGCCGCAAAATCGTTTTGTATCAAGTTCTTTAACGGTTCAATCACATTTACTCGTTTAGACACTTTGGGAGATCAAGAATTTCCAACACCAAATTGCCAATTTGAAGCCGTGATCCTGCACGAATTTTGAATGTGATCATATTTCGTTTCCTCTTAATCATCCACTTATAATCCACTTTTATTAACAAAAACTTTAAGAAAAGTTAGTATTTCAGCCCTAAAATATATAATGTTTCAATGCATTTGAAGCATATGAGTAAAATTCCTTTAAAAGTTTTTGTTTCAAATACATTATAATTAGGAAAATATGAATACTTTCTTTTGGTTTGATATTAATTAATTACAACTTATTCAATGGGTTGTATACTTCTACCATGACAGGAAAAACCCTGAAGACAACTCGACTTATGTTTTGCTTTTCATTGCACTTAGTTGCTTACAAGTGAGGGTTCCGACGTTAGGGCTTTGTTTGAGCCAACTCTGATGGGTCAAAGGCGGAAAGAGAAAGCAGAAGGTTCAAAGCATTTCAGCCGGTCTTTGCATGTTGTAGGTTCTTGAATTTATATTACACGTGTTGTGTGTGTTTGATGTGGCACTTTCTTGAGCTCGCATGGATTTATGAGAAATCAATGGATCAATTTGTTCTTAGGTCTCTACTATATGATGTGTACGAATGCCTTCATAGGCCCATAAATCAGTTTTTTTTTTTTTTTTTTTTTTTAAGAAAAAGAATTGGTTCAAATCACATGTTTATAACCGGAGGAACACATTATTACTATATTGTTCACCAAGGTAGTAACCGCTTATTTTGACAAAAATAACTGTTTTTGGGATTATCTAGACCATTGAAAGGAGGTAGTTATTTCTTAGATTGAATCTGGACCCTAATAATTAGGTGGTTTTGGCTAAAATTTGACAGTTTTTTTTTTTTCCAGATACGGTTAACCAGTTTCCCGATTATGCTAAATTCCTGCCCACGTTCATGTTCACTTCACCCACATTCTCCCCTTTCTCCTCTCCAACCACCCTAAGCCATCCATTATAAAACCTCCTCCACCACCAAAAGAATTGTTTGTTTTCTCCTCTGCGCTGGCAAATTCATCATTCTTTCCACACTACCACTGTTTCACCCTGCAATCGTCTATTTTTGAATCTACTACAGAGAATCTATGAGTACTGTTGAAGGAATCTTTGAATCTTTCAGTTTAAGGCTGCTGCCTGCTGGTCACCATTCCGAATACACCTTCTTCTCGCCGTCTTCGGTCTTCACCTCTGGCATCATCACTCAATCATCCATCATCACCGTCGTTGCATTGGTGGGTGATCACAACCACCACCGACCATTGATTTGTCACCAGGTAATTCTCTCACAAACACCGTAGTTGCAACTCCATTTGGTTAAAACCACACTATTAGTATTAACCAAATTGCTACAATTTAATTATAAATGTTAAAATTAAGTGCTACTTATTTGCTTTTTTTTTTTTTTTTTTTTTTTTTGAGTTTTAATTTCATCTCACCCAAGTTCATCAGGTATATTTCTTTTATATTGATGCGTGATATTGAATATGTTGCACTTATTTTGAAACCATATTATGAAAATAAGAAAATTGGAAAAAAAAAAAAAGATGCTATTCAGCTCGTCAATTAACGAGTTCAATTGGAAGAATTTATAGTTCTTTTACCAATGATATGGGTATATCAAGTGGTAATACCTTTGGAAGTGGTTCTGTATTTGAAATAACCCCTTAAGTGGACTCCTTCCCCACCAAGTCTGAAGGTCAGTGGTTCTGTTTTAAACTTCTTATTGATGCAATTATACTTGAGTATTATTAGGACTACGAACAGGCATTCAATCAACTTGTAGTGTTACTCATGTTGCTTCCTCTCACTCGCTCAGGTTAACGATCCGCAGTCGTTACTACTCCAGCAAATCACAAAGGGAAAACCAGTTCTCGGAATCACGGGAAGTAGAAGGTGAGGTAAACAATGTAGCAGTTCACCCTAATTGGTTAATCATTTTATGTAAGCTATGGTAATTGATTCCCTGATATTACATGCCAAATACGTTTATTGGTTGCAGTTCCTGGTGGTTATGTCCAAAATTTGGCCGTTTTTTTCCTTTAGCAGTTTGGGAGTTACCTGCAGAAGTGGAACGTGGGTAGAATGCAGTTGATAGATAATGGGTATAAAACTAGGTATGAAAGTCTATGATCTTTAAAAGCTTTTTTTTTTTAATATCAATGAGTAAATACTTTGTTATTCAATTGCCCTCGAGAGTTCAATCCATTTGCCTTTTGTGTTTAAATAGTTTATTATAATTAGTGGCGGATCTAGGCCACAAAATCAGTAGTAACGTTTTTAATTTTTTTCATTTTAGTAGCAACGTTTTCCAAATTTTGTAAAAAAAAAAACAAATTTTCCACTAATTTTCCACTACGCGCGCGAAGTTGAGCCGCAACGTCCGCAACCCCTGCTCTTGAAGTATGTCTGCCCCTGATTATAATGTTTATTCGTGAGTTCAGGTAACCTTTGGATGATGAGATGTTGGGTTATTGAAGTAGCTATGTAAATTGTGTCTTTGTCATGATGGCTGAGTTCTAACATTTTAAATGTTTGAGACTCTCATAATTATACTCTTTGAATATGAAAAATAAAAAAATAAATAGATAAATAAATACTAACTCATTTGTATGCTTAATTTGTGTTTAAAAAGGATGTGCAATTAAGAGGAAGGAAACTCGATGAAGTATACCTGTGAATGGGTCAAAGATGGTGAGTATGTAATTGCTATAGTAACATGGTATTCATTATGAATTTGTTAGATCCAAAGATAAAGTGATAATGTGTGAATTTTAAACAGAATTTGGTGCTGAAAGGATTATATAAATTGGCAATCCAATTGGGAATTACTGAATTACAACTTACTTTACATGTTGACATTAGGTGGTCAACAGGTCAACAAGAGAAATCAAGATCAAGTTCGTCCTACGGGTAAAGGTAAGTTGTCTTGTCTTATAAATGTAACTTATGAATTTGTTAATTATTGATTGTTTATTGTTTCATGTATTGAAGACTGAATATATATTATGTATGTTTTGAAATTTACTTTTTCTATTGAATCCCTAGCTTTAGTCAAAGTAAGTTACATGTCAAGTTTAGTTAAAATGTAAGGTTACACTAAATATTTATACTGTTACTGGTTATTAAAACTGGTTATTTGCTTATTGTCTTTTGATACAACAATAAGCTGTTTTGAGAGCATTTGGGATCTTTTCATCGAAACCGTCAGTGATATAGGTTATTTTGAATAAGCTGTTTAATGTTGGTTATTCCAAGTTGCTCATTTTACAAAGCAATAAACAAATAAACAGTTTTAATAAGCTATCCCCAGACAATTTTTTACTCTAGAAACTTTTAACAAGGATTGAATCACAAGAAACCTTAGAAACAAGGGTGTTGCATCATAGGCTTGCCCCCAAATGATGATACACGATAAGAAATTAACAACTTTTATCTGTAATATATCAAATAATTTCTGTTTCATTTTCTTTTGCGTACCAGAGTCGAAGAGGTCATCTCTTTTCCAGATCAAGGCCTCGGAAGATGCATCATCTGCACCGGATGCCAATGAGTTGTTCAATGACTTAAAGGAAAAGGTGAATATGATAATAAAAATAAAAAAACATGCATAGCTTCATATGTATATCCTTATGATCAGTTTTTATTTTAATTATTTATATTTTTGTAGTGGGATGCAGTTGAGAACAAGTCCACAGTCATAATCTATGGAGGTGGAGCAGTTGTAGCAATATGGATATCTTCAATTCTTATTGGTGCTGTCAATTCCGTACCATTGGTAAGTAGTAGCAATAGGTTAGTTATTATTGTAATAAATAGCTTTGAAATCATATTTAACGCATTAACTAAATATACCAAACAAGCAAAAAAGTTTACAGGTCAACTGACCCGTTACTAATGCCGTCCATTTATTCCCCACTCATGATTAGAGTAGGAGGTTAATTTAAGTAAGTAAAGAAACAGAGAACAACACACAAGTTCGGTTACATGTCAAGTTTGGCAATTTCCTAACATTTTCTGATTTATTTTTACATGGTTTCATGAAAATCTCAGCTTCCAAAGATCTTGGAGTTGGTAGGACTTGGATATACCGGACGGTTTGTCTATCGATATCTGCTCTTCAAGGTAAGAAACAAAAAACTTTCCAAGATAACTTTTAGGTGGAATTGACTGTCACTGGTCTGGTCTGCGTGGGTGGCTAACCGGTCTGTGCATATCTGATCCCCTAATCTGCAACTTTTTTGTTGATCCGTTATTAAATGACTGATGATATCACAATTTTTGTACTCCACTCTAGCAGAAAAGAGCTAGCCACAGACATCGAGTCTATAAAGAAGAAGAGTGCAGGGACTGAATAGATGGTCACGGTTGCGATCAATGATCCTACATTTACTTTGTTTGTTGAATTCAAACGATGTTTTATGTACAAGAGGCGTGCGTATATGGTCTTGTAATGTATATATCTTATGTGGAAGTAAAATATTTCTTTGCTTTTTATGTTAGTAAGATAGTTGCTTTCATACAAGTAACATCTTGGGTTGTTTCGTGTAGGGTATTGTTGCTCATGACCAAGAGGATGAGGCTATCGACGCGAAAGAAGAGGTAATGATTTTATTTATATGATTTTAGATATATTATTTTTTAAATGATCTTCATCCGGTGTATGTTTCGTTTAGGGGATTGTTAATAACGAGCAAGAGAGTGAGTTTAGCCAATCTAAGGTATTAGTACAAAATGGTGACAACAATGTGCCTAACTCAACAGTTGTTGGCCATTCAAATGTTAAACAAACAAGATTGAGCTACAAGAAGAGGCTGAGAAATCATGTCGAAAACATGCAATGCGATTCCAAGAAGTAGATCATGTTTGTGTTCAATTATGTTAACCAACTTTCTATGTTTATGTTTCTGACTTTAAAACTACTTGCTATGTTGGTATGTTTTGTGGATTAAGGCAACTTTCGTTTTGTAGGTTTTTGGTATTATATTTAAACTTTTGTAGTAATGTTGGTGTGGTTGGTATTAATGTTGTCACACATTTTGATTCATACCAAGATTTCATACACTTTTTTTTTTAAACAAAACAAATAAATTAGTATTTGTTTTTCAATGGCTGATTTCATAAATAATATATATTAACAAAACTTTTAAAATTGATATACTTTAAGATTACTAGTGGGTTTACCCGCGCGTTGCCGCGGGATTCAAATAAAACCTTACAAAAAAAATTAAAGCATTGTGGGGCGAGAATTTGCAATGGCCAACCCGATCGGTATTGACATATAGTAAAGATGGCTCATTAAACAAAGACGCAATGCATGAAAAATACTCACATCAGGTTATAGCCTTAATGGTCAGTGGAGTCGTCAACCAGCTTCTTTGTAAATAATTACAACCTAAATATTAAAACTTGACATATACAAATGTGTTGACAGATCTAGGGCTGTGCAACGGTTCAGAACCGGACCGAACCGAACCGAACCGGACCGAACCGTGAACCGTTTATTCCAAAATATGAGAACCGGAACCGGAACCGATAATTACTAAACGGTTCGGTTCCAGAACCGGGTGAAACAGTTCTCATGAAACGGTTCTAGACCGGAACCGATTGTCAATAAAATCTTAAAATTAACATTAACAATTAAATAAAAAAATAAACAAAAACAATGATTTTTCTTAAAAAAATTCTCAATAGTTTGTGTTAAACATGGTTACTAAAAGTATAGCAGTTTACGTATCAAAATATGTTTTGTTCGGATCAAATCATTCTTTTTATACAGATTAAACGAGTCAGAACAAGCTGTGCTGACTACTAACATAGTTTAAGCGAAAAATAAGTATTTATTTGAATGGATAATCAAGGTTAGAAAACGTATTGATGCATACAATGGCAGGATCTCCCTTCACAATTTCTTTTTGTCTCCTTTCTTCTTCTTTGGCTTTTTTATCCATGTACACAAGCCACCCGTACCTCTTCACTCCAAATTCTTTGGCAATTATATCCATTCCTTCATCATTGCTATCATCACTGTTGAAATCCTCTTCATCCATGTCATCATCATCGTGTCGTCATCATCTGAATCTTGATTTTCGTCTTTCACGTCTCCGTCATAGGAGAACCCTACTTGTGAATATGAACCCTTGTTTGCTGGAGTTTGCGCTGATTTAGACCTGCCAAATATATTAAAACCAAACTAAGTAAAAGCAAAGACACAAATTCAAACTAAAAATTACCCCTTGTCAAAGATTAATTAAACGTATTCGAAGAAGGATGAGAAACCTGTCTAGTCCAAGTAAAGCAGCGGTTTTAGCCTCCATTTCTTGGTTAACATGATGTAGACCTTCCTCATCGTTAACTGTTAATGGACAACAGTGGCTTGTAAAATATGCATTGAAATAAGAAATAATACCACCTTATGGAAAGGACTCATAAAAGTTTGCCAGGTCATTCTTGTAGACTGCCTTGTCACTAACAGTAGATGTCTAAGATGACATTAATTTTTTAAAGTGAATAATTGAAAACATGATCATCAAACTGAAAGAAGTACCGACATCCTCTACGTCGATGCTTAATTAAATCCCGGTAACGCTCAAAACTAACAAACTCTTCTAATTCTTCTTCTTCTTCAGTCTTCTCAATGACACGGAAACGTCTAGAATCAGGATCTCTTATAAAATCAAGAAGAGCACGGCCATCAAATCTACAAAATCAAAGTAAGAAACTAACAGTGAGGTCAATGAATCTTCACAAACTGTCAAAATTTTAAAAAATGGAGGATGAGAAATCCAGTACCTGTCTATCATAACGTCCTGTTTCCGAAATATACATAAACTAGCAAATTACCCCGCGCGTTGCGGCGGGAGACTTGCACATGTTGAAAACCAAAAATCATGTACAGTGTGTAAGTATATTTTTTCTATTAAGTCAACAACAGTTGACACTTAATGTATTAACACCATCTTTATCTTTTGAGCCTAGTATAATACAAAATTTAGAGCAAATAAGGTCATATTGTGTTACCTTTCTCTCAAATCTTCAACTTAAGTGATCTACACTAAGTGACCTAGAAGCCAAACTCGTTAGCAATGAATGCATCTTGCGGCTTTGATGGCATCTGCCACATATCTTATTGCATCATTAGCTCCAACCTCCATTGTCGCCTAGTCAAATCTTTACAATCTACAATGCAATTAATGGTTTTTCATTATTATGAATTGTTATGCAGTGTACTTTCACTACTATTCTCATCAAGTTTGAAGAAAGTTACCAGTACCAGCACATCTAAGTTGTTCAAATGCATCAATAGAAGTTAATCCAACAACCACTAAAAAGGGGTCATGTGCTCACTGCTAATGAAAATTTGGTTTAATTCTCAGTCTCTTGTGCTGTTGGCTGTTAAAAAAAACAAAGAATAAACAATAATAAGAAAATAAAATGAGTCGGTTCTTGAAGGCAGGATCGAAACAAAAATGCATTTAGGTAAAATATTCAAAACATTACTAAAACCCCTAATTTGAAATATAATCCACTTTCGAGTTAACTTTTTGCCTCAAAATCTTTTCCATCGCAATAATATTTTTGTATATCAATATAGGTATCTATAAATTAAATAAGGATGACCAGATAACATTTCACATCTTTTCATATACAATTAATGGTAAGCTTTTCTTCTCTTGATTTGACCACATCCGCATGTAGTTTTAAAGGTTAGTTAATTTCTGGTTCTGGTATATGTGTCTAAACAATCTTTAAAAAAGACTTGACTTTAAAGAGCCATTTTTAAACAGTTTAGATGGTCTGGGCGACCCTACTAATTTGTTGTATTGTCTTAAAACTATAGTTAACGACTTGACTAAAAGCAGGCATGTGACCCGTTCCATTTTTTTTTGCAAAAGCTATATCAACTTATACACACACAAGCAATATTCGGTTGCAAAACATATGGAAAATATGCATATATATATAACAATAAACAATTGTCACTTAAATATTAATACCTTAGAGCATATGCTTTCACATGATTTTACTTGGTACATAGTTCGCTTATGAGAAAATGATGCAATTTTAAAGAACCACAAGAGTAACTAACACCTTAATTTCATGAATCGCTAATGCAGTAGAACATGATTCATTGATGATCACCAAATTCAGATTTTGTATCAACAATCATGTGTTTTTGGAAAACAATGTAAAAAAAAAAGTTGTTTTGTACCTTAAGATGCAAAAAGACTAAACCCAACCTTGGTACCTAATGAGTAATGAGTAATGACAACAAAATCCAATCCTCAAATTAATATGAGCTCCCATCATATCGACTTCACAAATAACCACCGCTACTTCTGACCGTCGCCTAACATCACGACCTATAAACCAACCATCTCCTGCTCTCAACATCCGAGACCACTACCATATAAAACAGAGATCACGGATATACCTTAGTTGTCGGAAGTAAGGTCGAAGCCCCATCAGAACCCTAGTCGTCGTCACCCGACAATACCTCAATCGAAATTCTAGCTTGAACAGAAACCATCCTCTTCGGTCTTTGTTCTGTAACCCTATAAGCATTGCCTAAAATCACCGGTAGAACCTTCACCGTCGCTTGAACAGTGAGTCGTCACCACTCGTAGGTGCGCCATACTTCAGTTGTGGGGTATGGGTTGCTGACGCGCAAGAAGAAGGAGGCGCGCCGCCGTCTGTGGCGGCGACCTTATACTGCATCAGTCAAGGCAAAAAGGAAAAAAGGAGAGTGGCAGTTCGGTAATAAAGAGTAAAATGAAGGGTAAGTTTGTTACTGTTCATAAGAAGCTATGTGTTTGCAATTACATTACTACCCATTTATACCAACAATCAACCCTTGAGAAAAAAAATCAAACAATACAGTTCTATGGTTTAGACAATAGTTGTTGGTTTCAGCGAATAATACCTGAATTGGAGAGAGCCTAATTTGTTTATGAACATCACATGAATTAGAGAGAGCCAGTTTCGGAAGTAGAAACGCCTAATATAACTGATGAAGTCTAATGTTAAATTCATCGAAATAATAGTTTGACATTTAATCCTTCAAAATTCAATGTACGGGATGGTGTGACAAGGAAATAAAGGTAGATGAAGATCATGAATATAGTGAAGGAGGGCAGGAAGAGTCCCTTGGTACCCGGTTAAGAACTCATCCACTGAACAATAATAAACATTAGGGTTCTTATAAACCTTCGATAGAGAAGATGAAATTCAGTGCTGAATTGGATAGAAAAGGAAGGAGGAAGAGACTTACTTGTAGGAGCTGGGTTTTGCTTGGGAGAGAACTTGATTTTGCCCATAAATTTGCAGCTAACAATGGAGTTAATGGTGTTGATGAAGCCGACTTCAATGTACATTCAATGATGGGGCGTTTGAGAAGAAGAGAGTGGAAGTAAGTCGAGGGTCGATTAGTCTGGACAAAGGGTAGGGATGGAAAACAATTTTAAGTTTTAACTAAAATGTTAATACAAATTTACTAATATACCCTTCTAAGTGTCTTAATGTTCCACAAAGTTCCAATTATACCCTCATTATGTAAGCATAAATCACTTGTGCATGTTGCTTCTTAAGTGGTACGGAATTGAAAATTACTATCCTAGCCATCACTCTTCCTTAATAAGATAATATAGATAATTAGTTCTTTCAAAATATAAATTAATATCAATAGATAGTTAACTGAACGTTTCATGAGCTATTATTTAGTTCACCTGATTTAACAGTTCCATCATAATACGCTGCACCTCTCTATCAGCTCCAGTCTGAGCATCAAACCTGGCAGTTACAATTGCATATACCTTGTCGATAAATATAATTGTGGGTTATATCTCTGTTTGATTTTCTAATGTGTAGAAGACAAACGACTCAGTTAATTTATTGGGGTTTATTGAAATTGAATGGGTTTTATTTGGTGCTAATGAATGGATGGTTACAAGTTGAGAGGGATATAAAGAGTTCTTGAATGATGAAGAAGGAAAACACAAATGATGTTTGTGAGGGCATGGATGGAAGAAGGAGGGTAGTATGGTAAAAGTGTATTGATATTGTAATGGATGGGGTGGGTGAAATGTCTAAAATACCCTCCTAAGTGTCTTAATTGTCACATTTATACCTATTATACCCTTATAAATTAAGCTTAAATATCTTGTACATGTTGCTTGTTAAGTTGGACGGCTATGAAAATTACTAAAGGGTACATCACTCTTCCTTTATAATGTACTAGTGGCAATGCCCGCGCGTTGCCGCGGTACATAAATTTACCGATAGATAACGATTTGTTACAAAAAATTTGAAGAAGCATGTGATGGAATGCTTAATTTGGGATGAGAAGCCACAAAAATAATGTAGTAAATTTAACAACTAAAAGTCTGTATGTTGATATTAACAAAATGCATATGAAATAACGTAGTGCTTTCAAGGATACAGTAGCAGTTGGATCTACATGAGGATCGTGGGCTTAAGCAAAAGTTTTGTACTAAAATGTTTGGAATCTTCAAAATAATCATAAAAAAAGCATCTTAAAGCGAGCTTCCCAAATGACAGGTTGTATGGCAACTCTAGCATCCTGCATGACATCCAAATGTGATAATTAGAACCAAAACCTAAGTCAATTTAAATTCAAAATACTAAAAAAAATCATATAAACATATAAATATATAATGGCACATCTTCAATACAAACAAATTATTGTTACTCTTAGAATCAAACGAACACATTATAAAATGAGGGAGTTAAGCACCACTGAAGAAATTGAAATTGAATTGAAATCGAATTAAGCAAATTTCTCACTACATTCATAGTAAACTTGTGGTTTGAAATAAGAATGGCCTCACGATCTTCACCTCGTATAACTGTAGGTGACCACCACCTAACATGCTGAACATACAAATAAGGGTAAACAGCATCAGAACGCATCATGTTGATAAATATTAGTTATAAAGTATATGCAAATTTTATCTTGTATAATATTGTTGAATTGTTTAATGCTCACTTCAAATACAACCGTAAAAGAACAAGTCACAGACCTCTACAGTTCCAAAAACTTCATAGCCTCCTATCTTTACTTTAATCCACTCATGCGAGACAAATGGACAGGTGGCATGAATCATAACACTTGAGACAAAGTTTATGAATATCTACATATACAGATAACTTGGATAAGTAAAACTTCATACATGAATGACATGCTGACATGCAAGATATGTATTGTGAAACACGCCTCACGGCCAGCAAGTGTCAACAAGACCGTCCCAAGACCATGTGCAGGCAGCCATTTCCGGGTAGAAAAACCTAGCAACTCCATGAAAAGGGACACAACAGCAACCCAAACTGCAGTGTATACGGATTTGCAAGCAAATTGGAATCCCGTCTTCTAACCCCACAACAAATTTAAAAAAAAAACAAGAAAATAAAAACTAATAAACCTTAGAAAAAAACAATGTTATGGAACATACATTTCTTGTATCGGTAGCATCATTGGTCTCCGTGAAAAAGCTTTGTGTTTGTCGAATTGCACTATATTAACAATTACAACAAAGGATTAGTTATAACTTACAAGAAAGCCAAAGGGTTTATAGTGGGTGGTGGTGTTAATGTTCTACAGAGAAGTAAAGGTTAATTAAATGGGAGAATATAAAGTGAAAAATAGAGAACTCTTGAAGTTGCTCCATTGTTAATAATCATTAACAAATATTAGAAAAACAAGAAAATAAAAACTAATAAAGCTTAGAAAAAAACAATGTTATAGAACATACATTTCTTGTATTGGTAGCATCATTGGTCTCCGTGAAAAAGCTTTGTGTTTGTCGAATTGCACTTTATTAACAATTACAACAAAGGAATAGTTATAACTTACAAGAAAGCCAAAGGGTTTATAGTGGGTGGTGGTGTTAATGTTCTAGAGAGAAGTAAAGGTTAATTAAATGGGAGAATATAAAGTGAAAAATAGAGAAAGCTTTGTGTTTGTCGAATTGCACTTTATTAACAATTACAACAAAGGAATAGTTATAACTTACAAGAAAGCCAAAGGGTTTATAGTGGGTGGTGGTGTTAATGTTCTAGAGAGAAGTATAGGTTAATTAAATGGGAGAATATAAAGTGAAAAATAGAGAACTCTTGAAGTTGCCCAATTGTTAATAACCATTAACAAATATTAAAAAACCAAGAAAATAAAAACTAATAAACCTTAGAAAAAACATATTTATGGAACATACATTTCTTGTATCGGTAGCATCATTGATCTCCGTGAAAAAGTTTTGTGTAAGTTGTTTCCTTGATCGTTCGTTTATTAAATTCAGTCTTGTCGCCCACTTAACTTGATTTTTTCGACGTCATTTCTTTTCCATTGGTTATATATACATACATCTAGTGTATCTGTTTTAAGAAGAAGCAATAATAATAAATAAAATAAAATAAAAGCAAAGAAGAAGGAACAGCTGATTTTGTTGTATTTGTGAAGGAAGGGTAATTATGCCCAACCAAATTAGTTAGAAAAAAAAAAGAAACGATTTCAAACACGATCAACAGATTAACAGAAAACGCATCAAGTCCTCTAATTCAACAATCACAAAAAAAAAAAAAAACCCGGATCAAATACACAACAAATCATAATTAAGTTGAACAGCCTTGATATGAATCAAACGCATTTATTAATTATTTGAAAGCCAAAACAATAACAAACCTGAAATTAGGGAAATGCATGCACTCCGTAGTTTTGAATGAAGCTCTGCTTCCGATGGAAATAAAAAATTCGGTTTATCTCATCGTGGCCACACCAAAAAACTATAAGATGATTGATTGGACTGAAATGGGGAAGACAAAACGAAGGGCATTCAATTGGAGGTCATCAATTTAGAGGAATTGGATTGAAGTCATCAATTGAGGGAAGTTGAATGTGAGGAGTTAAACCCTATGAGTTAATAAGAAGAACAACCTAAAGTGAAGGTGAAGAGTACTAAAGGAATAACATTTTACATGTTAACTAAAAACAAAATCTAAAATTACACTAATAGCCTTGTAAGTGTCTTAATTTACACCTAGATGACTAATTTACCCCTATCAAATAAGCTTTATTAAGTTGTATATGTAGCTACAAAATTTGTACCCATGTCAAAATTACAATCTTGTACATCACTCCTCCTTTATAATGTATTATAGATTATAGATATAGAGATTAGTTATCGACATTCGCTTACTCAAAATAATAACATCAACCCAAATATACTTTCACGCTTTTCTAATCCCCGTTCGAAAACCCGTCCCAGCGGACGAGTATCTCACTAGTTATGATGGAAGAAAGAAAAACATTGAGATAGTAGCCCAAACGGCAAACAACATTTGTTGGTTCATGTAATTATGTTAATTATTTATTTCTTATTATTCTTGTAATAGAAGCTATGAGATTTTATGTTTACAAAATGTGTATTAAGTGAAAGTCAATCTAAAACATTAAACACTTACTAGTATAATGTTTCGCGTGTTGCTACGAAAAAGAACATCAAAATGAATTTAAAACAAAAGACTAAAGGCTACAAAACTACGTGTGTATCGTGAAATGAATATTAAAAGAACACCAAATTATATTTTAAGATGAGTAAAAAATCAAATATAATATATTAAGTCGGCTCGGTTTTGAATAAAACTTACATCAAAATAGAAAAAAAAAATGTTTGTCATAAAGGTAAAGGAAAATAGACGGTGTTAGACCAATTGTAATTTTATATTATCAAAACGTAGAAATTAGTATACATGAAGTTGCACATTGGTTACACACGGTTTATTTCATCACATCACGTGTCGAACTGACTCGATCTAAAGACTTCATTAATTGAGAAAAAAAGGGCTCGTATCCAACTCGAGATAGCTTGTGACTTGGATTGACTCATTTCCATTTATTTTAGTTTTGATGTTTTATGTGGTTTTATACGTTCTTATATAACAAGATAACAATAAAATTATATAAGTATAAATTACAATACGATCAATACTAAACTACTAAGTACTAATATTAGTTTAACAATATACATGTATGATTTAAGATATTGTATTTGTTGGTTTTGTTTAAACTTGGAGTTAAAATTACCAGACGTTGCTAACTCTTACTTTAACTTTACTATTTAGTTTTAACGAATACACAAACTAATTTACCAAATAAATATTTCGAAATATGATTCGAAAATTGACTGGTTTCATTATTAATTTAAAATAGTCATATCAATGATATGTTTTGCTATATTTGTGCCGCCCTTTAATAAAAAAATGTTAAAATAAAGTTACAATAACATCAATTCAATTCGCTTTAAAATAATAATTGTAAAGTACTTTCATATCAAGTGACGAATTTAAATAATAATTGTAAAGTACTATTGATGTATTTAATTGTTTTAAGAAAGTAGTGCACTCCTCTTAAGGAAAATTATAACTTTACTTCTCTATAATTATAAAAAAAACAAACATCATAATTACATACCCTAAAGGGAACTCGAACACACTGATAGTTATGTCGATCTCAACGCTCTTAGCATCAGTAGCAAGTCTCACGAATCTCTCAGGTCTATGTTTATGTGTTTTCCATTACATACTAACAAAATTGATGCAACATATGTATCTATAATTATATTTTTCTATATAACATATTACTTATATTATATATATATATATATATGTGTGTGTGTGTATTATATATGTATGCTTGTTTATGCCGAAGAGTGTGCAAAAGCTCGTTATTTAAAGTTTGGATTCAAACCTAGTTAATAAATGAACTATAAGGTCTGAGCAACTGTGCTTACGCTCGATTCAATTTAAATTTTTAAACAACCACTTTTAAGCATTTTACGAGCGGTCCATCTCAGTTACACATAGTCTAAACGTGTGGAGAGACTTTCACAAAATCGTCTCTAATCAATCAACAAAAAATGAAGACGTTGATATATAAGACCACCATGTATGTGATGGTCCAATGGGCGGTGTTTGGACGGTGCCAACTTGTAAAAACTAATGGTTGTCAAAGCCTCAAATTCGTTGACCATATCTTCCAATGGCTCGACCTCCACTAATTTGCAAAAGAAAAAAAAAACACCTTTTCTATTGTTTTTTTTTTTAATTTATTTTAACTTTTAAGCGTGACAAATAGTATAACAATAATAAATTAATAATGCTTGCTATAAATAAATAACTTAATGAAAAAAAAATTAATAAAGAGACTTTTATAAATCAAAGTAGTTTTATTAATATTTTATAATGAATAGTAATATATCTTTAATCATATTTATTAAAGATAGGTTGAGTTTAACCACTTTAACAACTTTAGCAAGTTGTGAGGTAGGCCATAACCTTTAGCTTATATAAACCATGGAATCAAAGACCGATCTTTGCGTTTGCTCACAGCAATGACCACCATGAACTACCCTGCCGAGCAAGTCTCCGCCGCGGTTGACTCAGAAACTTCATCGCCACACTCTGATCATTTGCTGGTAGACAACAATAATAATAATATCAACCGTGTGTATCATGACCCTACTACACAAGCTCGTGTCCGGTTCATGTGTAGTTTTGGAGGAAAGATATTACCACGTCCTCATGATAACCAACTTCGATATGTTGGTGGCGACACTCGCATAGTGTCGGTTCTTCGCCATAACGCCACGTTTGCCTCCCTACTCAACAAACTATCAAAGCTTACCGGTAAATATATTGTCTTTCCTTGGTCCCATTTTCATAGATTTCATCATGAATGTTTTAATATTAGTAACGGTGTCAAAATAATGTTATGGTACTACTTAGATGATAGAAAAGGTATATTAGTATATTATGACCTAACTCGAAAATTCTAATGTTTGGTTAGAAAAGATGAAGAAAATCATTCATGAGTCTATCACCCCATATTGATCATATATGAGTTTTTATCTTAACATTTTAGTTTTTTAGATTGTATCAATTTATATGACAAACTGTATTTTAATAATTCAAATATGATATATTGGCTAATAACAATCTATATCGGCTATATGACTAGCTATACTTTCAACTTTTACGGTCGTTGCTAACAGCAGTACAACTTTAATGAAAAACTAACTCTTTGTAGTCCTATATATATTTTTATTTGAACCTTGTATATTTTTTTAAACACATAATTGGAAGTTAGGAGCAAATGAAGTTAGTTTTTCGTTAAGTTGAAATTGTCCTTGTCAATGAAAGTTAAAGTTAGAAGTGTTAACGGACCATGTCTCAATAACATAGATTATAGGCAGACAATTGGTGATAATAGCTTTAATTAAAAAATATTTTTATTTTGTGGTGCATAATAAACTGTTTAAATTACAATTATGTCATTGATTAGTTCGTTAGGATTATTAATTAACTATAATATAACAAGTGGAATATTCGATAGGTACAACCGATGTATGTGTAAAGTACCAATTACCAAACGAAGACTTGGACGCGTTAATCACTGTCACGAGTGATGAAGACGTGGAAAACATGATGGATGAGTATGATCGCTTGGCTCACAACCACAAAACGGCTAGGCTCAGGATTTTCCTCTTTCCTACCGACACATCACTCTCACGAGCAAGCAGCATCAGCTCGCTCCTCGACGGCTCCATTAAGCGCGAACACTGGTTCCTAGACGCGCTTAACGGAGGCCGAACCTTGGAGCGTGGTAGATCTGAAGTTTCGTCAATTGTATCCGAAGTACCTGATTATCTATTCGGGTTGGATAATCATGATGACCCGAAGCCCAAAACCCGACACTTTGTTAATAATGATAATGTTTCAGTGTCGGATCCAGGATCACCTGCCCCACGGATATATTCTCCTTATTGTTCAACTTCATCAACATTGGGCCCCACGATGGCTCCCCCGGCCCAAAACCTTCGGCCCATTAAAACTAAACTTGATAACCCGGGTCCAATTATAAGTGAACCGAAAGAAACAATTCCCGAGCACATCGCTGAGGCTAATGATCGAATGATTACGAAGCAACCGGATTATACGGGCACAGGCCAACCCATGTATTATATACAACAGACTTCCTCAACGGCCGCAGTGCAAGAGATGCCCGTTTATTACATGCAACCACCGGGTTTCATTCCCCGAGACAATGTTCAAGTTCAAACTGTACCGATTCGGGCCCAATATGCTCCACATATTATTGGGCCTCCGGGTCAATTGCTTCAGCCACAAGTATCAAATATGGGCCAATTGTTCTCGGGATTAAGGCCCGTTTCGGGTGGGGAGGCATATGATATGCTGGGTCGAAGCGGTAGCGAGCCAGTCCAGCCCATTTATTATGGGCCAAGATATATGGGAGTTCCGAGCTATCCGGGTATGGTCTTGCCAGTTGCGGAAGAAATGAAACAACCAAGCCCACCCGGACCTGAAGCCCAAATGGGCCGAGCTCCCCAATGACGTTGAATAAATGAGTAATTTCAAAAGTGTGTTACCAAGGCCCATGTTTGATATCTTTTATTTAACTCTTTTTTTTTCTTGTATGGAGTTGTTTGATTTATGAACCGTACATAATTGGTTGTGGATTGTAAAACATATAATTATGAGAGGGAAGACTTGGACTTAAATTGCCAACTTTTGTTTTGTTTTATTATGATTTATTGATTCAAAATAGGGGTAAACAATGTAGGAACACCGTTCACAAAATAAAAGAAATACAGTCGTTTATTAAATAAAATCGGATTACAATACAATAATGAAATTAACAGAATACAAACAGAAAGAAAATTACAAACTGAAAAGAAAATACGAAGGAAGGCAAAGGAAACTCGATGTGACTGAGGCACGTGTAAAACACGCTTCCCTTAAAACAGATTTCGGGCCAACCAGGTGAACCCGTCTGTTTCCCAGGGTACAACAGCCTAAGCAGATTGCACTGCCGGAGTTAGCCAAGCACCTGAAACAGTACCTGAAACAAGAGCCTGCAGGTCTGAAAAGTTAGGAAATTTTTCTGAAAGAAGGTGGTGGTTCGAGAACATGAATTGGAGAATTTCCGGTGTGTGAAAACAGAGTTTTGTACTCGGTATTTATACACGAAACCGAGCCTAGTAATACGCCTCATTGATTACGAAATTAAGTCTGGCATTAACTTCGTTTGACTAGAATTCAAACGTGGTCAATGATTGAAATTAAGTCAATTAATTTCATTGACTTGACCACATTAATTACCCAGTCTTGGCCACAGGCTCGAGCCACTCCAGTCCAAGCTCAGTTAATACGCCTCATTGATTACGAAATTAAGTGCAAAGTGCGCCATCAAAACGCCACATTACGCCCATCGCCCTCGTCCCGGTCCCGGTCCCGAGCCCGAGCCCGAGCCCGAGCCCGTGCCCGTGCACGTGCGCGGGCGCGGGCGCGTCGGGTGCTTCGCACCCTCCTGGCTGCCACTGGGTGTGTCCTATTGTATAGGAATACATTCCTCTACAAAATTCTAGATATAAACCAACACATGATTTATATTTCCACCAATGTGGGACAAGCACAAATTCCTCCAACTTTAAAGTTCCACCACACACATAAAGCTTAGATCTGTCATTCACCTAGCTTTATAATTAAATGTCATTATATTACATTTAATATAATACTTAATTATTAAAATTTCCAACAATCCCCCACATGAATGGAGATCGACCCACACACTCAAGTGTTAAAATAAAATTTCTACGGTTAAGTAATGCAGGATAGGTAGGTATTCCCTTTGAACCCTCCTTTGTGATGTATACTTTGTCTCCTAGCGGTTAGTAGACGCGATGTCCTTGAACCAACCCCTTTTTATGTAGACATTATTACACATCACACATTACTCTCCCTGGTCTGGTTAACCCCTCATTGTCGTGTCCGTTTATGGTCATGGAGCACTGTCCTGGTTCTGCGAGAGCTCTAGGAATTGCGCCCCCCACAATTCCATTTGAAGCGACCCCACTTCTCTCTAACATAGGTGATTTTACCAAAATCATTAAAAGCCGTATGCTTATCCTCCTTTGACATCACTGATTGTTTAAGGATGGACTAGGAAGTATGCAACTCCCTTTGTGTCTCGGGTTACTCCCCCACAGTGATCTTAGTTCGTACAGTTAGGTGGTCCTATTGAGCCTAGATCATGGGATCTCCAATCTTCTAGGATAGATTTTCCGTTGTACAAACTTACTCCAAGGGCTTTAGTCCCATTCCTTTCGACGACTTGTGCACTGCCTCTCTGCTTAAACCTTTTGTTAGCGGATCCGCAATGTTATCCTTTGACTTCACATAGTCAACTGTGATAACTCCTGTTGAGAGCAGTTGTCGTATCGTATTATGCCTACGTCGTATGTGCCTTGATTTACCATTATACATTGCACTTTTAGCTCTACCAATTGCCGACTGGCAATCGCAATGTATGCAAATAGCCGTCACAGGCTTAGGCCATCTTGGAATATATTCCAAAAACTGACGTATCCATTCTGCCTCTTCTCCAGCTTTATCTAAAGCAATAAATTCAGATTCCATTGTGGACCTAGCTATAAGAGTTTGCTTGGAAGATTTCCAAGCTATAGCTGCTCCTCCAAGGGTAAACACATAACCACTTGTGGATTTAGAATCTTTCATATCGGATATCCAGTTGGCATCACTGTATCCTTCGGCAACAGCTGGATCTTGGCCATAATGCAGCCCATAATTCCTCGTGTATCTCAAATACCTTAACAATCTTGTCATGCTCTTCCAATGTTCAGCACTGGGATTACTGGTATATCTACTTAGCCTGCTCACAGCATATGCTAAGTCTGGCCTGGTACATGACATGAGATACATCAAACTGCCAATGATCCTTGAATACTCCAATTGAGCAACACCCTCTCCTCTATTCTTTGACAAATGTTGAGAGGTATCAATCGGAGTTTGAGCCACACTTGTGTCTTCCGAATTAAACTTCTCAAGGATCTTATCCACATAATGAGACTGACTTAACACAAGACCAGTTTGGGTTCTAATAATCTTCACTCCAAGAATTACATCAGCTAGACCCATGTCTTTCATGTCAAATCTCGCTTTCAACATGTCTTTAGTGGATTTGATCATCTTGTCATCACTCCCAATGATAAGCATATCATCCACATAAAGACATAAGATTACATAACCTTTAGAAGTGTCCTTCACATAGACACACTTGTCACATTCATTTATTTTGAAACCACTGTTAAGCATAACATGGTCAAACTTTTGATGCCATTGTTTTGGAGCTTGCTTTAAGCCATACAGTGACTTAACGAGTTTACATACTTTGCCTTCTTGGCCCGGAGCAGAGAAACCCTCAGGTTGCTCCATGTAAATCTCTTCCTCTAATTCCCCATTCAGAAATGCAGTTTTTACATCCATTTGATGTATTTCCAAATTTCTCAAAGCTGCAATTGCAAGCACCAATCTTATAGAAGTTATTCTAGTCACAGGCGAGTATGTGTCAAAGTAGTCAAGACCTTCCTTTTGTCTATACCCTTTGATTACGAGCCTTGCTTTATACTTGTCAACAGAGCCATCAGCTTTCATTTTTCTCTTGAATATCCATCGATATCCAAGTGGCTTGCACCCTGGTGGAAGATCAACTAGCTCCCAAGTATGATTCTGCAAAATAGAATCAATCTCACTTTTGATGGCTTCTTTCCATTGAGGTCCATCTGAAGAGGTGACTGCTTGTCGATATGTTTGAGGCTCACTCTCAACCATGTAAGCAAGGAAATCAGGCCCAAAATATTTTTCAATCCTTTGCCTTTTGCTCCTTCTTGGCTCAACCTCTTCATCCTCTGATCGTTCATGGGTTTTATTTTGAACAACCTTATCAACCGCTGTTGATGAACTCGCATGAGTTTGTTCTAATAACATTGGGAACTCCTCTTCAAAATAAGTTGCATTTCCTGGCCTTGTTTCTATTATGGAGTTCTTATGAACATCAGGATTTTTGGACTCATGCACAAGAAAACGATGTGAAGTCCCATTTTGGGCATATCCAATAAATATGCAATCAACAGTTTTAGGCCCAATTCTAAGAGCCTTTGGAGGTGTAACAATTACCTTGGCCAGGCACCCCCACACTTTCAAGTATTTATAGGATGATTTATGTCCCCACCATAACTCATATGGTGTTACATCCTTATTCTTGAAAGGAACTTTATTTAACAAAAAATTGGCCGACAAAATGGCCTCCCCCCACATGTCCTGGCTCATTCCAGAACTTATCAACATGGAATTCATCATTTCTTTTAGGGTACGATTTTTCCGTTCCGCAATACCATTTGATTGGGGTGTATAGGGAGGGGTACACTCGTGTATTATGCCACTTTTGGCACATTCATCCCCAAATGGCGAAACATATTCACCTCCCCTATCACTTCTCACACGCTTTATTTTCTTATTAAGTTGGTTTTCAACTTCAGCTTTAAACAAGATAAACTTGTCAATTGCTTCATCTTTACTCTTAAGTAAATACACATAACAATACCGCGTACTGTCGTCAATAAAAGTAATAAAATACTTATTGCCACCTCTAGTGGGAATTGATTTTAAATCACACACATCAGTGTGAATCAAGTTAAGGGGTTCAGTTATTCGATTAACTGATTTAAATGATGATCTTGTTTGTTTGGCTTCAACACATGTTTTACATTTTGATTTAGAGTCTATGGCAAACGTTGGTATGTAGTCTAATTTAATTAAACGACGCATCGAATTAAAATTAACATGACCAAGACGACCATGCCAAACATTAGGAGACTCAACCAAGTAAGCAGAAGTAGTAGCATTCTTATTCATGTTCTTAGTAACAGCCATTACATTGAGTTTGAACATACCATTCTGGGCATAGCCCTTACCAACAAACACACCATGCTTACTTAAAACAAACTTGTCACTCTCAAAAAGCAAACGAAAGCCAAACTTGTTAAGCAACCATCCCGACACAAGACTTTTACGCACGTCGGGAACATAAAGCACATTGCTTAAAGTGAGCTCTTTTCCAGAAGTCCACTTCAAGATCACATCACCCTCTCCCTAGATATCTGCTGTAGCAGCATTACCCATGTACAGCTTCTCGTCTCCCACCACTTCTTTAAACGTACTAAAGAGGGTCTTGTCTGGGCAAACATGACGAGTAGCCCCAGTGTCCACCCACCACCCTTTTGGGTTGTTAGTCACCAAATTAACCTCCTCCATCATGGCAGTGAGGTCTGAAATCATGGCCACTAAAGGCACATCATCATCAACCATAAGCGCCTTCTCACGTTTAGGTGCTTTGCATTGATCAGCTTTGTGACCAGCTTCGTTACAGTTGTAACATTTCCCTTTGAAGGAACTAACCTTCTTTTTCACACCACCTTTTCTAGGCCCAAGGTCCCGACCCTTACCTTTTGATTTTTCACCAAATTTGTGACCTTTGTTGCTCTTATTCCCCCTTGAAGACTGACCATGCTCAACAATGTTAGCTCTTGCAGTACCTTCAACTTGAGTTCCTTTTAGAGACACTCTATTATCTTCCTCAATACGCAAGCGAACCACAAGGTCTTCAATGGTCATTTCCTTTCGCTTATGCTTAAGGTAATTCTTGAAGTCCGTCCAACTTGGAGGAAGTTTCTCAACTATTGCAGCCACTTGGAATGTTTCACTAAGATTCATTCCTTCAGAAAGAATGTCACTAAGGATCACTTGCAATTCTTGGACTTGGCTAATAACAGTTTTGGAATCCACCATTTTATAGTCCAAGAATCGAGCCACAACAAACTTTTTAGTACCAGCATCTTCAGTTTTGTACTTACACTCCAAAGATTCCCAAAGTTCTTTGGCAGTCGTTATTTTGCAGTACACATTATACAATGGATCAGCAAGTCCATTCAACACATAGTTTTTGCATAGGTACTCAGAATGCTTCCAAGCATCAAGTGCGCTCACAGATTGAACGTCAGAGTTCCCTTCACCAAGTTGAGGGGGGGGGCCTCAATCAAGAATCTCGCAAGATTCAGAGTTGTCAAGTAAAACAGCATCTTTTGCTGCCATCTTTTGAAGTTCAATCCAGAGAACTTCTCTGGTTTCTCAGCATGGTTTGCAACCGCCTGGGCTGCCTGGGTGCCAAACAATGGCCCCACAGTGGTGGATGTTGGTCCAACGGTTGTTGATGAAGCGCTAGCATTCGTAGCCATTTCTGAAACAAGAAAACACTGGTCAGAAATGATCAAACCAATAAATAATCCTTTGAATTTTACAATTCGGTTTACAAAAAACCAAACTGTTTGGTTTACAGAAAACCAAGGCAAACTCACAAAGAGTTTAAAGAAACAATTTATATTGTAATCCGAAAATTTTAAAACAAAGTATGAACGGAGTTTTAAAATCTGTTTTAAGCTTGTAGGAACACCGTTCACAAAATAAAAGAAATACAGTCATTTATTAAATAAAATCGGATTACAATACAATAATGAAATTAACAGAATACAAACAGAAAGAAAATTACAAACTGAAAAGAAAATACGAAGGAAGGCAAAGGAAACTCGATGTGACTGAGGCACGTGTAAAACACGCTTCCCTTAAAACAGATTTCGGGCCAACCAGGTGAACCCGTCTGTTTCCCAGGGTACAACAGCCTAAGCAGATTGCACTGCCGGAGTTAGCCAAGCACCTGAAACAGTACCTGAAACAAAAGCCTGCAGGTCTGAAAAGTTAGGAAATTTTTCTAAAAGAAGGTGGTGGTTCGAGAACATGAATTGGAGAATTTCCGGTGTGTGAAAACAGAGTTTTGTACTCGGTATTTATACACGAAACCGAGCCTAGTAATACGCCTCATTGATTACGAAATTAAGTCTGGCATTAACTTCGTTTGACTAGAATTCAAACGTGGTCAATGATTGAAATTAAGTCAATTAATTTCATTGACTTGACCACATTAATTACCCAGTCTTGGCCACAGGCTCGAGCCACTCCAGTCCAAGCTCAGTTAAAAATATAAAGGCGGCTCTCGGCGATGCGAGCGTGCGAAGTGCAAAGTGCGCCAACAAAACGCCACATTACGCCCATCGCCCTCGTCACGGTCCCGAGCCCGTGCCCGTGCCCGTGCCCGTGCGCGTGCGCGGGCGCGTCGGGTGCTTCGCACCCTCCTGGCTGCCACTGGGTGTGTCCTATTGTATAGGAATACATTCCTCTACAGAATTCTAGATATAAACCAACACATGATTTATATTTCCACCAATGTGGGACAAGCACAAATTCCTCCAACTTTAAAGTTCCACCACACACATAAAGCTTAGATCTCTCATTCACCTAGCTTTATAATTAAATGTCATTATATTACATTTAATATAATACTTAATTATTAAAATTTCCAGCAAACAAGTAGAGTATAAACTGTACTAAGATCGAGCTCGTTTCATTAAGCTATAGTTGGTAATCCATCCATAGTGGTGGAGTGGTGGAGAGGCCTTATGTTTACTTAGGTAATCATGGGTTCAATTCCCACTTCCAACATTTATGGCTTGGTATCCGGGTGAAGATCGAATATGGGTGGCGCCGGTTCGAATCTGACGGGCGGCGAGGTTTTACCGAGTTCTATAACACTGTCGTGCCTTCGGGCGGGTGAGGCTCGGGTTTCCGCGCATCGGGAGAAGGCGGGGGCTGCTGGAGGTCGAGTAGTCAATTCTTGGGCACGGCGCCCCGCAAGGGTGGTTGCCACACAGTTGTTCGCCGATCAAAAAAAAAAAAGCTATAGTTGGTAAATAAGTTATTTTTTATGTACGGTTATTATTTAGTTGTTCTTTATAAATATGTATAGTTATTTTTATATATTTAAAGATCGGATACAAAGGAAAAAGTCGATACGAATTGTGTAAATTGTAGAAAAGATTTTGGACCATTGATCATGCTAATTTAATGGTTATAATCGGGGTCGTCTCAGAGAACTATAAAAATGTTTTGGGCATGGGGCCACTACAAATAAACTACGCCCATATAATTTAAACCCAATTGTTTACATTTCATGTTGGGTTGGGTTTGTTTTGAGGGGTTTAAAAATTTAGTGATTTTTTGTCTTAATAAATGGATTAATGTTAAAAAAAATGGGAAATTGGATTTAAATACTCCAAACTATTACTCGTTGACCGATATCATTCCAACTATTTCTTTGATCGATCAACGGTAGATTAGACTTTTGATCGATCCATGCCATCATGTTCGAATCTCCCTCTAATTTACTGGATATCGACCCACCAAGAAACCATTAATCGGAATTCAACACGTAATCGGATTTTAATCTATAACCTCCGACCATCACCTCTGACCACCACCTTCAAGCTGCAACCTCCAACCACCACCTGCAACCTCAAACATCTGGCCGACCACCAGCATTTTCAACTCGCCTGAATTTCCAGAGAGTTCTAGGTAATTAATTTGAACTTGCCTGATATTCTAATGAGATACCACTGAACTTGTGTTATTTTTCAAAATTAACTTTCCTGATTTCTCAACATGAACTTGCGTGATTTTTTTCAAAAAAGATTTGGGTGATTGTTCAAAATAAACCTATGTGATTTTTCAAAATGAATTTGTGTGAGGGTTTTTTTTTTTTTTTTTTTTTTGGGGGGGGGGGGGTAGCATTTGCATGATTTTGTATAAAAACATGCGTGACTGATTTCAATAACATGCTCTTTTTTTTGTTTCAAAGACAAAGTATGTTTCAGGTGTTGTTTTGTCAAAATCAGACCGTTTGTTTTCGCAGGAGTGATGGTTTTTTTACATTCTTAAGTTACTTATTTATTTATTTATTTTTGCCGATCGTAAAACTAATTAACGATAATTGGGTAGCGCAATTTTTATTCAATTAAAATGTGTTTTTGCAGTTGGACTAAAATACCCTTTATATGTTAAATGATTCTTTAATAAGCCTTAATTATTACAATTTACCACCGTTTACACTTAATCCTAATCTTACTGAGATTACTTCTTCACATGAACAAGTTACGTTTAAGATTAGAAGAGTTAAAGGTCTAACTCATTTAATAACACCGTGATGAGAGATGTGGCACTACTATGTGGGGGTCCCTTCGTTTGGAAAAAAAACGAGGGCTAACGATTTGTCACAAATTTTCCATTATCATTCTTAATATTTCGTTTCGATTGGTATATCATGTTGGTTTAGCTCACAAAGGGATTGTTTCCATTTGATTTGATCTAATATTCATTTTCTAAACCTCTAATCATATTTGTCCCGTTGTTGGACTTAGGGATAGCGGGTTCATGGTTGGTCAGGCTATCTTGAAGGTAAAATCAAGGAAAGTTGCTAACCATGAGTAAGCTTGTGTTGAGAACCAACATGACTCCATTCCCTTTGCCTTTGATACATTTGATTCATTTGCCCCTAAAGTTGTCGGTTTCCGGAACAGAGTGCAACGGGTCTTGCATAACAATTCCTCAACGCTGAAGAACCATAGCTTTGTTTTCAGTGAGATCGGTTTTGCTATTCAAAAAGGGGCTGGGTAAAACTTGTTGCCTTATTACCTACCCCGGTTCTATGTAAACCTCTAATGGTTTGAAATGAAAATATGGACTTGGTATTTAATGAAACGACCAAATTTCTTGGTAGTAGGAAAACAACGAACGCCATCGCAGATGACTTATTCATCTTAAAGACATTGATAAATTTCTGAAAGAAACCCAAAGGCATTTTAAATTCATGGGTATCAACCAATAAATGATATAGACTATATAGAGGATATCAAGTGTTGATATCGTCAAGGGTTAGGATCAAATACACAAGACACTTTTTCTAGAAAGGGTGAGAAGGATTGTGATCCATTGATCATATATTTGAAGGGTTGAGATTAGTTTTTTTTGAAAAAAATAAATAAAAAATTAAAGGAAGAGCATAAAAGGAAACCACATTTGTTGACTTTCTCTCTTCACATGCAATGCACATGTCAATTCCCTCCATCATTTTAAAACGTCTATAACTTTTTTCATACGACATTTTTTTTTTCAAAAAAATTTCACCATATTAACGAGCGTTTTTTTATCTTTAATATGAGTACCAAATTGCTATATTAAAATTGAAAAAAAATCGTGCTAAGTGGGTTTTCTTCTCCGTTGTGTCTTCTGCTTGTACATTGTGTTATAGTATGCATGTGTGCTTTATAAATATGTTATTTATGTTTTTTTTAGTCTACACATGATTTAACTTTGTCAATTGTGTTTTTAGTATGCTTTTCATTGTGTTTTACGTAAATGAGTTTTGTATTTTAGGTGTACATTGTGTTTTATTATGTTGTTCATTGTGTTTAAGTCTATTATTCATTGTGTTTTAGTTTTCTGTTCATTGTGTCTTTAATATGTCGTCCATTATGTTTTATTAGACTGTTCATTGTGTTTTATACCCTATTGTTCATTGCATATTTAATTGGTACTTATTGTGTTTTACGTTATCTCCATTGTGTCTTACGCAACTGGGTTTTCAACTTTTTTTCCAAAAGTATTCATTGTGTTTTAATTTTTTGTCAATTGTGTCCTTATTATGTCGTCTATTGTGTCTTACACAATTGGGTTTTTAACTTTTTTTTTTCAAAAGTATTCATTGTGTTTTAGTCTTCTGTTCATTGTGTCTTTAGTATGCCATCCATTGTGTCTTACGCAACTGGGTTTTCAACTTTTTTTTTCAAAAGTATTCATTGTGTTTTAGTCTTCTATTCATTGTGTCTTTAGTATGTCGTCCATTGTGTTTTACTAGACTCTTGACTATGTTTTATACTCTATATTTAATTGGTGCTTATTGTGTTTTACACTCCATTGTGTCTTACGCAAGTGGGTTTTGAATTTTTTTCGAAAGTATAACAATATGGTATTCATATTAAAGATAAAAAGATGCTCAATTTTATCGTATAATTTTTTTTAAAAAAAAGATGACGTATAAAAAAGTTACGGACATTTAAAAATGAAGGTGGAAATGACATGTGATTTGCATGTGCATATGTTTTTGACAAAATTATCCCTCTCACTTGTTTAATCCTTTGAACACGTGTCATTTTTTAATGACTTCTCACCATTTTCATTTTTTGTAGCTTTTGTAGAATAACTCAATCCTATCGTCTAGTACGTGCCAAAAGATAAAAATAAAAATTGACCGGTGATGACTAGGGTATGAATCGTACAACCCATATATGGTAGAGGCACAAGTTTTGATACATGGAATATGCTCCATGTTAATGAAATGTTGAATAAGTATTTAATGAGGCAATTTAATTAAGCCTTCCACATTTTCTTCCTGATGGCCCATTATATTAGCTGATATTTTTCGTCACATGTCATTATATCACCTCCTTAAAAAAAATGTGTAACGGTTAACACCCCTTATTGTTCTTTTATTCATTTTTTTTTGAACGGCCAAACAACTTTATTGATTCACGAAACTAGCAAGAAACTAGCAAAAAAGTCCGAGATACAAACAAAAGAAACAAAACAATCCCAAACACATCAAGCCGAACAAAATTAAGAAATAATAAAACTTTATCCCATTTTTGAGGCATCAAAACTTCCCCAAGCATCCCACGTCATATCCTTCATCTTGGCGCGACTCGTGACCCATAAGAAACTCATAATCTTGACTTCTTCAATAACATTCCGGACCGATACCTGCTTTTGTTTAAAGACCAAATCATTTCTAGCCCGCCATAAGCTCCAAAATGTCGTTAGGATAACCGCGTAAAAAGCCTTGCGCACCCGAGTCCCATCCTTAGCAGATCGGTGACAAGAAAGAATATCATGAACATGAAAGGCAAAAAAATTCGGTACCCTGCACCATGTAAGAATACGATACCAGACCTCCGAGAACACCGGGCACCCCGTGAATAGATGTTCCACCGTTTCAGCGCTTGAATTACAAACTTTGCACTCCTGAGAATTGACCTGTACCCTTCGCCTAACCAAGGCATCCATAGTAGGAAGCCTATTCTGCAAAGCGCGCCACGCGACAACCCCTACCTTCCTCGGGACCCAATTACACCACTCAAACTGTGAGATGGGAAGCGTGTTTTCAGCCCTGAAAACCCAGTCCTTTACCGACTTAACTGAAAAACCCACGTCCCCATCCAGCGACCAGCTCCACAGATCAGGTCCTGGTCTAACAGCAAAGTCAGACAGCAGCAACAGTAGCAGCTGCAACTGCTGCTGTTCAGCACCTGTTAAAGGTCTGCGCTTCCATTCCCACTTGAAGATTAATTGCTGCACATCACCCACCCGTATCCGATCCTTAACAACACACAATTTCTTCTTCTCTAGCGCAAAAAGCAAAGGAAATAAAGCCTTGAGGGGTGTATCCGCAATCCAGTTGTCGTACCAGAAGAGGATACTATCGCCTCTCCCAACCGTGCCTTTAACAAAATTAATCGGGCCATTGTTAATTCGTTCCAGCAAAGCTGTGATAGAAGCTATCTGCTTCCACGTACCTGCAACCGAAATTTTAACTGGAATATAAGACCAATCCCTACCACACCCATGTATTGACCAAACAACCTTGCGCCAAAGCGAATCTTGATCAACTTTAAACCGCCACCACCACTTGGACAATAGACTAACATTCGCATCTCTCAACGAACCCAGACCAACCCCACCATATTTAACCGGCGCGACCACCTTTTCCCAAGCTATCCAGCTCATCTTATCATTCGCATCAACCCCTCCCCAAAAGAACCTTCTACGCATCCTCTCAAGGGAGCTGATAACTTGACAAGGCGCCCGGAAAAGAGAAAAGAAATACAAAGGCAATGAACTCAAAACTGATTTAAGTAACGTGATACGTCCACCATACGATAGAGTCTTGGATTTCCACAAAGATAGGCGTTTCTTAAATTTCTCAATTATTGGCTCCCAACATCGCACCAGGTTCATATTCGAAGCAATAGGCACGCCTAAATGGGAAAACGGAAATCTGCCACCAGAACATTTAAGGGCTGCTGCCATATTATCCAAACCTGCATCGGACACCCCAACCCCAAAAACGCTACTTTTCTTGGAGCTTATCCTCAAACCCGAGATTAAGTAGAAACCCCTCAACAACCTTCTCAGATTTAGGGCATTAATCAAGGACCATTCACCACAAAAAATCACGTCATCAGCATACATAAAATGTGTAATAATTGGACCCGAACCTCCAACTGAGATGCCACGATACGCCCCCAACATACTAGCCCTTCTCATCATCCGTGTAAGACCCTCCATGGCTAATATGAATAAATATGGAGATAATGGATCACCTTGGCGCAGGCCACGCATACAAGGGAATTCACAGGTGGGGGAGCCATTTACTAACACCGAGGCTTGGGACTGTTGCACTATAGACATAATCCATCCACGCCACTTGGAAGAAAAATGCATTTGAACCAAGATATCCTCTAAGTAATCCCAACGTAAAGAGTCATATGATTTTTCAATATCCACTTTGAGAAATAAAGCAGACAGTCTCGACTTCTTTAGCCATGCAACCGTTTCATTCAAAATCAGGGGGCCATCAAGAATGTTGCGATCACTAAGAAAAGCCGACTGCTCTTCAGACACAAGGCGAGACATGAACGGTTTCAACCGAGACACCAACACCTTAGAGAGCACTTTATTAATAATACCCACCAAGCTAATCGGTCGATAATCTGACAAAGTCGCCTGATCGCGCCCTTTCGGAATCAATGCAATAAACGCCGAAAAACAACCAGCCCTAATAGAACCATTTTCATAAAACTCATCAAACAAGTTAAAGAAATCCTGCTTCAATACCGACCAGAATTTCCGAATGAAAAGGAAATTAAAACCATCAGGACCTGGCGCCTTCCCACCGTCACAATCCCAAACCGCCCTCGTAATTTCCTCCACTGTGAACGGGACATCCAAGATGTCTACATCTTCAGGTAATAAAGTTGGAATGTCCGGACAAATAAAATCCGGGCGCACACCAGCTTTATTACTGAACTTTTCTGAGAAAAAACCCACAATATTTTCTTTAACCTGGTCCGGATCCGTAATCCACGAATCGTCACATTTTACACCATGTATCTTATTTGAAGCCGAGTTCATTTTAATAATACCATGAAAATATTTAGAATTTTCATCCCCCTCTAAGGCCCATTTTACTCTCGACTTTTGATGTGCCTCCAACACGAGAAGACGTTCATCTTCAAAAAGAGTCTTCCTCGCATTAGCCCTCAACTCCAACTCCACATCAGACAAACTCCCCAACTCCGCTTTTGCTTCAAGGTCTTCCACCAGCTTTTTACACTCTAAACTCTTAGCTGCCCTTCGTTTTCTTTCCGCTTGCACCCACAATCTAATCCGACCCTTTAACCATTTCAACTTAGTAGCAATGGCGACATCTGATGGACCAGAAAAATGAAAATTACCTGCTATGGAATTTACAAAGTGTTGGGTCTGCTGACCTGGAGAAGAACAGATGATTGGAAAGCCAAAATATGCTATCTATTTGATCCTTGAATAAACAGTCCTTACAACTTGCTTCTCCCAAAAGACTGCTGACCCTAACTACTGTTCTATCCAAACAACTGCTCAACAACTGCTGATACAAAGAACTGCTAAGGAAACAACTGATGAAGAACAACTGCTGACCAAAGGTCTGATGAAGAGCAACAGCTGATACAAGTACTGAAGACCAAAGCACTGCTGGAACCAACAGCACTTAGGCTCCAGCAGTGGATACAAGACCATCAGAGTTTATCTTTAACAGCTGTTTATTATCAGTGCTTTCAATGTAACAGTAGTTTGTATAGCAGATGTTTAAGTTTGTTATTCTGTTAGAGGTCACTGTCTTAGGTGACGTCAGCCTAGGTCATCAGTGGTTTGAGTCAGTCTATAAATAGAACAGTGCATGTACTGTTCTATTGCATCACACACAAAACATTCTCTCTGACAAACAACTGTGTGATCAGGCTGAGGGGGAGTAACTTGTACGATTGTAATCTTTGAATTAATGAAAGCATTCGATCAAAAACATTTACTCTCTTGTTTTGATTTACAGTTTATTATTCCGCTGCACTTTCATTCTATTTTCATTCCATTATTATCATCTTTTAGTTAAACAATCAAAACAAACAAACTCAGATCCTAACAATTGGTATCAGAGCTTGGTCAATTAAATTCGATCTAACAAATCAATTTAATAATCAGCTCACAATTATTGATATCGTTTGTCAGTTTGATTGAAAACAGAGTAATAGTTTAATTTCGATTCAACCGTTGTTAAACAGACTTTGTTTTTTTTGAAAAATCAGAGAATGGCTTCTATCAATCACGATCCACATAACACTGGCACGAACAACAAGCCACCGATGCTTGTCAGATCTGAATACAATATCTGGCAACGTCGGATGAGCCATGTTCTAGCTCAACAAAACACTGGGTGTTGGAAGTCGGTTATCTTCGGACCACATGTTCCGACTGTGCCGAGTACTGAAGATCCCAAAGTGTTTGAGCCAAAGAAACTTGAAAACTACTCCGACCAGGATTTTCAGAAAATTGAGCTAGATGCTAAGGCCTTCAGTATTGTGGCCATGGCTCTACCCAATGATATATATGCTGGGTTGTTACACTGTAACAGTGCAAAGGAGTTGTGGGATGCACTGAAAGAGCAGTTTGGTGGGACAGAGGAGGTTATTGAAAACAACCGTGAAATACTTAACCAACAATATGAAACATTCAGTCATGTCAAAGGAGAGTCATTAACTCAACAGTTTGAGAGATTTAACTGCTTAATTAGTGAACTAAAATTGGTTGGTCTTACTTACCCTCATTCAACTTTGAACCATAGGTTTTTAAGATCATTACCAGACAAATGGGACACTATTGCTATTGTTATGAGAAACTCAATAGGATTTAAAGACCTATCACTGACCCAGCTTCATGGTAAGCTCTTGACCTATGAAAGAGAGCTTAACCAGAAAAAGAAGCTCCAGGACTCTGGAAAAGTGTCTGATGACTATGTGTTTGGGAATACAGCACTTTTGGGTCATGATGAGGTGCCTGGAAACACAAAGGATCAGAGTTATGATCATTTCATTGACATAACTTCAGGTTTTAACTCAGGTTTTAACTCTGATTCTTATTCACCAAACTATGCTTTCACAGCAAGTGGTGGTGATATACAGGCATCTGACAACATATCCTTTGAGTATGATGACCTGAAATACTTTGACCCTGATGATTTGGAAGAAATGGACATTATGCACCAATTGGCCCTTCTCAGTGTAAGAACTAATAATTTTTACAAGAAAACAGGGAGAAGGTTTCCAGGGTTGACTGGCAGATCTAAGGTGGGGTTGGATAAATCAAAGATCAAGTGTTATAAATGTCATAGGTTTGGTCATTTTGCTAGGGAATGTAGGGGTCAACATGGTACACCTATGATAACCTATCCAAATCAAAGACCACAGACCAACACTTATCAGAATTCCTATAATACCCCTGGACCAAATGTGCAAAACACTGCTCATTTTGCACAGTCCTCAAACACTGTTCCTGTCCAGTATGTCCAAACCACTGTTCCTCAGATCCATTATGTGCAAACACCTGTTGCTCAACCACCTGTGCAAACGACTGCTGCTCCATCCTCTGCTCCTGCAGAGACCAGTCAACAGAGCTTCTTTACACAAGGCTTTGTTGATTGGAGCAGTCTACCTGATGAGCTAACAGATGAGAATTTTGCACTTGTTGCCAAAGCTGAAAATGAACCAGAAAACTTTTGTTTCATGGCTATGGTTGATGAGATTGAATCTGAGGAAGTGGTAACTGAATCTGATGTTGTGACTGATGATATTGTTAGTGAAGTTGTTGCAGGTGAAAAACCTGAAGAAGAGGTTGTGAATCTCTCAGATCCCTGGGGTGCATCTGATGAATGTGAGTGCAAGTGTGATTGTGCATTGATGGCTGCTGCTAAGGGAGCTTCTGCTTGTTTAGATAGTCTTTGGTATGTAGATAGTGGAGGTTCCAGGCACATGACAGGATGTAGAGCCCTACTTCTGGACTTCTTGGCTCATGGAGGGGGTGATATATCCTTTGGTAATGATTCTAAAGGTAAGGTGTTGGGTTCAGGGACTGTACAGGCAGGAAAACTCAAGTTTGAAAATGTCAATCTTATTGATAATCTCAAGTTTAATCTTCTGAGTGTTTCACAAATGAGTGACAAAGGTTATGGCTCATTTTTCACAAAGAAAACTTGTAAGATTATTGGGCCAGAAGTGGTGAAAAAGATTGATACCATTATTGCTGAGAGCAAAGCACAGCTTGTTGCTCATAGAAGTGGCAATGTGTATGTTGTTGATATGTTAAAGGACAATCCTATGGCAAATGTCTGTCTGTTTTCTGCTGCCTCCACTAAGGAGACAGAATTGTGGCATAGGAGACTGGGTCATACCAACCTTAATACTATCAACACACTCTCAAAACAAAGCCTTGTCAGAGGTCTACCATCAAAAGAATTTAAATGTGATGAGCATTGTGTTTCTTGCTTAAAAGGGAAACAACATAAAAGCTCTTACAAATCCATTGATGAGTCCAAAACTAGTCAGTGCTTACAACTGTTGCATATGGACTTGTTTGGCCCTGTTAAAATCATGAGTCTAAGAAGAAAAAGATTTTGTCTTGTCATAGTTGATGATTTTTCTAGGTTTACATGGACTTACTTTTTACACTCTAAAGATGAGACTGCAGGTATATTGAAGGACTTTGTCACCAAGGTTGAAAAGCAGTATGACTTGCCAGTAAAAGTCTTCAGGAGTGACAATGGAACAGAGTTTAAAAATAAGGAGTTAGATGACTTCTGTGTGTCAAAAGGGATTGTGAGGCAGTTCAGCATCCCAAGAACACCAGAACAAAATGGGGTAGTTGAGAGGAAAAATAGAACTCTTATAGAAGCTGCAAGAACCATGCTAGCAGATTCTGGTTTGCCACTGTCCTTTTGGGCAGAAGCTGTAAACACTGCTTGCTATGTTCAAAACAGAGTTTTGATCAACCCCAGACATCAAAAAAACTGCTTATGAAATTTTGTTCAAAATCAAACCATTAATCTCATTCTTCAAAATCTTTGGCTGCCCATGTTTCATTTTAAATCTTAAAGATTCCATTTCAAAAATTTGCAGCCAAAGTAGACTGTGGTTATTTTCTGGGATATTCTTCTACTGCTAAGGCCTACAAAGTGTTTAACACAAGGACTAAAACAATAGAAGAAACCTTGAATGTTAAGTTCAATGAACTTTCATCTCTGAAAATCCCTGCAAACCCTGCTGAATTATTTGATTTAGATAAATTCAAATTTGAAGATATCACTGTTAAAACTAACAATGCAGGTATTCCACAGTCTCCACAGCAAGATTACAGAACAGATGTTGTGATTCCCAGTCACTACAAAGTCTATTCTGCATCAGAGGAAGCAGCTGTTCAAAACAATTGTCAAAACTCTGCCACAGCTGTGTCAACCACTGTTGGCCAGTCCTATCCTCAAACCTCTGCTTCACCCCTCACTACCACTGACCTATCATCTGTTGACAAAAGTCAATCATCTGTTGACAAAAGTCAATCATCTGTTGACAAAAGTCAATCATCTGTTGACAAAAGTCAGTCAAGTTTCACACCACTTGGACCCATTCCTCCACTACCATTTCAAACATCTGTTGGCACTACAGAAGTACCAACAGATGTTACACCAACAGAGTCACCAAATCTCTGTCCATCACCTCAAAATGCCATAGTTCCATATCAAGGAGATCTTATTTACTTAAGAGCTCATCCACCAGACCAGATCATTGGCAACATCAGAGAGGGTGTGCTCACAAGAAGCCAATCCTCAAATATCTGTCTTTTTGCAGGTTTCTTATCCCTCACACAACCTGTCAAGTACCAAGAGGCACTGAAAGACAACAGTTGGGTAGAAGCCATGCAAGAAGAACTCCTTCAGTTCAAAAGACAACAAGTATGGGAGCTTGTACCACTTCCTAAGGATGTTTGTCCTATAGGAACAAAGTGGGTTTTCAAAAACAAAACTGATGAAAGGGGTATTGTTGTCAAGAATAAAGCCAGGCTTGTGGTTCAAGGCTTCAGACAAGAAGAAGGAATAGATTATGATGAGACCTTTGCTCCTGTAGCTAGACTAGAGGCCATCAGACTCTTTCTAGCCTTTGCTGTCAACCACAATATAAAGGTGTATCAGATGGACATCAAATGTGCTTTCCTTTATGGCAAAATTCAGGAGGAGGTCTATGTATGTCAGCCACCTGGTTTTGAAGACACATTCCATCCTGACTATGTCTACAAGCTCAACAAAGCTTTGTATGGACTCAAACAAGCACCAAGGGCCTGGTATGAAACTCTTTCCACCTTTCTCTTATCCATTGGCTTCACAAGAGGTAAAATTGACAAAACTTTATTTCTTAAATGGAAAGGGAAACACTTAATGATTGTTCAAATATATGTGGATGACATCATCTTTGGATCCACATGTAACCAAATGTGTGAAGAGTTCAGAAAACTCATGACAGCAGAGTTTGAGATGAGTGCCATGGGTGAGCTTCAGTGTTTCCTTGGTCTTCAAGTGAAACAACTGCAAAATGGCACATTCATTCACCAAAACAAATATGTCAAAAATTTATTAACCAGATTTGAGATGAATGATTGTAAGCCATGTAGCACACCCATGAGTACAGTCAAGCTGCTCACTATTGATGACAAGGATGAACTGGTTGATCAAACACATTATAGATGTATGATTGGGTCTTTATTGTACCTAACTGCATCTAGGCCAGACATTATGTTTGCTACCTGTGTCTGTGCCAGATCCCAGGCTTCACCCAGAAAGTCAAACCTTATTGCTGTGAAAAGGATATTCAGATACCTCAAAGGTGCTCCCACACTTGGTATCTGGTATCCTGCTAATGGAAACATTGAGCTTTCAGGTTTTTCAGATAGTGACTTTGCTGGCTGTCACACCACAAGAAAATCCACTTCAGGATGGTGCCAATTTCTAGGGAATGCCTTAGTTTCATGGCAAAGCAAAAAGCAGGCAGCTGTTTCAACTTCAACAGCTGAAGCTGAATACATTGCTGCTGCAAGCTGTACAGCCCAACTCATGTGGCTTCAAAATCAACTACTGGATTTTGGGATAACTGCACTTAGGACTCCACTCATGTTGGACAGCCAAGCTGCTGAAAATATCATCAAGAATCCAGTCTCTCATTCCACTACCAAGCACATTGACATAAGACATCATTTTGTCAGGGACAGCTATGAAAAAGGTTTGATTTCTTTACACCATGTTCCAACAGAGGATCAGTTGGCAGATGTGTTAACAAAAGCTTTAGACACATCTACCTTTACAAATCTGATTTCCAGAATTGGCATGTTAAACATGGATTAACCAAATAAATTTTTAAAAATAAAATTGTTCAGAAATTAAATATTTTCTTTAAATAGCTGTTTGGTTGAAAAATCTGTTTATAACATCTGATCAGATAAAACAACCACTGTTTCATTCATTTCCACTGTTGGTTGAAAAGTCTGTTTCCAAACATCTGATCAGATAAAACAACTGTTAGTTGAAAGATCTGTTTCAGAACATCTGTTCAGATAAAACAACTGTCCACATATATATATATATATACTATATTAAAAAAAAAAAAAAACCCAACGGTTGGATCCATCAGCTGTTTGTATCAGTTGTTTACCAAAACAGCTGTTCTCCACCAGATGTTACATCCATCAGATGATTGCCACGTCTGCTCATATAAGCAGATGTTTGGCCACATCAGCGGTTTCATTGAGCCTATAAAAACCCTGTTTTACCACAACAGATGTTACACTGTCTCATTGTATTCAAAATACTGTAAACCGCCTTCTTCACTCTCAAACCCTTCATCAATCTTCAGTCATTTTCACCTTCGAAATCCATTACAATGGATCTTCAAGCCAAAGCTACACACAATTGTCTCCCCTATCTGATTAAAACAGATGACAACACTCCATTTCATTCCACCATCGACATTTTCCTTAATTCCAAATACTTACCCATCCTAACCGCCAACGCCCCCATTTATCTGGATACACTCCAAGAATTTTGGTTGAATGCTGAGTTTCTATTACAAGACAAAAAGCCTACATCCATTATTTCCAAAATTGGAGTAACCAGTATCGTCATTACCCCTGATATCATATCCACAACCTTCACACTGAATGACCTGGCAGGTAAGGATTCCTTCACTAAAACAGAGCTTCACACTGAGTTCCAAGAAAGAGGGTATGATGGTCAGATGACTGGATCAACTCTTTTCAAAAAGTTTTTCCCTCCAGTCATGAAATTTTTCTTCCATACTCTTCTTCTTTGTGTCTCTGCTAAGTCCACATCCTTTAATGAAATTCCATTAAGGATGCAATATCTGGGATATGCTATGTTGTCAAACTCTGACTTCAATCTTTCCCAGGGATTGTTCATGGACTTGGTATCAAATGTGAAAGCAGTCAAGTCTGGGTCAAACAATGCTTTTCTTACTTACCCACGAATTCTTAGTGTAATTTTACAAAAATTATTACCTGAAAAAGTTTTCAAAAAGGGTGCTGCTATGCAAATGAAAAGCTTAACTGATGAAACTTTCACAAGAATGCTGGGTGGAAGCACCCAAGAAAAAGTGTCAAAAGTGTCAAAAGTTTCTAAAACACAAACAAAGAGGACAAAGGCAACAACTGTTGTCAAAACCTCTGTTGTTGAGCCCACTGCTCCTGGTGATCATGGCACTACATCCAGTGCTGTGAAACCCACACCAGCCACTTCCAAAAAGAAACACTCATCCACAAAAACCACCACTCAACCACAAATGAGGCTTCTGGATGTTGAGGTACCAGAAGAAACCTCTGTTGCACAACAAAAGCAACCTGAAACCACTGTTGTTACTTCCTCACAACAGTTGGACATACCTCCACCTGACCAACCTCCTCATGAATCCTCTCAAAAGGATCATGTTGTAAGCCAAGGGGACACACATCATGATGCATATGAGTCACTTGACCATATGTTCACAAGCCCCTCTCCCAGGGCTAACTCTCTTCTTACTCCACCACTCACACCATCACATGTCCCACAAACAATGCAACCTCTGTTTGAAGCTATTGAAAAATCTCAGGAAGATCCTAGTTCCTCTCTTCCACCTGTCACTGAGAGTATACTCCAACAAGTGACTGGCCCTGAGAATACTCAATCTGCTATCCCCCAAACAGAAGAGGAGGTTACACCACCTGGGTTCAATGAAACTCTAGGTGAGTTTTCAAGTGGAGCAGCCACTACTGATGTTGAGACCACTGTCTCACATCAGGACAGTGATTTCATAGCTAAGACTCCCTTGAAGGCAACAACTGTTGAAGCCACTATAGTGTCTCCAAAAACAGTTGGAAGTCCCCAGTACCAAGACAAAGGGGCATCTGATTCACCTATAAGGCCTGAATCAGATAAAACTACCACTGGTAGGGACTCAGATGATCCTATTAATTTAGGAGATGAGTCAAAATACCAAGAATTGACGGCCAGAGTTTCTGTTATTGAAACATCTGTTGCTGACATCAAATCTGATGTCAAGCTTCTCCTAAGCTCAATTGCAGATCTCTCCAAGAGTCAACCATCCACCACTGATATAGCCAATGAGTTATGGAAATCAGTTTCCCCCATCATCATAGCTCACAGAAAATTGGCTGATCAGACACATGAAACCTACATGGCTGAGATCAGAAATATGGTTGATGCAAGGTACAAAGATACCCATGCTGACATCAAAGCCATCAAGGACCATCTGCTGAAGACTACTGGCTCTGCCCCTACCACCATCCTCAGGGATGAAACTGATGATGCTTTCACGGCTGATGATGCCAAAAAGGGGGAGAGTGGCAGAGATAGGCTACCAAAATTAGATCCTTTTGGTTGCCCACCTTCTCAAAAAGGTCAAGCCAAGTCTGCCAAGAAACCAGAGTCTACCAAATCAGCTCCACAACAACAACATCAAGCACCACCACCACAAACCACTGAAAAGAATAAGGCAGTAGATGACTCTGCAAACATAGAAGCTGAAAAGGCTGCTCAGTCCAAACAACAAAGGGCTGACACCTTGGAAGTAAAAGCAGAGTCATTGATTGAACTCAAGAAGAAACAACAAAGGGAAACTGAAGATGTGGGATCCTCTAAAAGGATGAAAAGACCTGCCAAGCATGTTAGAAAACCACCATCTAAGTTACAAACCTCTGTTGATAAAACCACTGCTGCTGAAACCACTGCCACCCAAAACACTGAAACCACTGCCACCCAAACCACTGAAACCACTATACCCAAACCAACACACACTCCTGAACAAACAACTACCAAATCTACATCCTCAGGGATGAAACTGATGATGCTTTCACGGCTGATGATGCCAAAAAGGGGGAGAGTGGCAGAGATAGGCTACCAAAATTAGATCCTTTTGGTTGCCCACCTTCTCAAAAAGGTCAAGCCAAGTCTGCCAAGAAACCAGAGTCTACCAAATCAGCTCCACAACAACAACATCAAGCACCACCACCACAAACCACTGAAAAGAATAAGGCAGTAGATGACTCTGCAAACATAGAAGCTGAAAAGGCTGCTCAGTCCAAACAACAAAGGGCTGACACCTTAGAAGTAAAAGCAGAGTCATTGATTGAACTCAAGAAGAAACAACAAAGGGAAACTGAAGATGTGGGATCCTCTAAAAGGATGAAAAGACCTGCCAAGCATGTTAGAAAACCACCATCTAAGTTACAAACCTCTGTTGATAAAACCACTGCTGCTGAAACCACTGCCACCCAAAACACTGAAACCACTGCCACCCAAACCACTGAAACCACTATACCCAAACCAACACACACTCCTGAACAAACAACCACCAAACCTACATCACCAACCAAAACCCCAACATCTGCTGGTTCTTCTAAAAGGCCAACAGATGTTAATCCAACCACTGCTACCAAATCACCTTCACCAAAAATCATGTACACAAGGAAGAGAAAATCAACCTTTGTTGTGCATGATGAAAACATACACACATCACCAACCACCATTTCAACTGCCCAATCCACTCCTCCCATCACAGCCATTCCACTCACATCATTCTCACCACATACATCCAAATTCAAATCCCATAGACCACCACCAACCATTACACCATTGGTTGTTCAGTATCCCCTTGAACTTGATCTACTCAAGGGGGAATTACAATCCTTCTACAATACTGAACAGCCATCTGAAAGATCCTTCCCATCTCTCCCAAATTTCCCTGTTCCCCTCAACATTGATACCTATCTAAAATACAAGGGTGAACAGGTGGATGCCATCATCAGGGAGAAATGCAAAGGGAAGGATGACAGGACTGCTCAGGGCATCCATTCAGCAGAGCTTAGCAAACTCAGAAGGATTGAAGACTTTGCTAAGACCCTGAGCAATTCCATGTCCACCATGCCTCTCAGTGTAGATTTGGAGAAGGAGGTAAGGGAATCCCTTCTTGAACAGATAATGGCAACCAAGCCTTACAAAGCAAACAAAAAGCAGTTCAATGGCTGGACTACTCATGCTTTGAGGGAAGAACTGATCAGAATTGAAGAAATGGCCAAAAATCCCAAAGCTAAAGTCTCCATTCCCAATTTTGGCAAAGGCAGAGACCCAGTCAGAGCCTTGAAGTTCAAGAGAATGAGGCAGGAGATTGTAGCTGCCAATTATGGGGAGATGAGGTCTGTTTCCAGATGGTCAGAGCTTAGATTGGTTGAAACCTATAAAAGTCTGGAAGAGAATAGAAAGAAGGATCCCAGCCTTCCAAGAAAGCCAATCTACAATGATGAGCCAATGATGAAGAGACCCCAACAGACTTTTAATCTAGACAGCTTACTTGAAACCTCTGATCTCACAGCTGCTGCAAGTAGACAGTTCAAAAGGCAGAAGGAGATGTCAGAGGAAGACCAAAGAAAGTTTGCTGACACATTTATAAAGGAAGGGCTCTTCAATCAAATCCATTATTTCTCTGATCCCACAACAGAGAAACTCAGAGAACTCATAGGAAGACCACCTTCACCCAACTCATCAAGAATAAAGGTTCATCTCAGCAAATCCACTGACTCAAAAATTCTAAAGTGGAAGGTCAACAAAGACAACCACGAATTGACACTGCTCAGGTCAGATGGAAAGGTTCAGAAGATCAGTATGGATGATGCTTACAGCCTTTGTGCAGAAGATCACCAAGCACTGCTAAATCTGGATCTGGAAAGAGATGAAGAAGACCTATTTGCTTTGAACTTTGAATTACAATTCAAAGGTCAAATCAGAGAAAGTCTGATGAGAAATAAAGATCAATGAATAAAGCTGAGTTTTGGCATCATCTGTTCTAGGGGGAGATTGTTGGGTCTGCTGACCTGGAGAAGAACAGATGATTGGAAAGCCAAAATATGCTATCTATTTGATCCTTGAATAAACAGTCCTTACAACTTGCTTCTCCCAAAAGACTGCTGACCCTAACTACTGTTCTATCCAAACAACTGCTCAACAACTGCTGATACAAAGAACTGCTAAGGAAACAACTGATGAAGAACAACTGCTGACCAAAGGTCTGATGAAGAGCAACAGCTGATACAAGTACTGAAGACCAAAGCACTGCTGGAACCAACAGCACTTAGGCTCCAGCAGTGGATACAAGACCATCAGAGTTTATCTTTAACAGCTGTTTATTATCAGTGCTTTCAATGTAACAGTAGTTTGTATAGCAGATGTTTAAGTTTGTTATTCTGTTAGAGGTCACTGTCTTAGGTGACGTCAGCCTAGGTCATCAGTGGTTTGAGTCAGTCTATAAATAGAACAGTGCATGTACTGTTCTATTGCATCACACACAAAACATTCTCTCTGACAAACAACTGTGTGATCAGGCTGAGGGGGAGTAACTTGTACGATTGTAATCTTTGAATTAATGAAAGCATTCGATCAAAAACATTTACTCTCTTGTTTTGATTTACAGTTTATTATTCCGCTGCACTTTCATTCTATTTTCATTCCATTATTATCATCTTTTAGTTAAACAATCAAAACAAACAAACTCAGATCCTAACACAAAGTCAACAAAACCCGACCATTCTAGCCAGGAATTGTAGAACCGAAATGGTATATGACCAAAATCCGAATTCTTCAAGGAGAACACAAGTGGGCTATGATCTGTGAGATATCGAGGCAATGCCGTAAGACTCGCCCCAGGCCACATATCCATAAAATCCCTAGAAACAAGGACACGATCCAGCTTGCTCATCTTATCGCCCCTACCCGACATATAAGTAAAGCTACAGCCACCCATATTATACTCAAAAAGCTCAGCTTCATCAATAAAAGAATTGAAAGCCAACGCATTCTGAGAAGAAAATTCCGAGTTTTTTCGTTCGTCAACCCCCCTCACCTCGTTAAAATCCCCCATCAAAACCCACAACCCCAAAAACGAACGCCTGTAAAATAATAATTCATTCCAGAAAACTCTTCTGCCTGCCGGATCATTTGGCGCATGTATATTCGCAATATTAATATAGGTATTAGAATGGACCAGGAACCCCAATACAACCAAGATATGACGAGCTCTCAAAACGCCCGTCTGCTTGAAAACAGTCGGGTCCCACCAACACACAAGCCCACCCGCAGCCCCTTCAGAATCAACACAGTCGTATTTAAAAGCCGAATAACCCCAAAAAGTAGATAAAAATCTAATAGAAGGATCCGCTATCTTAGACTCTTGAACCACCATAAAATCCACACCATTAGACGATTTCAATCGCTTAACCCAAGTTGCCTTACCTTTACCCCTTATCCCACGGATATTTATCGACATAAAATTCATCAATTATCCACCACACCATTTTCCGCAACAATCTCTTCTGCCACAAAACTTAACGAATTATTCAAATTAATACCGACCAGTGAACAAACCTGTACCGTAGCTATTACTTCCGAGTTAATCTCCGCCGCTTCCGCAACCACCTCTGGAGGAGGCTGGTCACCACCACCGTTCCCAGCAAAGTTCACATCAGCAGAAGGAACCTGTTGAACCTCAGCGGTGTCCATCGGATTATCATTGGCCTGGGTGTTTAGATCGAACTCCGTGTTCAACCGACGAGGAATAAGAGCATGCATCGTCGCTGTAGTATCAGCAATATCCTCAGGTGAATTATGAAATATAAGTCTTGACCTCTTCCTACTCTTCATTAAAGTAGATTGGCCCACTAGTAAATCCGGTTCACCCTCCAAAGAAGGCCCATTGCGAGAAGGGGTCATGTCAACACGGCCCATGTCAACAGGCCCAGTACTCTCCACACCCAAACAGCCCATATCATTTGAATTCTGCTCCACGTTAACTGTTGCATGAGAATTAGGAAAGTTATAATTTTCAACCTCAATTCCATAATTGTCATCCTGATTAATCGGCTGATTTACTGCTTCATCAATGCCATTCAATGAGTTCACCGGAGACGCCTGAACAGGCTCCCGGATTTCTCCATCCTCCATGTCATCGACGTCGGACTCTACGGACTCGAACTCCGGCACCCATGCAGAGTGCTCCTCAACAACCCACACACTGTAACCTTTATTTCTCCAAAAAATGGTAATCTCTTCATCAATTTTTGACGCAAGCTTCGTTAAGACGTGAGAAAAACCAATAGAGTTATCAATACCAGTCCAAGAAAACTCCGATGGCCACACAACATCCCCGAATAACCGCCCTATATCATCAAACGTCGAACTTTCTCGTGCCATAATAGGGACCCCAACGATCCTTAGAACAGCAATACGCTCGAATGGTAAATCCTGGCCCATCCACGGATTAACAGTCAAGAGCGACTCCTTCCAAATCTCAACCTTATCATTGACAAAAGCATTCATCTCCTCACTGTTACGAAAAGTAATGAGAACAGAAAGTCCCCCAAGATACGAGACCGCCGCCTCTATGAACCCAGCCCTGAATAACATTTTCTTTACCGAATGTAAATGTTCAATTGACTCCGACGTCCCCACCACAGCCCTACCGATGCAATGAAGCGGATACAACGCACCATCACCTCGAACTTGTAACGTCTTCTTCGACCCCGAAGTAGCGCCATAGACCTTCGTCAGAACCGGAAAATCCTCCATAAGGACATTCTTCTCCTTCGGAGCCCATACCTTCTCCGAATGACTCCCTACTTCATAAGAAATACGACGATGCATCCGATCAAACATTGCTAGAGAAACCGAAATCCTGGACTCCAATAACACAATCTCATTAAGTGATTGTAACACAGCGTATGGGTCTTTGAGTTTTACACATCGAACGAACCCGAAAACCCTACCCTTAACAGATCTCCGTTTAGGAACCCAAGCGTCCGTAACTGTCACGAACTCACCAAACGCTTCCCTGAGTTTTAAACCCGTTACTCTATCCGAGAAGTTTGTTACGTAAAAAGTAGTCCTTGTAGTCGGATCATCCGTATCACGAAATCCGTTTGAAGGCTGCCGCCTAGTGTCCGTTGACCGCCGATTAGGGTTACCCATCGAGAGAAAGTTTTAATCCAATACAAATTGATAAGTACAAATTGTTCTTTTATTCATTACTTTACATTTCCTCCTCTTTGGGCATTAAACTAGGTATGTGTCCCTCCCTCTTTTTGCCCCTTGCCAGAGGAACGGCATTGAGAACGTTATAAAACTTATTCATGCCCCTATAATATCCCTTACACATGGTTTAAAAAAGGGAGAGTTAGAATGTATATCTCATAAATGAGTTTGTATTGTTTTGTTTATTTGTTTGTTTTTTCTTATTTAAAAACACACGAGCTCACCATGTGTTTGGTTCCTGCACATCTAGTTTTGGGGATGGGCGACTGCTTAAGGCCTAAACTCATAGGGGGACGAATTTTTAAAATTTTAAATATATTTTATGTATGAATTGTATTTCAATTATTTTGGTGTGGAAAATGATAACAAAACCAAGGTAGATGAATTGGCTAATAAATTATATTTCAAAATGAAGAACTTGGGGTTCAAACCTCATTCATTGCATTCAATAACTTTTCTTGGTTTAAATATAGTATATCAATTTTAAGTATTGATGTTTGATAATTAAAAGTTGAAAATTGAATTATTGATATTCAAAAATTGAAAGTTAAACCTTGAATTTTATAGGGGCCGAATTTCTTACTCACTCTAGGCCCAGTACATTTCCCGAGTTTACTAAATTAAAGAAAAGAAGAGAAAGGGATTCTGGGAGAGAAAAGAAAGGAAAATATATAATTTTATTTTGTGTTCCCGAGTTGAAAGGAGAAGAAAAGAAACTAAAGACTTTATGTGTTCCCGAGTTAAAAGTAAGAGAAAAGAAACGTATATTTTACAATTATACCCTTATAAGATTTTATTATAAGTTAAATGAGAGGGTAAAATGGTAAATGATATACTTTATATTTTTTTTCATTTCCCTTCCTTCGGCTTCCTTCCAATTTGGAAGGAAGATTATTTAGGAGAAATTTCCTTCCTCTTCTCTCCACTTCCTTCCTTTAATGAAACTCTGGAACACAAAATTGTTTCCCTTTCTTTTCGCTTCCTTTACTTCTGTTAGTAAACTCTATAACACAGTGTAGGCCCAGAACATTTCCTAGTTTCTCAGAGACGGCCCCGGGTTCATGAAATAGAACTTTTAAGAACCCTAACGTGAAAGAATTAGATTTAAAAATAAAAAAAAAATGCTAAATGATTTAGAATTGAAGGAATTTGAGTCTCTCTGCATCTGCATCTAGTTAAAAAAACATGCAGAATTGGAATCAATCATGATCGCCACCACGTACTGGTAGGGCTAGTCGACTACACCCCATCGTCACCACAAGTTAAGGTTAATGCCACCAACTACCAGTAGGTGTCACCGCACCACCTATCATTCCTTGCTTCCACAATTACCTTAACGGTTTTGATGGTGCCATTGGGCACAAATAGGTTGTGGCACAAGACGGCGGCGGGACAACCAGTAGGTTTAGCATATAGGTTGGGCTGAGGGAGGCTACGGGAAGTGGTGATGGCGGCTGCGGTAGCGGGGTGGTGAAGATTTAAAGTATAGGTTGGGTTGCATAAATATATCTTGATGCCTTAAAGCCTTATGATTTAATTAAGTAATTTTAAAAGTCTAAACTTTGATTATAGATTAGCGTTTAAGCGCAAATACCAAATGTTAAAAAACGGTATGAACATCGCTGTGATATATCTTGATTCATGAAAAAGAACGGTTTACAAAACAAGACTGTTGACAATTTCATTTATGTCGAAAATCATGGTTACCAATCTCGAATTGACTTATAGTGCAAGTAAATTATAGCCACCTTTAGTCCACTCATTGGTGAAAAGACTTGGTCTACACGAAACTTTATCCTAATCAATCACATATTAAGATTCACATATAGAAAGTTACATTTATTGACGTGTTAAGATGCTCAAATGTTCGAATTGGTTGTTATAAGTTGATTATTGCTTTAGAGCTTATGTGGCCCATTCAATCTCCACTTGGTCCAAAATCTCGGACCAAATGGTCTAGTTTTAATTCAGCATGTGGTTTGAAGTGATCCATAGACTAATCTTTTCATGGCATTTAATTAAATTGGAACTAGCTTTCAAACTTAATTAAGATAGACTAGCAGGGAACCCGTGTGTTGTGGTGGAGTCGACAATACAAGACGGAAACATAATTCAAACCTTAAAACGATTAAAAGAATCAATATGTATAGTGTATGTTTATGTGTGTAAGCACAAACACCTCTGCTTCGTAGTGGGGTAATTTTTTAAAGTCTACAAGGAGACATGATAGCATGCTACGTTCTATATATCATATGCAGTTTGACTTACATGCCGGTAAAAAAATGGAAGTAGCGATTTGACTCATTAGCAACTATTATTATACTAATAGTCCCACTCAATATGTAGAAAGTGCCAAATCTAGAAAGATTGTTAAGGAGAAGAAAGCTTTATAAGATCCACATTAGCAACTTGCAAAGAAGTATACCCATAACTTTTTCCACATGATAAAAGTAATGCAATAAAACTGCTAATCAAGTGCACCATAAATTTCTATCAGTGACATCGAAAAGTGAAATTGAAAGTTAGGTTATTTGAAAATATTCCACATAATACTTCCTAACCTGAGAACTTTATAGACGTGCATAGATTGTTTTTTTTTTTCTTCTAAGACTCGAACCCCACACCGACACGAACCGGTTTCGGTTCGGTTCGGCCCCGTTTTTACCAGTATGAAAGGATGGTTTTAGTTCGGTTCAGTTTGGGTTCTTGAATCAATTCATGCACACACTTTTTTTAATGAAAAGGCATCACAATTATTTTTTTCACGTAAAGTTCAACTTTTATTAATTTTTACAATCTTTCTAAGGTGTATATAGGTATATATTTGTATGTGTAGAAACCTTTTTATATATGTTTGTTATATATAAATAAGCAAGGTTTTGAAGTTGCGAGATGCATTGCTGACGAGCTATCACCGTAATGAGGTAATTGATGACAAAATGGGCCTCATGTGTGGTTAGGTATGACGTAAAAACGAGTAACTTATTGATGTGGGTCGGGCGGTCTGCGTTGGCACAAATCATTTTTTGTCCATAATTGAAATTTATTATTAAATCATGAGGGTGCCAAATATGTTTATGAAGATTATGTTATTTTAAAACCTTTGCTTTTAGTTTTCCTAAGTACGTTATTTTTTTCTTATTTCAAATATGGAAAACACTTTTTTTCTACACATGATTTAAATTACAATAGAAAGCTTTTGCAAATGATTTTTGGTAAAAGCTTTTAACATTTTTTTTAAAAAGATATTATCTTTTATTTATAAAGAATGGTTTTCTATCATTTAGTCTGATCAACACATTTCGTTCTTTTCTCAAGTGGCCTTAATGATGCAACTAAATCAAATAAAAACGTTTGTATATACTAATTAAAATAGGCTGAATCCTTGCAGTTTCATGATTTCAAAATAACTGTATGGCGAGGCTAACGTAAAAATGAGGTTAGCGTAAAATGTATAAGAAACATTATTAGCCATAGATTAAATTTGATATTTAGGGGCACGATGGTAATTTCTTAGCGTCATTAAAGTTTCACCCCCATTTTTTAAATGGCTATAACTTTTTCATACGACATTATTTTTTTAATAAAACTATACCATAAAACAAGCTTTCCATCCTCTTTCATTTCCATACCATATTGTTATACTTTAAAAAAAAAATTGCTGGGTTGATAACTTGCGTTTTATTGAGGGTATACTTGCGTTTTAGAAATACAAGTTATACCTGATAAGACGACCTGGTAAAACGATCTGATCAAAGGCAAGTTATAAATGATAAAACACAAGTTATACATCTAAAACGCAAGTTATACCTGATAAAAAAGATGCAAGATATATCTAATAAAAAACGCAAGTTGAAAATCTTTTATACTTGGAAATCTTTCTGTTCTTCCTTTGGGCATCAAGGCGTAAGGTGGTTGAAGATGTGAAAGCCTGGTTACAAGATCAAGAATCTAATCATTTCATATCTACAAGTTATGTTAAGCCTATTTTCATGTTTTTAAAAGAGGCTGACCGAAAAGGTGATTCAGTAGCTAAAAGACATGGAGCAGAGTTGCTTCTAATGTTCTTGAAGGTGATATAGTGTCAAATATCACATTACCATTAACTAATTGGATTTTCGTGGCTTGATGCAGATCTGACAGACCACCTCTACTAAAACGCAAGTTGTATCATGATAAAACGCAAGTTATCAACTCAACAAAAAAAAATATATTTAAAAAAAAAGTATAGCAATAGGGTATGCAAATGAAAGAGGATAAAAAGCTTGTTTTTATGCTATATATATTTTTTTTAAAAATAATGTCATATGAAAAAGTTATGGACGTTAAAAAAATGGGGATAGAGCTCAACCATTGTGGGTTATACATATTTTTCCCTTCTTCTCCTCTTTTAGAAACTCAACGTATATTTTTCCCCTTTTAATCTCATCCATTAATTTATTTTGATTAAAAGCCCAAAATATTTTTTTATCCTTTTTACGTTAAACTACTTTTTAAAATAAACTTTCTCATTTTTCTTATATAAATCTTTTCTTGCATATAGAAGTGTGGAAGTATAGTAAGAAAGAGATCTTGAGAAAAGATTTATAGGCGTACCAAAATTTTTTTGTTGAGCATAGGCATGTAATAAAATAATATCCAGTAAACTATACCTTGAAAAATTTAGGATCAACCCGAACAAAGCCCTATGGGAGTCCTTCACTCCTGCCCATTATACAGAAAAACAAAATGCTGATAACCCAAACAGTCATAATTGAACATTGACAATAAACATTAAAATTAAGATGCATTTTAAATATTTTCTAATGATCTTACCTGATGTCGGACCATCTTCGAGCATGCAACACCACCATCCACCCACCCACGGGAAAACACCATGTAGCGAATCTTCAAAGTCTTGTTCACTCAAATTCGATCCGAAATCATTTAGATAAATCAAAGATAAAACTGAAAGCTATAATAAGTAAGGACGATGAACTTTGTTAAATACAATCTCCATATCTTGAGAGATCGTAGTGACTGAGGAAGATTAAAAGGCATATTAGGTTTTTTAGTCAATTTTATGTATTCAACTCAGGTTGAAGAGCCACACTTTTCACAAATACGTTATGTTTAAAAAATTAGGATCCAAGATAAAAACATAAACACTGAAGAAACAACGAGTATAACAGTGATTACGAGTAATCACCGTGGGATTGATACTCTTGTTTGCTCAGGAACAATCCTTCACCCAAACCTACAGATGAACCGTAACCGAGAAATGTAAAATAAGATGTGTGTGTGGTGAAAGTAAACACGAGAGTTTAAGTGGTTCGGTCTTGTACGACCTACGTCTAGTGTAAAGAGCCGAGTATATTATTACTTGAGAGGTTACAAAGTATTACAATGACTACTCTAACTCTTGTATACAATGATGATTTTCGGATCTCTTTGAAAGGAGATGAAGTTCTCTACTTATAGTAGAGGTCGTGGGCTTAAGGAAAGGCCCACGAGATGTCCCAGCTAGCCCGGGCCTTGCCCAGGCCCATATGCCTTTGGCCCATGAAATAGGTGGGAAAAAGGAGATCCATGATGCTGACGTCATCGGCAGTTGGGGATGATCTGTTTGACGGACACGTGGCGGGATGTGATTGGCCGCCGGCGGCATGTCGACCTGACACAACATGGTTGACTTACCTACTGGCGTCCGACGTGTCGTCTGGCAGCAGGTAAGCATGCCTGTGCAGTACTGTAGAGGCAGCATGGTGGAGGCATGGGAGTAGTCAAGTCGCTGTTCACGTCAGTGGTTGTTGGACCACTACAAACACGTGTCACCATCTGGCTGGCGACATCTGCTCCTCTGTGGGTGAATCTTCTTAATCCTTGATCTTCCGTACCTCGTACCAAAAGTTGGTGATGGACAAATATTCCGCGCGTGGGCGGACGTGCGTGTCTTCTCCTAAAGTGGTGATGTGGAAAAGGTTGCACCACGTGCAGATTGGCCCCTCACGCGGACTAATATCCGCCAGAGTGTCCCGCGGACTAGCAATGTGTCTTGATGCTGGCGGTAGTTGACGCCAGGGTTGCTCTAAAGGGGGATAGGGATGCCGCCTCCGCGAGGATTGGGCTCCATATTTGTGACAACCGGCAAATTTCGTACAACGATTAACGTGATGCTAATCATGTTTTAGAAATAATTAACCTGGTTTAAGGTTAATTATGGTTAGTTGAGCTAATACGAGTCCTACGATGTCCGTTTGAAAGTTCGTTGAAGTCTTGATGCCTTTAAAGAAAGACTTCGCGTACTTAACGTAACGAACTGACATCAGCGAAAATTTGTCAAACTGGAATAACATAAGCTTATTCTATGTAAATACGACACGTATTTACTATCGATGCGATCGGATGTGAAAACGACGTGGTAAACGGCCAAAAACGCAGCGTTTTGGAGAACGCGGAGAGGAACTGACGTGGGATTCGAACGTCAAAACGCGTGGTTTTAACCGTTATCGAACGTTCGGAATAATTATTTATTATAAATAATTTCAATTATTTAGTTTCGAAAGTGAACAGGCCGCCTAAATGAAGTATAGCTCGACCGGATCGATTAACGCGATTTTTAACGCGTGTTCCGCTTTCACGCGTCGAGCTACGAGAATAATAACTAAATTGCTCGGTTTAGTTGTGTTTTTAATTTCGAACAAAACCGACTAGTTTTCGTGATAAGTTATTAACCCTAAATACAAACCGAGCCTTAAGACGTTAAACGGGTTCGATACGCGGTACACACCCCACCTAACCCCAAGCCCTAGCTATAAATAGGATAAGTCTTCTTCTTCCCTAAGTGTGCAGCCACATACCCGCCCCCTCTCTCTCTACTCTCTCTCTAGATCTGCAACTCTCTCTCTCTCTACCCTTACACTCACCGTCACCTCCCTCTCCCTCCCTAAGGCAGCGACCGGCCACCACCACCCACGGTGGTGGCTGTGCGGTGGTTCTGCAGCCGAAGCACGCGGAAAAACAGCAGCAAAAAGGGTGGTTTTGGAGGGTTTAATGGTCCGATCGTGATGGTTTCGAGGTGGGTGGTGGTCATGTCAGGTTAGGAGGGCCGATGGTGGTTGTTTATGGTGGCTGCGCGACGATTTAAGCTCAAGAACGGGCTGCCATGGCTGTGCGGTGGTTCTGCTGCCCGAAAAACGCGGAAGACAGCAGCACCGAGGTGGGTTTAGCGGGGGTTTGGTCGTGGGTTCGAGGTAGGTGGCTCGATTGGTGGTGTTTGGGCTCATTGTGTTGGTTACGCTCGGATTAGTGGCCGGTTCAGATCCAGGTCCTAATCTCGGGTCTTGATCGTCCTTCTTGTTGGGTTCAAGAGGACGAAGATGGTGGATCGGGTCAGATCTCGCTGTTTTGGCTGCTCGGGTGGTGTCAGGAAGGGTTGTGGAGGTCGTTAGGCGGCTGCAGAAGGTGGTTTGAAGGTGGTTTCGAGTCATGGTGACTGATCCAGCGGGTTTAGGTCCCGGGTCAGATCTGACCCGGTTTTGGTCAAGGTTCGGGTTCGTTTTGCGAGTCGGGTTCGGCTCGGGATCTCAGTTACGGGTCAGATCTAGTCAGAACAGGAGTCCGGTCAACACGCGGGCAAGCTCGGTCAGCTGGTCAACGGGTCAGACCGAGTCAACTCGGTCAAACATGTCGACTCGGTCGAACACGTCGTTCTAGACGCATCAAGTCGCGCGCGCACGTTGGTATAATTATTTGTGTTTACTTTGCATTGCATATTATAATTATAAACACAAATAAAACCGGAGTTAACTCGCGAACGGACCGAAAATAATAAACAGAAAGTATAAGTCGGATGTTCGGTTTCGTATAATAGCGTGACATGGCTAATTATCGGACTTAAATTGTGTATATTTTTATAAATAGTAAAATTTATATAATTGTCGAAACGTATAAAGTCTCGTAGATTGAGATTGCGGATAAATGAATTTGACGCCTTGTGATTTGAAATTGATTTTGGGGAAATTGTAGACGACTTGTGTCGTCTGGTTTGTACAAAAACAGAGGAAACTCTGCCGAAATTTTTATAAAATCCGAAGCGCAAAGGCGTTATTGTGGTGCGTCCTTATCAACTATTTTCAAGTGTTTGGCCAGACTAATTCCATACAAAGTCGTGACGTTTTGACAAAGATTATTGGAAACAATAATAGTCGATCCCGAACAATATTTGAAAACAAATATATAGTTTTGTCGAGCGTCAATTGTGTCAACTTCAATGGTTTTTGGTAACCAAAACATTGTTAAATGTACGGATTTGAAATACGCAGACGCTTAACTTATTGGGGAAAAATTATTGGAAAATAATGTCTCGAAAGCACTTAAAACACTCGGATTTGGTGAAAAGAAATAACAAATGTTATTAAAAGGATTTTAATAACTATATTACATTTCCGCAAGGTATATTATCCAAAATAATTATACAAGACAATCATATTATCCGATTTACGAGACAAGCTACTACTCGAGATGAGTTGTGCGTTTCATGGTAGTAGTCCAACATGGTTTACACACGAATAGTAACAGGTGCGCGACTTGGGTACTATGTCGTATGTGAACTCATGAACTATGATAAGTCACGATCGGTTCGTCGAGTTAAAACACTTAAAGGCTCGGGTTACTACACACGAGTCGGGATAGTTGAATAAACTATCTTTTAACCGGGAAATAAGCTAGATTTATATATGATAGACCTTAAGGTGTCCTTTATTGGTACTTAGGGCACGAGGAAGTCGGTCAAAGCTTTGGATTTTATTTGCTAGCTAAGCATGGAAATTAAGGTGAGTTTCACGGCCCCATTTTACTGTTTTTAACTGGAGGAAAGATATGTTTGTCAAAAATTATCACATATTGAAATGTTTTCAAAGGTTAAAATGTGGTAAGTGGCATGATGAGTACTTGAGTTTTTGGTCGCCACTCGGGGTTGGGTCCTCGCTACTGTAACCATTAATTCAGGTAAATGAAACCAAAGGAATATTTGGATAGTACTATCGGTGCCTGACGAGGCCCACCTCTGGTTGATAGCGTCAACCCGGTAAAGACAAGAGGTGCACGTATTCTGAACTTATGTCGTTGGGTTCCGAGAAACGACTTGGAGCGGGGCAAATTTATTAGTCTTGGTTTGGTTATGGGACTCAGGGGATTGCTTATCATCATAGTTTGTAGGAGCTAGCTACTCCGTACAAAGGCCACAAAATGTGCTGGATTGCACAGGATGTAAAAATGTGCTGGATTTGCACAGGAAGTAAAAACGTGCTGGATTTGCACAGAATGTAAAAATGTCGTATTTACGAAACTAAAACCTGTGAACTCACCAATATTTTATATATTGACGTCTTTTTAAACATATCTTTCAGGTAACTAAGTGCTGAACAGGTATGCGGCTAGTACGGTGGAATTTGGGATGTCGGACACTGGTTGGGGGTTTCATCTATTGTTACCATCGGGTTGGGACATGAACGGAAACGCCCCACTTTAAACTTAATGTTTGTGATTTTAAGTAATGTTTGAAACCAGGTATCCTTTCCCGACATCTTAATATAATGATCTTTTCTAATTAAATATAGTTTGTGTTAATCTTGACTTGATATGCTTTCGAGCGTCGCGCCACGTGTTTCCGCCGTTGGCGTGGTGTGACAGAAGTGGTATCAGAGCCAAGGTTATAGCGAACTAGTGTTTTTGAAAAATCTAGACTATAACCGGTTTTGGCTCGAAAACGGAGTTTTCAAAAATAAAACACAACGAAATATTTTTAGAAAAGAAAGAAAATTGTACATGGATTGTACAAGGGGAAATTCCGACCGACTAGCCATGTGTGTCAATATATAAAATGTTAGAAAATAAGGATAGGAATGTTTAAATTGTGTAGAGATCCGATTTTCTAACTAGTGCTAGTTAATGCATATAAGTAGTACAGATAGCTTGCCTGTAAGGATATCGTCTCACACTTCACTTTAGTCCGCACTTTTGCATCGGTTACCGACATCGACAAGCGGGAAGGACAAGCGGTGGTCTACGACGAACCCACCCGCTTACCTGCGGACGGGATGATCGGAAGGGCTAACCTTTATCGTGCTAGTGGACGTTGTCGTGTTGCTGATGATGGGAAGGCAAAGCTAGTCTAGGTCCTTTATTGTGTGAAATCTTTGTTTTGGATCAGGAAGCTCGGAACTAGCGGGCACCAAAATTACCTAGCAACACCGATTATCATTGCGGGTGCACACGTAATAATAACTTGTGGTGCACGGTAACCTAGGTGGGCGCTAGGGCTGGGGTTGGTGATCACTCCTTGCCTTGTCTATTCTTGTACTGTAGGGTCAGTCTTAGCTTTTGATTGGCCAACGGGCTAAAAGGGAGGTCTTGTTGATACCCCTTGATTTCGATCCTCGCGAACTGAATGAGCTTTCTTCAGCATTACCTCTAAGGTACGAACACAGAAGAGCTCGAACGTCTACTTCATATGAGTAATCTGACGTAAACCCTCGCATCGGATAGGGACAGGAGATGAAAACTTCCTTGTATAGGAGTTTAATGCCTCCACTCAAAGTTCCTCAAAGGAGCGGACATACGAGGATGCACTGCCTACCGAAGAGATGAATGCTTGGTACGATGCGTGGAATGCTAAACTTGGAACCGAGTGAAGACTGAGGGTGCGTCCCTGCAAAACCAGTGCGTTTTGAGCACGGGACCCTGTGTGGATCGGTATTGAGATTAGTTGCCCGTGTGCTGCTATATTATTACTGTGAGTAAGTCATTCTTGATCTAACACATGCCCAAGTTGTCTTCGAGGGTCAGGCGTTCCTTCCCCTATCGGAGGGCAAAATCGTCCTTACGGAATTAATAGGCTTGATCATCTTTATCTAGAAGGCATGATAGCCCGCGTCTAAATCAACAATGTCGAATCGGCAAGATCATAGTATATTTATTTAAATGGGAAAATAAATATATGGTAAAGTGAGCCGAGTCGGGTGTTAAAGACGAAATATCGATCGGCAAGATCCTAGTATATCTATTTAAATGGGAAAATAAATATATGGTAAAGTGAGCCGAGTCGGGTGTTGAAAATGAATTGTCGAATCGGCAAGATCCTAATATATTTATTTAATGGGAAAATAAATATATGGTAAAGTGAGCCGAGTCGGGTGTTGAAAATGAAATATCGATCGGCAAGATCCTAGTATATTTATTTAATGGGAAAATAAATATATGGTAAGGTGAGCCGGGTCGGGTGCCGAAAACGAAATATCGACCGACAAGACCCTAGTATAATTATTTAATGGGAAAATAATTATACGGTAAAGTGAGTCGAGTCGATGGTCGTAAAATACAACGTCGAATCGACAAGACCCTAGTATAATTATTTAATGGGAAAATAATTATACGGTAAAGTGAGTCGAGTCGATGGTCGTAAAATACAATGTCGAATCGACAAGACCCTAGTATAATTACTTAATGGGAAAGTAGTTATACGGTAAAGTGAGTCGAGTCGATGATTGTAAAATGTAGTGTCGAGTCGACAAGATCCTAGTATAATTATTTAATGGGAAAATAATTATACGGTAAAGTGAGTCGAGTCGATGGTGGTAAAACGAAATGTCAAATCGACAAGATCCTAGTATAATTATTTAATGGGAAAATAATTATACGGTAAGGTGAGTCGAGTTGATGGTTGAGAAATGTAATATCGAATCGACTAAATCGTAGTATATTTATTTAATGGGAAAATAAATATATGGAAAGGTGAGTCGAGTCGATTACGGGAAAAATGAAATCTCGACTGACAAGATCCTAGTATGACTACTTAATGGGAAAGTAGTTATATGGTAAAGTGAGTCGAGTCGGAGATAATTTTATCCAAGTCAGTTAAAATATATGGAGACATACATATATATTGAATATAGGATCACGACGTGCGTTTTGCGTCTGAATCCGTCATAATACTCGGGGAGTGAAACCACATTTCGGGAGCCGAAATCGTAAAGCGTGTGACTCGTAATTGTCAAGTGTCACGGAACGCTCTGGCTGACATCGAAATTCCCCTCGAAAATCAAATAACGGACTACTGGAAGTGGTCACATTATTCTGTCAACTAAACTTACCCATGGGACGGCAATTCCATTGCTCATGTCGCAATATTGAACGTCTGCTACCCTCCTCAGGACGACGAGACTGGTTGTCTATTTGGGGTGGTAAATGATGTGAAGCGTTTTCCATCAATCCCCATAGGTATTGAGACGTTGCGTCCCTTTGTCACGGTGTTTTATAAACTAAGGTTGCGAGATCCATTCGTTATGGACAATGGGACTTGTCTAAATCTCTTGTCATATTTCGATACTCTCACTGCGTGGCCTGCCATGAAGGAAAGTTCGCTGGCCCCGCATAGGTGTCGGAGAGGCATTTCAGTTGATGACTGTCGGTGCTAGGGCCAAAATAACATGCAAGAGGACCCTAGTAAGAAGGATGACTCGGCTGAATTGCCAGAGTCTGTATCGTTTTATTTTATCGTGGTGTCTCGATAAATCATGATCCTTCTACCTCTACTATTCTTGTTGTGACCAATATTTTAATATTGAAAAGGATGTAGTTTGGTTTCTAGGTCCTATGGATGCTAATTATTGAGGATGTTTCTATGGCTTTTGTCAAGTTTGATGTTACTGTTGTTTCGAAGGCTCCTACTAAGATCATTGCCATTGACATAGATATCTCTAAGACCCTTGCCAAGCCGCTTTGATCACGTTTGTGTCACGATGGAGTTCGTTGCCATTAACTCCATTTTCTTAGAGGTTTTCGTTGAACCGCTCGTTATCATTCCCTGGCTCCTGCCAAGACTAATGTTGGCGATGGCTCTCAGGTATGGTTGAGCCTGTCAATGCTACAGTCGCCATTATTCGAGTGACTTATATCGAGCCTGCAGTCGTTTTCCCTAAGGACGATGTCGGCCTAATAAGTCTACTAAATTATGTGGAACCCATTGTTCCAATCTCTGTTGTGATGACGGATGCCTTTGGTGATCCAATCGTTCCTACTAATGAGCCTATGGAGTATAGGTTTGTGACTGAGGATATGAATAAGGATTCAATCACCATAAGTGAGCTGAAGCGCACCGGGGTGCGTGCTCACCGTAATAGAGCTTCTTGTAATTATGTATAGTGGACTTGCTAGGTTGCGTGTCGTTCTGCTGTCGTGAACTCATATTGTGGTGTTACCCCCAACGATTGTGCATTCTTGTAGTCGCACAGTTTTGCCGACTGCATATCCATGCGGTTGCGTTTCACTGTCGACGGTGCATTCCTGTTGTTGTGCTGCTCCTGCAGTGGTGTAGCTTTGTTGTCGTATTTCTCTGTGTCATGCGGTCCATGATACGGTGTTGCCTTGTTGTCATGCTTCTTTGTCGTCGTGTTGGTCCTGTGCGGTGTTCCCTTGTTGATGTGTTCGTGGATGTGTTGTTGTCATGTCATGTTATTTCTACTATCGTATTGCACCGTGAACGTATTGCTACAATTATTGGATTGACTTGATGATGTGATAACTTGTCGTTTGTTTCACTCTTGGTTCCCTCGGGATAAAGACACTACCCCAAACCCACGTAACCGTTATTATGTTGCTGAATGGTTGTGTAGTGACGCCATAGATAATGTGGGAATTCGGGTGTCTAACAGACTTTCCAGTAGTCATACTAAGACACTCTAGTCCTAGTGTTAGCACATGTATCTCCCTAAAGTTCGAATCTCGTGGTAGTTTCAGTAATTGACCGAATCATGTGTCGACCTCTTTATATGCTCGCGCGTTTCGTGAGCATTACCTCTTCAAGATCTAAGGCATCAGTGACGCCATGTTCAGCCTTGACCTTTACGCGCATTTTGGGTCGACTAACCACTCTCGAATCATGTCGGAAGGAAATCCCATGATCCACACACGACGGGGTGAGGCTCGTCTTCGTGATAAGGGATTTCGAGAACATCTCGAACTTGAAGGTATCGAGTAAATGTGAGCGATATTATGACCCGTACCTTTGGGCTAGTAAGAGTGGAAAGACTCAATTTATTATTGCTCATTCCAGTGGATTCGTTTGACATCATACCCGCCAACGCGTCATGCCGATGACTGCGGGAATAACAGTGTGGACCCACCCACAGCGTGTGCATTGGTGGAGTCCCCGGTACATGATTTGGAGGTCTTATGAAACCCTGAACCTAGAAGGGCGTGTAGCATTGTCTACTCTATAAGGGTACTACCCTACCGTGTTGAGATGGATGATCGATTCAACCGTTCGGGAAATGTTGCTATTCTTCTGATAGTAGGTCTATCTTGTCTTGGTGTCGTGCGTAGATTCTTGGGATAGTGGAACCCTTTCGACCTTGGGTCGATACGGGTGTTCCCAGTTATTTTTCAGTAGCATTGCTCGTGCTAGAGCAAAATCCCCTGTCATTGACAGGCACTGTTGGAGACACCAAAGTAATATGAGCTGTCAGGTCAGTGCGTTTAGCACCTGACTAACCAAGATGAGCTCGAAAGCGTACATGTTGCACCCATGCGTGTGACTACCTGGGTCGTTGAATGGGATGCCTTATTGGAAGGCTCAAGACTACTTCTTGTAGGGCGATCTCGGTCGTTTGTTGTTTTAAGTAACGGTTTTGGCGCATGAAGCCGTCAAGCCCAAACGTGAGATCTATGTCAGATGCATTCATTATGACTCAATTTCACCTCTTACCTCGAAAGATCCCGAAAGTTGGAATATTCGGCGAGTGAGGATTCCGGGTCAGGACTCCTTTCACTCAGATCTCTGCATAGGATCTGAAAGTCAAATTAAGGAACGTGTGTCCTGTATTGTTTAGAATTGACTTACTAGGTTGCTAATAACGATAGGACACCAGTGCTCGTGAGGCACATATAGCAGGACAAGCACTGGGTACCCTTGTTTTGGGTAGTTACCAATGCTCTGCTTACCGTCTCGAGGAAAGCCAACGTGTTGAGATGTTGTCGAGACCTTATCCTTTGTTTGTTGCTGCAACCGTATCATGATGATTCATATACATCAATCCCGTGTTGACCAACGTGATGAGTTGATGTGAGCCTCTAGACATTTGTGTTTAAGTCGGCTTAAATCCTCGCGTATTGTGGAATTGTACGGCTGTGTGTTGAATATACATCGTCTACTGTCTGGGGAACTGAGGGGTGGAAGTGACGCAAAAACTTTCGACCTCCATCAGTCCATATTAGGCGTCCTAGTACCACTAACCATAATCGCTCATACGTAAAGGTTGTAAGTGGATGCATAGTGAATTTCGGTCCATGTGAGGACACGGGATTACCATCCGCTACGATAAACAACCTCGAGCGTCCTCAGGAATGTCGACTGCTTTGTGATCTGGTAAGATCACCCGATTAGTGAAATTCAACGAGCGAACCTAATGGCCTTGTCGCCTGAGGTGTCCGGTGACTGTGATGAGACGCAGGCAATGATCGATTGCTGTTTGGAACCTTTTCATCCCCTGCTCGTTTGCAGTTATAATATGAAGCATACGGATAGCCACCTATACTCTTGGAGAGTCGTGGCTAGGCACTAGGTGTCAACTTTCACAATATCGGATTTTAGTAGTTACCCTGCCTCAGGGTGTGCCAAACCTTGAACGCAAGTCTGGGATACCCAATTTGAGATGAGTATGGATTACCATTCTCGAACGAATGAATTATTGTCCTGGACGGAAGTGTCCTGTGTGATACGATTAGTGTCGGTGGCAAATCAAACTCGTGTACTTCATCGCCAGAATTTCCTATGTGATAGGAAATCATCACCCTAGTGTTCGGGGTGTACTGCTCGAAGTCCTCTGGAGTGCATACGTGTACGTCTCTAGTACATCGAATGACAGATAGAGATATACACATGATCTAGCCTGAGTTCAAGAGATGACCGACGAATCTGGTAGATTCAAATCTGCTTGACTAAGTGGCCAAACCGATCGGGAAGTTATACTAACAAGGAGTTAGCCTTAGGAACTTCAAATCGGTATAGGACTTTGCTGAGTGTTATACTCTGAAAGGGTGTTGTTAAGCACGAAAACGGTAATGGAGTGACTTCGCTTAGTACTCCAGTGACTCGGATATGTCAGTTAAAATTGGCCTTGCAACGAACAAGCTCGAACTATCGCAAGAGCTTAGTGGGACTCTTGACGAATCCCGCAGGTCTGGCTTGAGGAAGCATTGTCAATTCCTCAACAGACAGGATTCAGGTTGACGCAAAGCTCTACTATTTCGGGAAAACCGATATTTGTGCCGGATTGCGATACCCAAGAGCTCGGCCGTAGCCGACTCATGACATTGTGTTCGTTAGGACGCTAAGCGTGAACTGGAGTTCACAAAGAAAAGGGGTAATCGTGTGAGTTGCAAACATCCCGCCCTGTTCAAGGATACTAATGTATCGGATGACTTGAACTGAATTCCGGGACGGAATTCTCTTAACGGGGGGAGAATGTGACAACCGGCAAATTTCGTACAACGATTAACGTGATGCTAATCATGTTTTAGAAATAATTAACCTGGTTTAAGGTTAATTATGGTTAGTTGAGCTAATACGAGTCCTACGATGTCCGTTTGAAAGTTCGTTGAAGTCTTGATGCCTTTAAAGAAAGACTTCGCGTACTTAACGTAACGAACTGACATCAGCGAAAATTTGTCAAACTGGAATAACATAAGCTTATTCTATGTAAATACGACACGTATTTACTATCGATGCGATCGGATGTGAAAACGACGTGGTAAACGGCCAAAAACGCAGCGTTTTGGAGAACGCGGAGAGGAACTGACGTGGGATTCGAACGTCAAAACGCGTGGTTTTAACCGTTATCGAACGTTCGGAATAATTATTTATTATAAATAATTTCAATTATTTAGTTTCGAAAGTGAACAGGCCGCCTAAATGAAGTATAGCTCGACCGGATCGATTAACGCGATTTTTAACGCGTGTTCCGCTTTCACGCGTCGAGCTACGAGAATAATAACTAAATTGCTCGGTTTAGTTGTGTTTTTAATTTCGAACAAAACCGACTAGTTTTCGTGATAAGTTATTAACCCTAAATACAAACCGAGCCTTAAGACGTTAAACGGGTTCGATACGCGGTACACACCCCACCTAACCCCAAGCCCTAGCTATAAATAGGATAAGTCTTCTTCTTCCCTAAGTGTGCAGCCACATACCCGCCCCCTCTCTCTCTACTCTCTCTCTAGATCTGCAACTCTCTCTCTCTCTACCCTTACACTCACCGTCACCTCCCTCTCCCTCCCTAAGGCAGCGACCGGCCACCACCACCCACGGTGGTGGCTGTGCGGTGGTTCTGCAGCCGAAGCACGCGGAAAAACAGCAGCAAAAAGGGTGGTTTTGGAGGGTTTAATGGTCCGATCGTGATGGTTTCGAGGTGGGTGGTGGTCATGTCAGGTTAGGAGGGCCGATGGTGGTTGTTTATGGTGGCTGCGCGACGATTTAAGCTCAAGAACGGGCTGCCATGGCTGTGCGGTGGTTCTGCTGCCCGAAAAACGCGGAAGACAGCAGCACCGAGGTGGGTTTAGCGGGGGTTTGGTCGTGGGTTCGAGGTAGGTGGCTCGATTGGTGGTGTTTGGGCTCATTGTGTTGGTTACGCTCGGATTAGTGGCCGGTTCAGATCCAGGTCCTAATCTCGGGTCTTGATCGTCCTTCTTGTTGGGTTCAAGAGGACGAAGATGGTGGATCGGGTCAGATCTCGCTGTTTTGGCTGCTCGGGTGGTGTCAGGAAGGGTTGTGGAGGTCGTTAGGCGGCTGCAGAAGGTGGTTTGAAGGTGGTTTCGAGTCATGGTGACTGATCCAGCGGGTTTAGGTCCCGGGTCAGATCTGACCCGGTTTTGGTCAAGGTTCGGGTTCGTTTTGCGAGTCGGGTTCGGCTCGGGATCTCAGTTACGGGTCAGATCTAGTCAGAACAGGAGTCCGGTCAACACGCGGGCAAGCTCGGTCAGCTGGTCAACGGGTCAGACCGAGTCAACTCGGTCAAACATGTCGACTCGGTCGAACACGTCGTTCTAGACGCATCAAGTCGCGCGCGCACGTTGGTATAATTATTTGTGTTTACTTTGCATTGCATATTATAATTATAAACACAAATAAAACCGGAGTTAACTCGCGAACGGACCGAAAATAATAAACAGAAAGTATAAGTCGGATGTTCGGTTTCGTATAATAGCGTGACATGGCTAATTATCGGACTTAAATTGTGTATATTTTTATAAATAGTAAAATTTATATAATTGTCGAAACGTATAAAGTCTCGTAGATTGAGATTGCGGATAAATGAATTTGACGCCTTGTGATTTGAAATTGATTTTGGGGAAATTGTAGACGACTTGTGTCGTCTGGTTTGTACAAAAACAGAGGAAACTCTGCCGAAATTTTTATAAAATCCGAAGCGCAAAGGCGTTATTGTGGTGCGTCCTTATCAACTATTTTCAAGTGTTTGGCCAGACTAATTCCATACAAAGTCGTGACGTTTTGACAAAGATTATTGGAAACAATAATAGTCGATCCCGAACAATATTTGAAAACAAATATATAGTTTTGTCGAGCGTCAATTGTGTCAACTTCAATGGTTTTTGGTAACCAAAACATTGTTAAATGTACGGATTTGAAATACGCAGACGCTTAACTTATTGGGGAAAAATTATTGGAAAATAATGTCTCGAAAGCACTTAAAACACTCGGATTTGGTGAAAAGAAATAACAAATGTTATTAAAAGGATTTTAATAACTATATTACATTTCCGCAAGGTATATTATCCAAAATAATTATACAAGACAATCATATTATCCGATTTACGAGACAAGCTACTACTCGAGATGAGTTGTGCGTTTCATGGTAGTAGTCCAACATGGTTTACACACGAATAGTAACAGGTGCGCGACTTGGGTACTATGTCGTATGTGAACTCATGAACTATGATAAGTCACGATCGGTTCGTCGAGTTAAAACACTTAAAGGCTCGGGTTACTACACACGAGTCGGGATAGTTGAATAAACTATCTTTTAACCGGGAAATAAGCTAGATTTATATATGATAGACCTTAAGGTGTCCTTTATTGGTACTTAGGGCACGAGGAAGTCGGTCAAAGCTTTGGATTTTATTTGCTAGCTAAGCATGGAAATTAAGGTGAGTTTCACGGCCCCATTTTACTGTTTTTAACTGGGGGAAAGATATGTTTGTCAAAAATTATCACATATTGAAATGTTTTCAAAGGTTAAAATGTGGTAAGTGGCATGATGAGTACTTGAGTTTTTGGTCGCCACTCGGGGTTGGGTCCTCGCTACTGTAACCATTAATTCAGGTAAATGAAACCAAAGGAATATTTGGATAGTACTATCGGTGCCTGACGAGGCCCACCTCTGGTTGATAGCGTCAACCCGGTAAAGACAAGAGGTGCACGTATTCTGAACTTAAGTCGTTGGGTTCCGAGAAACGACTTGGAGCGGGGCAAATTTATTAGTCTTGGTTTGGTTATGGGACTCAGGGGATTGCTTATCATCATAGTTTGTAGGAGCTAGCTACTCCGTACAAAGGCCACAAAATGTGCTGGATTGCACAGGATGTAAAAATGTGCTGGATTTGCACAGGAAGTAAAAACGTGCTGGATTTGCACAGAATGTAAAAATGTCGTATTTACGAAACTAAAACCTGTGAACTCACCAATATTTTATATATTGACGTCTTTTTAAACATATCTTTCAGGTAACTAAGTGCTGAACAGGTATGCGGCTAGTACGGTGGAATTTGGGATGTCGGACACTGGTTGGGGGTTTCATCTATTGTTACCATCGGGTTGGGACATGAACGGAAACGCCCCACTTTAAACTTAATGTTTGTGATTTTAAGTAATGTTTGAAACCAGGTATCCTTTCCCGACATCTTAATATAATGATCTTTTCTAATTAAATATAGTTTGTGTTAATCTTGACTTGATATGCTTTCGAGCGTCGCGCCACGTGTTTCCGCCGTTGGCGTGGTGTGACAATATTCCTTCAAACACTATTTTTTATATACGTATCAAGAATCTTGATTGAAATCCAAAATCAAAAACACAAAAGTAAATCACTCGATGTTTGAGAAATCAAAACTTTGAAGGAGGACTGATTATATTTGGCGGTGGTTAGTGGTTGATCGCTTGCTATAGGAGGGAAAAAGGCGTTGAATTTAAATATTGTTGGGGATGAAAGGTAAGAGGAGGTGTGAGAGAAGAAGGCATCAACGATGAACAATTAGGGTTAGATATGGAGTGGTATAAAGACAGATCAATCCATGATTAATATTATTAGGGTTTTGAGGGTGTTGAATGTGTGACGACAATGAACCAAGATTTTGTGAGGGCAAGGGAAAAGGTGAAGAACAGAAGATGCTTTAGGGTTTTCACGTGTATAGCTGCAGAAGAAAGATGAAGAAGGAAAAAAGTAGGTAGGGTTTTCTAATTTGCAAATTTGTTTTTTAAATCACCTAATGACACATGGCATGTCACATGACACACTCAAGAGGAAGGTTGGCCTCTATGAGTGCCTTGTAGGATTTGGGGCTTTGGAATATTAATATATATAGACTAGTATTAAGTTTCTCGCTTTTTGACATAAGAGCGTATAATCGTGCTAAGTAGCATCAGTGTCACACCATCTCCAACAGCCACTAACATTAGAAAAACTCGTGAATCAAAAGAAATAAAAAGCGAAAAAAAATAACACCGAACGAAAAGTAGACGTAAAAACATTGAACCACGCACGTTCGTTGCGCGTGTTAGTGCGAAAATATTCGGCCGAAATGTAAAACATAAAAAAGAATAACTAAGTTAATCTATGTCCTGCGCGTTGTGACGGGGTTGTTAAGTGGGAATAAATGCGTCTAAAAATGTTGAATCACACACGCATGTTGCACCGTGTTAAATCGCAAAACTTAGAACAAAACATAAAAGAACAAAATGTAAAAGATGAAAAGTATAGGAACCAAAGTTAAAAGTAAAAACATGTCGTGGTTAAATTGTAAAAGATGAAAGGTATTGGGGTTGAAAGTAAAAGGAAAAAAACAAAAATACAGATGATAAGAGTACAACCTACCAAATAAAGGGTACAACTCTGCATGCACAAACATGTTATAAATGAATAATATATAAATCATTACATAATTAAATAACTTAAGTTCTAGTTATTTATTTGGGCTAGGGATTATACAAAAAGTATAGTTTAGGTGAGAAGGCTAGAAAAAAAATAGGATTGTGACGTGTGGTAAAGTTGAAAAAACTTAAGGAAGGACATTTTAGTTAATAACAAACCAATCTATCTTCAATATTATCTCATGATCCTTCTCTTTTCTATAACCCTAAAACCATTATCTCCAAAACCACCACTACCAACATCACCACTTACAATCGCAACCATATTTTTGGAAAAAGGTCTGAAACCAACAACACCATCTCACCACTTTCACTTTTACCCACCTGTTATGATTTTAAGATCTGAAACCACCATGCCACAACCACCACTCCACCGGCGATCGCCACAACAACCACAATCGAATCCACCATCGTTAGTCAAAGTTATTTCTCTGTCCCCCATACTTCGTCGAAGTTCTTATGTAAATTTCCTTTTAATTTTCATTGCGTTTTACACTAGCTTAGATTATGGGTAAATTGTGTTTTATTTTAGATATATGTTTATTTAAGAATTTTGTGTAAACTCATAGTTGGATGAATTATGTTTTATCTCGTATTTTTGTGAATTGTCTTTTATACTATGATAATCTTAGAGTGAGATGTATTTTACACTATCTTAGTTTTTGATAGAATTGTGTTTTATCTCATTAGGTATTTCATTTCTGTTTATAACATAATGAAATAATTTGGTAACAAGTTTTAGTTTTAAAACACAATGCTAAAACACACATATATTGTATGAATCACCATCTATATAAAACACAATGAAAAAAAAAGAATAAAAAATACAATACTGGGTTAAAACACAATGAACTTTAAATACCCAGTTTATTAGGTATTTTATATGTCGATATGATAATCGTTTTAAATATTAAAAAAGCGCTCGTTTTTATGGTGTAATTTTTTAAAAAGAGTAACGTCGTTTAAAAAGATTATTAATTATTTGAAAAACAGGGCAAATGGAAAACAGAGAAAAGGTTGTGTTGGATGGACAAGAATACCCCCATTGAAACCCCCACACCTCTTTGCTTCCCATGAATTCCTTCGTTTAATCTAAACCACTATTGATTATTTAGTTAGATGTCTAAGAATACTTCCTAACCTTATTACACACCTATCTTTTATTATATATATATATATATATATATATATATATATATATATATATAGTGTAAGTATCCCCAAGAAACCCTTGTTATTTGGTAAACCAAATAAACCCTATATGTGGCCATTATGAAGCCACATCATCAAGAATCATTATTATTTTTTTTAATGAAAAAGGGTAAGATGGTCTTTTTACCATATGGCATCTTTTTCACCATCACATCAACCTTTTTCTTTTTTCACACTCCCCCATGTTTTTACTATGTACTTCTCACCAAACCATCTCTTACCCACGATTTTCTCTTACAAACATCCACTTTTATTTTCCCAAAGATTCACCAACCTTCCCACACCTTTCTTCATCAACCATCCATGGAAGTTAACCTTCAAGATCCACCTTTAGACATGGATCCTTCATTTTCATCTCCTCCACGTGGTGTGATTCTCAACAACTTTGCAGGGGATGTCACCATTGCAGGTTTGTACCTGAAACCCTTTTCGTATTTTTTTTTCGTTTTTTTAACATTTTTTCTCACACATGTGTGTGGCTACTGAGTTGATGGATCTACGTTTGCAGTCCCAGGCTTCGCAAGAATCCCATTTGTTGTAACTACTCTAATATGGAAACCATTTATCTTGGTGGAAAGGTTTGTTTGTCCATTTAAACCATTTATCTTGTTATTCTTTTTTCTTTTTTGAACTACCACCGACACCACCCTTTTTGGAGTTGTTTTTTTTATTAGGTTTGTTTTTGTCTCTGTGTTCTGTTTTGGGTCTTTGCTAGATTTTTTTTTCAGCGACTATGTGTAAACATTTTTTTTATTTTGAAGCTGTGTTGATGCTCTCTATTCTTATTGTTTGACCCACCATAAAGATCATAGGTAAATTTGTTGGTTAAAGTTTATGCCCTCCATGTGTTTGATGAAATGCCTGAGTGGATAATATTGTTGTGTTTTATGTTAATTTAAGTGCAGAATGTAATGTTGTATTTTACTTGTTGTTTGTTGTTTATTAGATTCTTTTTCACTGGTTCTGGTTTTTTGTTTATAATGTCTTTTTGTGGTTTGGATATATGCACTCCATGTGTTTGATTAAATGCCTGACTGGGTTAACATGTGTTACTTCTGTTAGTATGTTAGAAGTTAATGGTGATTGTATGGAAGCTAGATATAAGGTCTTTTGTGTTTTGGATATATGGATGTCCATTTAAAGTTAATGGTGAATGTATGGAAGGTAATTATAATGTCTTATGTATTTTGGATATATGCACTCCATGTGTTTGATGAAATGCGTGACTGGGTTAACATGTGTTACTTCTGTTAGTATGTTAGATGATGAGTTGGTCACACCGTTTAACACCTTATCTATTGTTTTGCAGTTGATAACGAAGACCCCTCACCGGTTATGTTAACATACGAAGTCCAAGGAAGCCGAGAAAAATATGTAGAAAAACTTTTGAATAACGTCTTCTTTTTGGTATTCAAAATTATAGAGTTACTAGATTTATTTTGTTAAAGTGGTTAATAGTTTGTAATGATACTTTGTAATAACATGTGTTAATAGTTTGTGTGTTTTATTTCTCAGTAAACTTATGATTTGAATGTCATGGGGTAGGTTTATCTCTTGTTCAATAGTTTGTAATGATAGTTTGTAATAACACGTGTTACCAAATAACAATTGTGTTTGATAACACATGTTCACATTTGGGCCCCGACTAACATATGTTACTCCTGTTTAGTATGTTAGATGATGACTTGGTCACACCGGTTAATATCTCATCTATTGTTTTGCAGTTGATAACGAAGACCCCCACTGGTTAACATATGTTAACAAAACGAAGTCGAAGGAAGCCGAGAAAAATATGTAGAAAAACTTTTTAATAACGTTTTCTTTTTTGTACTCAATGTATAGAGTTACTAGATTTATTTTGTTAAAGTGGTTAATAGTTTGTAATGATACTTTGTAATAACGTGTGTTAATCGTTTGTGTGCTTTATTTCTCAGTAAACTTATGATGTGAAAACTATAGGGGGTAAGCAAGACAAAAAAAAAGGCTGACAAAATAAACATAAGTTTAACATATGTTACCAAATAACACATGTTAACCTCTTATGCAACATTAACATATGTTAACCTTCCATGCAGTTCATTTGAATGTCATGGGTAGGTTTTTGTGTGGTTCAAAAGTTTGTAATGATACTTTGTAATAACGTGTGTTAATAGTTTGTTAATACAACAAGGTTTTTACCAGGTTAACACATGTTACCATATTTGCATACACAAGGATAACACATGTTATTACACATCTCAAACAGACATAGTATTTTACTCTTTTGTTTAACTTTAACACATGTTAGCTTACAACCACGATAATAACACGTGTTAACAGAAATTATAACGGTGTTTTTTTGTGCTGATTCCCACAGGTTAAGTTTAACGGAAGTGATAACACAGCTGTTTGTTCTTGTATGGCTTTCATATGAACTGGGTATCTATGTCGCCATGTTTTTTGCTTCTAGCAGTTACTTAGTGCATATGATCTTTTTAAAGCCTTTGTTATGTATAAGTTAAACTATGTGACACGTCTTAATAATGTGTGTTAATAGTTTGTATGCTATGTTTACTTATTTCTTTGGTAACTTATGAAGTGAAAACAGGTTACCTACTAGGCACGTTAACACATGTTACCCTATATGCACGTTGATTTTACCGTCCTGTTAGGCACGTTGATTTGTCCAAATAACACATGTTACCTACTAGGCACGTTGATTTGGCCAAATAACACATGTTACCCTCGTAAAAATACATGCAACTACCTGTATACTTCTGTTATATTAGACTTAAAGCTAGTAGGTTCTAATAAATGCTACAAAATTAATCATCGAGATATAAAAACTAAAAAAACAAAACAAACAATTAAACAGTAACAATTCAATTCCAACGTAAATCACAAGCAAAATAAACCAACACAAGAATAAAAAATATATAAAAAAACTCAATAGAATATGTAAATATTCATACATATCAGCAACAAAAACAACACAATCTCATCTTTTTTATAACTTTTGAAGATGAAGATAAACCAAATAAAGAACACCAAGAAGATGAAGATAAACCAAATAGATCCGGTTACCACCACTATTGCTAACATTCAACAACAAGATGAAGAACACAAAGAATATGAAGATGGGGGAGGGGAAGATGGACGAGAGAGAGAGAGAGAGACAAAAACGAGAGAGGGTTGCTGAGAGAGAGACGGAACGACGGTGGTGGTGGTTGATGATTTTTTTGAAGGTGTATGCTTGTTGTTTTTCATTAGTGTAGAAGATGGTTGATGATTTTCTTTAAAGATGATAATGAAGAAGAAGAAGAAGAAGAAGAAGGAGGAGGGAGGAGAGAGATTGTGGCATTGGAAAGATGAGAGAGGAGAGAGGTGATGACATTGAAAAGATGAGAGAGGAGAGATGATTTGATGTGGTACTTATGAGAGAGAGAGAGGAGTTGGTTGTTCCCCATATTACCCCTGAATCATCTTTTGGATATTAAAAAATTAATTTTTCTGATTGGAAGTACAATGGTTTAATCTAGACCATTGATGGCATGTAATGGATGGATAGGATGGAGTTTATTTGGTTTACTACATAACAAAGGGTTTTCACAATATCCATACCCTATATATATATATATATATATATATATATATATATATATATATATATAGGGTCAGGATCCTGTACAAAGTTTTTTTTTGTGAGAAGTGTGAGAAGGATTAAAAATTGATACTTAGGCATCATTTTTTGAACTTAGTCGTGATGTTTTGGATTGTTTTGCCTATAAAAACACCAAACATAACAATTAAAAACCGAAAACAATGTATTTTAGGCTTAAAACTTAAAACACCATGCTAAGAACATTAGCAATGTGTTTTAAGTGTTAAGTAGTGTGTTTTAGCTGTTTTTTAAATTTGATGACTATAATACATTGTATTGTGTTTTAGGTTGTTGTGTTTGGTGTTTTTCAAGTTAAAACAACCTAAAACATCATTCCTAAATCCAAAACATGATGTCTACATGTCAATTCTTAGTCCTTCTCACACTTCTCACGAAAAATGTACAGGATCCTAAGCCTATATATATATATATATATATATATATAGTGGAGAGTTTAAATAAGAAAAATTTTCTTGTAAGAAGAAAAAGAAGAAATTTAAACCAATAGAAATCTTTCATTTAATAGTTGTATTTAATGTTAAATAAATTTTTAAGTTTTTGTAACTCCCATAAACTAGTTAATAAATGAAATCATAATTTTTTTAAATATATATTTTTAAAGCAAAGATAATTTATAGTGAAGGATAAATTTCGGTATGTGGAGGATGAATTTCTACATGTGTAGGATAAACCTAATGATATTTTCGATATGTGTAGGATAAAAGTATGACAATTTCGATGTGTGTAGGATGAATTTTGATATGTGTAGGACAATTTTGAATGTGTGTAAGATGAAATATTTAAAAGTAATTAATTGAATAATTAATGTGAACTGAGTTAAAGTATTTAATGTTATTTTTTCTTTTTCTTCTTAAATTGAAATTCTTCTCAAATGATCCTCCCCACACACATACATACATACATATATATATATATATATATATATATATATACTAGCTGATTACCCCGGGGGTGTTCCGGGGTTGAATAATCTAATATTACTTAATAAAAAAAAGATAAAAGAAGTAAACAGTCTCAACCTCTTTTAATGTTAAAGAAAGTTGTTCTAATGTTTATACTATCAAAAGGGGTTCTCATGCTACCTTCCCATCAGATTAAAAAAGCTCAACCTCTTTTAATGTTAAGCATATCGTTATAGCACATGAACATGGGCAATTCATATATGTAATAGTAGGTTCAAAAACATATATACTATCATAACATGATTAGTGACTTGCCTATATATGATTAAGAAATTACCTAAATACATTGTGTTTTTTTCTGCATGAACAAAAACTGTGATCGTTAATTTGGTGCAATTTTTTTTTTCAAAAAAATGTAATACATAAAAGTTACTAACGTTTAAAAATTATGAGCGGAAAATAAGAAAAAAATAAAGATAAAAATATTAATTAACATATTTGAAATTTTAAAATAATTAATAGTTCACTAACATTTAAAAAATGTGAGAGGAAAATAAGGAAAAGATATTAATTAACATATTTGAAATTTTAAGATAATATAGATATAGATTTTATTTAAAAATACAAAATAAATAAATTTAAAAGAAAGCTTCACATGATGCCACATGGAGGCCTCCATTGAATGCCACCTCATACAAACTCAATTCTGTTATTATAAGTTATATATATATATATAGGTATAGGTTCCTGTACAAAGTATATTTTTCGTACAAAGTGTGAGAAATCAATATAGTCATTGTGTTTTAAAGTTTGGTTATAATGTTTTTTATTCATTTTGCATTGATTTATATAGAAAAGCACCAAACGTTACAATTTAAAACACAATCAAATGTATTCTAGACATTAAATTTAAAACACATTGATTACTTTCTTCGTAGGGTGTTTTAGATTGCATGTCGAGAATACATTAATTAGTGTTTTAAATTGTTAATTTTTGTGTTTTTCTATATAATACTACTAGTTTTTATCCCCGAAGTGTCCCGGAGTTGAAAAATATAACAATTCTAATAATATTAATACTAATAGTATTAATTATTACTCTTGTAATAAAATAAATAAAAAATAACCTTGCTATAAGGTGACACCATGTGTTGCAGTGTTGCACGATTCTTTCTCCTAGCTTCTCTTGATGAAGTATACCTATCCATCTTTAGAAGAGTAAAATTCCAATAATAGCATGGCGATTGGGCTAAATTTCAACATTGTATATAAGAACCTGGTTTAAAAGAAAAAACATGATTAATGAATAACCTGAACACTTTGTGTTTTTTCCTGTATGAACGAAACTCCATAAAAAAATAGTCGTTTTTTTCTCCGTTTTTTATATAGCACTATGGTACTCGTTGGAAAGATAATAAAACGCTCGTTAATTTGGTGTAATTTTTTTTTGAAAAAAAAATCTCGTATATAAAAGATAATAACGTTTAAAAATGATGGGAGAAAACATTAGAGAGAAAAATCTAAATTTGTTTTAAAATTCTTAAAGAGATTAGGGTTATATAAGTGTAGGAGAACGGATGAAAACAAAATAAAAAAATAAATTAAAAACTCTCACCTCAGCGTGCCATGTGGCAGCCTCCATTGAATGTCACCTCATCAATATTCAATTCTTTTATTATAAACTAGATTATACCCCGGGGACCTCCCGGGGTTGAGAAATCTAATATGACATATTAATCTTACATATAAAATAGAATGATGCGCTTTACAGTTACATGCAGGAAAGCTTTGGGTAGCACCTAACCTAAAACAATTAAAAATGTATCTCCAATGTTAACGCCTAACCTTAAACAATGTATAACTCTAATATTAATATCTAACCTAAAACAATGTATAACTTCAATGCTAACGCATGTTGAAAATAGAATTCATATTTACCGAAACATAATTAGTGACTTGTCTATACATGATTAATGATTTACCTGAACACTTTGTGTTTTTTTTCCTGTATGAACAGAACCCTACAAAAAAAATAGTCGTTTTTTTTGTCCGTTTTTTATATAACACTATGGTACTCGTTGGAAATATAATAAAACGCTTGTTAATTTGGTGTAATTTTTTTCTTTAAAAAATGTCATATATAAAATATATTAACGTTTAAAAATTGTGGGAGGAAATATAAGAGATAAGAGATAAAAATCAAATTTTGTTTTAAATTTTTTTTTCTTAAAATATCTTAATGCCACATGGGATGACATATGGCACAGTCAAGGAGGAGAATGCCTCTTTGAATGCAATGTCATTAAAATGGTTTTGGTTTATTATATGTATAGATTATAGATGCCAAAGGAACATAAAACATCATGCCTAAAATTTAAAACACAATGCCTATATAGACTTCTCACACTTTGTACGAAAAATGTACTTTGTATAGGAACCCCACCCTATATATATATATATATATAGGGGCGGTTATTCTACAAAGTAAAAGAAACGTGCGAAGGATGCGAAGGATCTTTGTACATGATAATTACGTAATGTTTTTTTTGTTCATGAAAGCATTACGTAATTATCATTACGTAATTATCATGCACTTTGTACATGATAATTACGTAATGTTTTTGTATGTTTATGAAGCCATTACGTAATTATCATGTACAAAGTGATCCTTCGCACGTTTGTATTACTTTGTATTTGATCCTGCCCCTATATATATATATATATATTAACGGTTAATTTTCTCCCCCATTTTTTACACCCCTTCATAATTCCAAGTTATTTGTTCTCCGACCTTTTTATCAATAATTCATATATTATTATTTATATTTATTTTATAATATAATTTATTGAATTTTGTGGTTAACGATTTGACATTCGACCAGCCTCATTTAGTGTGGCTTTGTAGGGTACCAGGGTGTATCAAAATGATTTTGGTCAAGTACAATCTTTTATACGTGTCGAACAATATATGCTTCTTATAGCGTTGTAACGTTACTCGTATAAATATATGTATGTGATGAAACATCATACATGCACAAACAATATAACCAACAAAAATGGATAGAAAGATGTTACAACATCTCATCTTTTTATATAAATATTTGTTCAAATTACTATGTTACTCACAGGGACACAACTTGAAGAGCAAGAGCTTCAAATATATGAGATATGAATCCATGGTGGATAAACACACACCAGAAGAGTTACTAAAGACAACTCTTGTGTTTGAAGTTGAAGGAGGGTTATTAAGATCAAATTCACTCTTTCCTTACTTCATGCTAGTGGCTTTTGAAGGTGGTGGTCTGTTGAGAGGTTTAGTGTTGTTACTATTTTACCCTTTGGTTTGTTTAGTCAGCAAGGAAAAGGGGTTAAAGATTATGGTGTTTATATGTTTCTTTGGGATTAAAAAAGATAACTTTTTGATTGGAAGGACTGTTTTGCCAAAGTTCTTTATGGAGGATATAGGGTTTGAAGGGTTTGAGGTGGTGAGGAGATGTGGAAGAAAGGTGGGGTTGAGTGAGTTGCCTAGGGTTATGGTTGAAGGGTTTTTGAAGGATTATTTGGATGTTGATTGTGTTTTGGGTAGAGATTTGAAGGTGGTTTGTGGGTATTTTGTAGGGTTGATGGAAGATGTGACAACAAGGTCAAGTTTCTTGATGAATGATGTATTTGGAGACATGAAAAGTGATTGTCATCTCATTGGTTTTGGTTCAAACAAAATTCTTGATCACCAACTTTTCTCTCTATGTAAGGTCAGTAAAATATATTTTTACGTACTAAATAAAATAAAAATGATTAGTTTCAACAGAGTAGAAGATTTGGAAACATAAAAAACGTGTCGTTGAAGATTGAGTGTAAATATAACAACTAAAAAGTGTAAAAGTTTCAGGCACGTCATTATTAGGGGTGTTCGAACAAATCCGAATTCGAATCCAAAATATCCGATAACCCGTATCCGAAATTTCGGATTCGGATGTAAATTTTGAAAATTTATGGATATCCGAATCCGAAATACATACACACACACACATAAAATTATTACACAACACTAACCCTAACATAAAACATACTATTCTCCTTCTCCAAGACACTTCATCAGCCCCCCTCCATCTCCCATCCATTTCACCTCATGCCATCTTCAGTCTCCAACACGATCACTGGCAGCTGCAACTGCCCTGCCATCTCCCACAACGACCGCCACCTTGCCCTCCATCACCTTTGGCACCCTCTTTAGCTGTCTGTAATGGTGTTAAGCAACAAATCATGCTGATTTCGCATGAGGCGCTACACCACTTGACATGATATAAATATCATATCAGAATACACGTATTTTTTAACACCACCAAAAACCTCCATAGTAAAGGGCCCTATAAATTACAGCATTGTCACATTATCACCATCTTATACATTTATTTTTAATTATCAAACTTTATTATTTTAACAAAATATATAAATAAATATTTTCATTGAGGAAAAACTAAAAATTATATTTTTTTTAAACATCTAAAGGCTAAATCGATAGTAAAATTATAGTATAAAACTAAAAGTCAAAAATCAAAACTACAAAATGGAAGTTATAAAGTTACAGTAAAACTTTAAAAAAAATTATATACACAAACGCTAGGTTATGTATTACAGTAGTTGATAATGTAATTTTATATAATTAATAAATAAGTTATGTTTAATAAAATATATGCATTTTACGGTTAAAAAATGGTGTATTATATTAATAGAATAAAACATAATGTAATTTGTTAACATATATAGTGTCAACTGTCAAGATATGTATTTAAAAAAATAAACACTGACGTGACAGTTTTAAATTTTGCTAAGTTAATTTTTTAAACCCTATTTTTTCTCAAATAAGAATAACTTTGATTTTTTAATACCACATATTTTTTATTATTTAACAAATTATATTTTTACTATTATTTACCACCCAACCACAATAGGTATTTGAACATTTTTAGATATCACTTATAATTATCTTTAATATTTTTCATTTTTAGTATTTTTAGTTAACATAAATTTGAACTTAGTGAAGTTTTGAGTAAAAAAAATCATATGTTTATTTAAATTATTAATAATTAATTGTATATTATATTTATTTGGTTAATAATATAATGCTTATTTTTAATTAAAAACCACTTATCCATAATTAAGTAAGATAAAAAAACTAGTATTAACCCCCCTCCCCCCGCGTGCGCGCGCGTTGCTTTAGAGGGCATAAAACAGTATCAAGTTGAATCAATATCACACTATTGCTAGCGACCAACAACAGAAAAAAAAAACTCGCAAAAAGTAAATAAAAAACGAAAAAATAAAACTGAGTGAAATATAGACGTAAAAACGCTGAACAATTTCGTTGGGGCGCAATAATTTGCAAAAATTAAACTGAAACTTAAAACATAGCGTCACCTCTCAACGGGAAAAACAAAGGCAAAAGCGTTGAACTACATACGTACTTTGCGGCGTGTCTAACTCGAAAAATTTGGATGAAGACGTAAAACTAAAAATATGTTTTAAGATACATGAGATAAAGTTTAAAGTAAAAAAAATGTAGGAGATAAATGTAAAAGATGAAAAGTATTTGGGATAAAAGTAAAAAATGAAAAGAAAAAATAAAGTAGGGTAGAACCTACAAAGCTGATGTACAACCTTTTAATAGATAAACCACTTGTAAATTAATATTATATATAATATGTTCTTTAATTTAAAGAAAAAGATCCTTACTTAAGTAGGAGAAAAATATCTTTAATAAAAATATACGTATCCATAATTAAGTAGGAGAAAGAGACGGGAAAACTAGAAAACATATGACTCCAGTAAATGACACGTGTCTAAATTTATATTGGTTAATAATAATAATAATAATAATAATAATAATAATAATAATAATAATAATACAGATTGAGAGAACATGTGTGTGTATTTATTGTGTTTGTTCTTAGTTGTACATAATTTTTTTTATCGCCAAAACCCACAGGCCCCACCACCTCGCTGTTCTTGTCGTTCATATGTACGAACTTCACCTCAAAACATCAAAACCGGCCACCTCATGTTAAAAAATCGTACAAAATCTACTTAGATTTTACATTTTAAGTTGTATTCGTTCATGATATTTTGACCTTAAGAAAAAAAAACTTATTTTGTTTCTAAAAATTTATAAACCTCAAAAACATCTATTTTTTAATCAAAAGTTTATAAAACATTAAAACTAGTTTCTTTATAATAATAAGAGTTATAAAATAGCTGGTGAAAGGATTAAACACATGATTGTCCTAATCCCGTTGGTCAACAAAGTATTGATGGGGTCACGTGAGTTTACGGTAACGAATTCTCATGGTTAACTTACGGTTTTATTTCATGTATTTTATTTAAAAAAAAAACAACTTCTACAAATTTTATAAACTCTTTTCTATTCAGGATATATACATAACATGTGAAGCCGAGAAGAAGAAATGGAGAGCCCTCCCAAGAGAAAAGTACCCGAAACCATTGATTTTCCATGACGGAAGGATCGCGTTCATGCCAACTTATCTTGATACATTTGCGATGATCGTTTGGGTTCCATTTGGATTTTGGGTTGGCCTTTTGAGGATCATAATCACAATATTCTTTCCATACACTTTAGCCATCCCTATTTTGTCCTTCACTGGGATGCGAGGTAGACTATACACTCACCCTTTGGTCAAACACAGATTGATAGTACCGTCTAGAGATCAAAACAAAAACAAGGGCACATTATACGTGTGCAATCATAGAACATTACTTGATCCCATTTACATTTCTATGGCGATAATGAGACCTGTAACGGCTCTCACGTATAGTGTGAGCCGATTATCAGAGTTCTTATCGCCTATAAAGACATTCCATTTGACTAGGAATAAAGAAAAAGACTCAAAGATTATGGAAATGTTACTTAACCAAGGTCACGACGTTGTGCTTTGCCCTGAAGGGACTACTTGTAGGGAACTTTATGTACTAAGGTTTAGCCCTATGTTTGTAGAGATTAGTGACGACTTTGTTCCTGTCGCTCTAGATGCTAAAGTCAGCATGTTTTATGGAACAACCGCGAGTGGTTTCAAATTTTTGGACCCTTTGTTTTTTGTCTTGAATCCAATTGGAATTTATCACATCAAGATTCTTGAAAAGTTGACAAATTTGAAAATAGTTGGGCGATCAAGGATTGAGATTGCGAATCACGTTCAAAAACAGATTGCTGAAGCATTAGGATTTCAGTGCACAAATCTAACAAGAAGAGATAAGTACATGATCTTGGCCAGAAACGAAGGAATTGTCTAGAAGACATTATCTTAAACGTTACAAAAGTGTAATTGCAACTTAAAGGAAGTTGCTAGTATTTTTTTTTAATATGAAATGTATATTTAATTTGAAAATATGTATAACTTGTAATTATAGTCCTATCATTCGATATATCAACTAGTGGTTGCCCCTAAAGTTAAATTGTATACTACTATACTGATATAATCTATATTGCGCACTTATTGCACCACCAGGGCTCAAGTTAGTTCTTTTATATTATTCTTTTATGCTAATTAACAATATCTATTGAATACTGTTTTTTTAAACGACGAATTAGAATTACTCACGGATCACTGAAGTATCATCTTATATGATACAAAAGTGTAATTGCAACTTAAAAGAAGTTACTAGTATTTTTTTCTAATAAGAAATGTATATTTAATTTGAAAATATGTATTAACTTGTAATTATATTCCTATGATTCTATATATCAACTAGTGGTTGCCCTCTGAAGTTAAATTGTATACTACTATACTGATATAATCTATGTTGCGCACTTATTGCACCAGGGCTCAAGTTAGTTCTTTTATATTGTTAATCTTTTATGCTAATTAACAATACCTGTTTATAGTGGTGGAGTGGCTTTTGTTTCACCTATGTGATCAAAGGTTCAATCCCCACTTTCATCATTTATGGTTTGGTATCCGAGTGAAAATCGAATACTGGTGGCGCCGGTTCGAATCTGACGGGCGGCGAGGTTTTACCGAGTTCTATAACACTGTCGTGCCTTCGGGCAGGTGGGGCTCGGGTTTCCGCGCATCGGGAGAAGGAGGAGGCTGTTGGAGGTCGAGTAGTCGATTCTTGGGCACAGCGCCCCGCAAGGGTGGTTGCTACACAGTTGTTCGCCGATCAAAAAAAAAAACAATACCTGTTTATACTTTACTAGATTATACACCGGGAGCGTCCCGGGTTGAGAAATTTAATATGATACATCAATTTTACATATGAAATAGACTGATGTATAACTCTAATATTAATATCTAACCTAAAACAAATTAACAATGTACAATTCCAATGCTAACATCTAACCTAAAAGAATGTAGAACTTTAATGTAACTCTAATATTAACACATATCCTAAAGACTAAACAAATGTACAACTCTAACATACTAATATTGATATCTAACTTAAAACAACGTATAACTCTATTAACCTATTCGGCTCTGGTTGAAAAAAAAATTCATATTTACTGATTTAAACATAATTAGTGACTTGTCTATACATGATTAATGATTTACCTGAACACTTTGTGTTTTTTTCCTGTATGAACAAAACCCACAAAAAAATTTCTCTATTTTTTATATAGCACTATGGTACTCGTTGGAAAGATAATAAAACGCTCATTAATTTGGTGTAATTTTTTTCTTTAAAAAATCTCGTATATTAAAGATATTAACGTTTAAAAATTATGGGAGGAAACATGAGGGTGAAAAATCCAATTTTGTTTTTAAATTATTTTTCCTAAAATATCTCAATGCCACATGGGATGACACATGACACACTCAAAGAAGAGAATGCCTCTTTGAGTGCCATGTCATTAAAATGGCTTCGGTTATCTCGTATATTAAAGATATTAACGTTTAAAAATTATGGGAGGAAACATGAGGGTGAAAAATCCAATTTTGTTTTTAAATTATTTTTTCCTAAAATATCTCAATGCCACATGTGATGACACATGACACACTCAAAGAATAGAATGCCTCTTTGAGTGGCATGTCATTAAAATGGCTTTGGTTTATTATATGTATAGATACAGATTGAATACTTTCTTTTTGAACGGCCAATTGGAATCACTCACGGATCACTGGAGTATCATCATGCCCTAAGCAGTTAATACGGTAAAATATCGGTTATCGGTCAAGGACCGATATTTGATATATCGGTTTTCGCGGTGAGATATCGGTAGTTTTATATTGTGTGTGTATATATATTTGTGTGTATATATATATAATGTACAACACTTAAACTTATATAGTAATAATACTAATAGTTAAGAGGCCCAATAAAAACAATTAAATTCAGATGGGTTTTTGGCCCAATAGAAACCCTAAACTCCTAATAACCCATAACCATATAAAACATAAAGCCGTCAAAACATAAAGCCGTCATGTAAGTTACAAAACCCTAACTTCTGAGAAGAGCAAGAGCAAGACTTGAAGCAACAATCGACCCCTTCTCAGCATTTCCTCTGCTCGTTTGCTCCTCTGCACATCAATGGAACCTATATCAGCCTCTCCTCTGCTGCTCTACTCTTCTGTAAGTTTAGTTAGTCTGTAGAAGTTATATAAAATGGGCCAAAAAAAGCTCAAAACGATATCTCGGTTGGACAACCGATATTTTTTGTGTATATCGGCCGAAATATCAGTCATATCGGCCGATATTATCGGCTCCGATATTATGACCGAGATTTCTGACCGATACAGACCTAAACCACCGATAACCGATATATCGGACCGATATAACCGATATATCGCCGATATTAACTGCTTAGATCATGCCCCTAGTGTTACCACGGGATTATATTTCACCACCAACTCACCAATTTAGGTCTCAGGAGAAAACTCATAATTATGAGAAAACCTCATTGTGAGATTTGAACCCAATACCTTATAGACCCTAAGTCTTATCTCATCAAGATGCCGCTATACTATAACGTTTTTTTGATATACACATTGAATTATAACAAGCAATAGACGTCAATAATCAATGTTGTATAATGAAGAGTATTAAATATGGTTATAGCCTTTCAAAAAAAAATTAAATATGGTTATAACGATAGTTGTGATGAGTTGGTTTGATTGCCTTCGTTCATTTGTTTTGATTATAATATTAGGATACCACTTATAAATGATATGTTCATATTATAGTTGTATGTCAAATTGTCAACTTTGTGTTGCAACTTTCCTGGGTTGAGTTATTCTACAAAGGCTACAAAAAACGTAACTCTGCCTATTCGGAGCAGAGACACCACTATTAATAACCCGCTGGACCCTAGTCAGGAAACGGGTAGCCTCCGGTGCCAATGAGCCAAAGGTATCAAAGGCCAAGGGTACAAAAACGTGTTGGTTCTCCTCGCAACAATCAAAAGATTAAAATATGTTTTTGATGTTAGCGTGAGTCGGATCCAACTAATTCACATACAAGAGCGAAGCAATTTCTAAATCAATACCGTTAAGTATATAATTGTAAATTAGCATACGAAAAAACACCAAACACTTTATTGAAAAAATATTCATACAAATTTTATTTGTTTAACAATTGAAACCTTGAGTCACATTCCAGAAAATGTTACTGTCTTCTTGTAAGTATATTTAATGAACAAAAAATGTTTGTACACTAGCTTAGAATATACGGTGTGGTACCGGTGGGCAACAGTCATAGCGCCCGTCGATCAAAACCATTGGCAAGAAGCAACGCCCATGTGGTATATGGACGGGGTGGTGTGGGTGGCATGGAGGGCTTGCCGTCCCTCTCCATGCCTCCACCCGTGGGGTCTTATATGAAATACTCTTTCAACATTTTTTTCTATATTCGTACGCTTTATAAATAATTTGTAACATTTGATTTTAAAAGTGTTTCAGGAATATATTGTGTTATACAAATATGTAAAAACACATTTGGCTATATAAACTTGTCTAGTTATCATTATTGTTGTGTCTTAACATATACGGAGTATCATTTATCTTCAACTAGCAGGGTCCCGCGCGTTGCGGCGGGGCTGCACTGTGTTTGGTCATCAATTACGTTAACTTATAGATTTTCGTCGACAGAGACTTTTATGATCCATTATACTTCTGATCGGGATTCTAAATGAAAACCATTCATCCACAAAAGAAAAAACTAACTTATTTTTTAACAGTCGAAGCCCTAAACCCATAAAAATCTTGAAAAAAAAAGTATAATGTGACTTTGCATATAATTAAATAGATTATCTGTTGGAAAACCAAGTAAAACATGGTATCAAAATGGTGGATACATGATGATAATAGGTTTGGTTCATATAAAAACTCACCGATCAATTATGTTAACTTATAGATTTTCGTCGACAGAGACTTTTACGATCCATAATATTTCTGACCGAGATTGTAAATGGAAACCATTCATCCAAAAAAACCTAACTTATTTGTTTACAGTCGAAGCCCTAAACCCATAAAAATCTTGAAGAAAAAGTATAATGTGTCTTTGCATATAATTAAACAGATCATCTGTTGGAGAAGCAAAACATGGTATTAAAATGGTGGTATACATGATAATAGGTCTGGTTCATATAAAAAACTCACCTCTTTTTATAATATATTTTTTTGTATATGTTCTGTTTCTTAAACCGTATTTGGTTACAATAATCAACCTTGTACTATTTTGTAAATAATCATTGAATTTGTTATTTAGATATATTGTTTTATATCTTTCACTAGATGTTGATGGGCTTGTATTTCTTCATGTTATGGCTTTACCTAAAAGTGATAATCAGTGTTGATTTGTACCTGTCACAAAAAAAGGCGAGAAAAAGAACACAGTATGTGGTGATGTAGATTGTGGGTGACGTCGGAGAGCAGAGGCGTAACGGTGGAGGATTTGTAACTATAGAGAAACAAGAAATATAGTGCGTAGTATTTTATTTGTGAGGTTGAGCGATAATAATTATAAAATGATGGTGGCTTGGACTAATAATAATTAGTAAATTAAAGATCATCATGACAGTGAATTGATGGTGGCTCCTCGTTGTTCGATCGGTTACGAAACATGAAGCACAAACATGACTTGCCAATAACAATTAGTAAGTTAAGGACCATCATATTTTAAATTGATGGTGGCTCACTGGCTCCCCATGTCAAAAAAAACCATTTCCAAATTTATTTTAGAAATTAGTTACATGCTTTTTTTCACTTTGGCATTTATGTTACTTCTCTAGGTTACTTTAAGGATTAGTTATTGTTAGTATTGAATTTGTCTAGCTAAGTAAATGAAATTACAATATTGCCCACTTACATAAAAATGAAATGACAACTTTACCCATTCAGCATCCACTATATAGTAGTATAGATAATATTGCAAAGACTTCTGATAAAATATGCATGCTTATTACATCCTTTAGTAAATATATCGAAACCCAAATATTAATTTATCAAATATTTTTGATATAGACAATAATAAGGGTTATACTGTTATACAGTAACTAGTAAAATATGAAATGCATGATACTAAAACGGTTTATAAGTAGTGTATAACAGTATAACCCTTATTATTTGGGTGGGAAGGGATAGCGTGTTGGTGTGTGTTTTTGTGGGCAAATGGGTCAAATTTGTGAATGGCGCTATTATCCCTGGCTAATCATATTCTTTTCGTGTCATTTTATTACAGTGGTGTGTGTGTAAATTCTTTTCTTGGGAGGGCCTCTTTACTGCAGCATTGGAAATTAGTTGAATTATGGCTAAGGGTGGATGTTTTTTTGTTCGATAATTGTTGAAGACTGCTATCTATAAGATGGAACAATTTAAAGTTTCATGATGCTACTTTAATAACAGGTGGTGTGTTGGATATGTTAGCTAGGGGGGGTAGGGTAGCGCCAAGTGTGCGTTTTGGCGTGAGTTGTTAAGAGGTGTAAATGGGTTATATTGAGTGGTTGGTGCTACTTGTTGGAAATTTGGTGAAAATGTTATTTTCACAAAATATAGGAAAATGAGTTTTTCCTAACTTTGGACTAAAATATATATTTGAAACAGATGTTTATTTATATATTTCTTTGTGGGTTTATGTTCTATGTTGTGAGAGCTTCGCAACGAACCAAACCACGTCCAAAACGGAGCTAAGATAAATGAGATATCGATGCTCAAAGATTGGTGATTGAAGCACTTGATGCTGAAATGAAACAAGGTGGAACTTGTCCCACATAGGAAGAGTGAAGATACCATGAGTGGTATATAAGGAGGAACACTCCTTCCTCATTGTTTCATAGGAGCTCACACTGTGGAACTCGCGAAGGGTGCGGAGCACCCCAACTCGCACACGCACGTGGCGTGGGCGATGGGCGCAATGTGGCGCTTTGATGGCGCACTTTGCACTTCGCACACACGCATCACCGCTTGAGAGCCGCCTTAGTATTTTTGAAAGCAGGTTCGAGGTACAGAGGTTGGTGATGGCGCGCGAGAACGAGCAGATAACCAGGTTGCGCCCTGGTCTGCGCGGCTGCTTCCGCGCAGGCGCTCGGAGTGACGAGTCGTTCCGCTGACGTAGAACGTAAAGTTCAGCGCAGATACAGATCTAGTCCGCTGACGTAGAACGAGAAGTTACGTTGTGCGCATGCGCGCAGATGGACGCGCGCGCGAGCTCCTCAGCAGATCAGTAACAGCTCAGTAGTGTAACTGTCTGGTCAAGCAGTTTCGTCTGAAACTTTAAGAACATAATAAATGCCATTGAAGACGTTCAATGACATTTATTTTTCGTTTTTAATGCTTTCCGAAACTGATTCTTTCTGGACTCCTATAAATACCAAGGAGAGCCTTGGTTTGAGGACACACCGAACACACTGTTCTAAATATTCACCAAGTCTGTTTTCTCCAGCAATCTGTTCGTAGTTTCTTCTTGCTGTTTCAGGTACATTTCGGGTCAGAGCTAACTCCGGCAGCACTCTAGCTGTTCCGGCTGTTGTACCCTGGGAAACAAAACGAGCTCTTGTTAATAGACTCGGAATTTGTTTTAAGGGCCCCGTGTTCAACACGATCCTCAGCCATCACGTTTATTCTGCTTCTACTCCTTTCTTGTATTTGTTTATGTCAGTTGTAATTGTATTGTATTTCTGCTTTCATTTTTCTTTGTAATCGTTATTATAGTTCTGTTTTATTTAAATTTACACGAGCGGTTCCTACACTACTCTCCCTGGCTACATAAATCTTTTCGCGTTATTTCGTTTCGTGGTGTGTGTTTCCCATTTGGTTTCTTCTTAGGGGATTGGGTCCACTGCAGACTTCTTTTGATTGGAGTGTGCTGAGTTTTACACAGGTATCAAGTTGGTTTTGTGCTGAATTTTTACAAGTGTGGTTTGATGGCTGTCAAATATGCAATCCGATACGGTCATGTAGTATTTGCCGAAGTATATTAGCAAGTCGTGTTTCTTAAAATCTATCCCGATGCAAGTTCCAGTTTGGCAAATTAAAATGAAGGATCAATAACATTTTCGGCCCTGTTTTTACTGCACAAAACATTGTAGTATGGGGGTCTTTTTTGGCAATCACACATCGCGGAGTAATGGTATATTCAGGCTTGTTCTTGCTGCACATAAACGTCGTATTTTGGCTATCCAGTGCAGGCAGTTTTTCTTGGCTTTAATGTGCAGCTTCAAGCTTTAATGATGCTCGGATGTGCAGCATTTTTGCAAACATTGTGGGCGGTTTTAAGAAGCAGCGTTGGATGGCAAAGTATTACTAGAGTGAAGCATCGAAGTCGTTTTGAAACATAGGCAATATGGTTTTAATTTGTGGAAATGTGGAGACCTTGATGACTGAATTGTGCCCGAAATCATTGTCGAAGATAAAAAGTGCCTATCCTCTTATAGTTTTAGCTCAAGCGTTTCCGGTTATGGTGATCAAAGTTTTTGGATGGAAGATTACTGTATTTGTATTCGATAGGCGAGAGTCAGTCTTTGGTACCTTTTCTTTAATTCCGGTTTTCTAACCTCTGGTTAGGGGATTTTCGTTGTACTCGCTAGTTTTTGAGTGGAATAAAAGTATCTCCTTCTCCATTAAAAAGAAAAAAAAATGATACTAAAACGGTTTATAAGTAGTGTTTTATCTATTACGCATATTGAGGTTAGTTGTTCAGAACGTAGAACACAAGGTAACACGTCGAGCTTCATGTGATATTTATGCATTTCATACTATGTCACTAAAATATCCCTTTTAACCATTGCAAAACTATACAAACTTATTACAATTTTTTGGCATTTTTTTCGATACAATTGGCAGGTAACGGTGAAGTTCCTGACCCGTGTTAACAATGGCTACCGACTGTTGCTGTGCAAGTTTTTAGCTGTCGGGGGAAAGACTCGTTTCCCATGTAGCTCGATTTAAGGTTTCGAAGGATCAATTGAGACGGTTAGGGGAGGGATCAACTCAAAGGCCTTGACACCTTCATCGTACGTTCCTATACACATTGTGTCGCCTCGACCATGCCATGTCCCGTCATGAACATTGTTCATTTCCAGTGTCCTTGACTCCTGCTCAACATTATCACAATTACAGCAAAAGTTAATCATTTTAACATTTTCATCTTAAGGTCCCAAGAAAAACAAAGAGGTGATAGTGGGTCCCATTAGATTATGCAAACAAATAAGGGCCCACGAAACGAAACAAGGCCAGCGCGACACGCCTTAAAGAGGAAGACAAACCTGAGCCAAGGTGCAACAGGGGCACATGAGATGGGATATGCAATCATCCAAAGAGCTATCACTTCCCTGAAGAAAGATAACATGTGTATGAATAACTTGTATACACAATAATACACACTTTGACTTTTGATAAAGTCAAACCTAGTTCATTTAAGATGCAAGTCCTAACAATTATGTTCATATCCACCAATTTCTTAGAGCATATGCATATGGGCCATTTTGCAGCAAAATCTTTACCTTGATATTGAACTTATTTCTCATCTTGGATCGGTGAATGCCCAAATATGCTCCAAGGGAGAGTGCAAAAGCAACCGCAAAATACAAGAAACAGGGCTTCTTGGTGATGGTAAACGCTACAAAGTTGCAAAGAGCAATCGTAGCAAGAATTATGTATACAAATCCCTGTTGGACCCCAAAGTGAATAAACGCATTAGAAATACGCCATTCGAGTAGTAAATGACTATATGTTATATGTTTTGTAACGAAAGCAAGCTTATTAATTGTAACAATGAAGTTATTTGTGTGTACCTGAAGAAAACAAGAACCAAAACCAGCCAGTCTCATGTTCTCCCCAAATCTATACCAAGGGCAACTGCAAATTTAAACATTAATGATTATTGAGCTTGAAGCTTTAACACGCGTGATTTTTTCATCATCGCCTTTAAAGAAAATTCGACGACGCATTGTTCATACCAACATCTATTCTCTAAACATAAAACAAAAGTATTTTTTTGACTTTTTAAAAAGTCAAACATGATGTTCTTCAAAGATATTTAAAAAGGAAACTGTTTTAAAACTAAAGGGTGTCTTTACAAACTTATAAACATAGTTGTCAAAAGCGCTCGCGCGCGCATAGGCTCACCAAGTGCGCTGCGCCCTGTGAGGCGCGCATTAAGCGCTGAGGCGCACTATCAGGGTTGTTTCAGGCTGATTTCCGGCCAAATTCAGGCTAAAAGTTGCCTAAACCTCTAAACATCCTAAATGAGCTATGAACAAGTCCTAAACAACCCTAAAACCTCCTAAAGTAGCCCTAAACAAGACTAAAACATCTCTAAAATCCCTAAAAAAATGTATTTTATACTATGAGCCTAATTATAAAAAGCCCTCGTGTTTTATGCGCCTTGCGCCTAGGCTCCGGGCTCGGCCTATACGCCTAGGCGCTTTGACAACTATGCTTATAAATTCAAAATTCCCATTTTGTTCATATTAATTTCTTGCTAACAGTTCACATGGATTATGAACAATTTGTTCAAACCTCTAGATTACACTTTTTGACACATTAAAGCAACCATCAAACACAAAGATTTAAGCTTTTCTCCTAAAAAGATTCTTGCAAAACAATACATGGTATACAATATCTCTTTAAAGCTTTGTTCTTTTTACCAACCTTCTTAACTTAATAACACATATTCTGACTTCTAAAATTCAAATGCAATGTTCTTGCAAAGAGTGACAGAGCTTGAAAAAAATACATAGGGCGTCGAAAGTCAATGGACCCAATATAGAGTCCAGACTCAATATAGGCCAGACTCAATACGTATAAAATTTTCGAAATGAATACACATAAATTTACACTACCGAGCAAAAAACAAGGTCCCGGCCCAACAAAGCTTCACCCATGCTAGCAAACAGATAACCTAAAACTTGAGTAAATTACCAATATACCCTTGTCCAACCAATCATGGTTTTTCAAAACTAAACTTACAATGATGATTGAAGAACCAAACGATGATCATCACAACAATCAAGCACATCACCTTCCCACATCCTAAACAAACCACCACCTAATTCTCCACCATCATCATCATCATCTTCTTCATCATAAACCTCTTCCAATTTGTTCCATTTCCCTTGATTTGTCTTCATGGCCACCGTTGAACACAGCTTATCAAAATCCAACACTGCCACCCTCTCAACCAACCTCTCTCTCTCCTCCACTGTCTCTGCCATCAACCTCTCTCTTTTAAGTTTTAACACACAAATCTTCAAGATTTTGTCTATTTTCTAAAACCCTTTATTTGTAAACACAGATATATATTGAGTAGATAATGGAATATTATTATTATTATTTGTTTTGAAGATGATTTGGTAGACGAGGATATTAATGATTGGGTACAGCTGGTGACACGCAAGAATGGATAGATGGTGGTTATCTGGGTCCAAACTCTAATCAATGGAAGCTGTTTTTAGTTGCATTGTGTATTTGTGTTTGGTTAAAGACTTAAAGTTTGGTACTTTTATAGGGTCTTGACAGTTGAGACCGATGTCAATGGCTAGAGGTTCGATCTTTGACCCAAAAAAATGCTAACTTTTCTTTATTTTGACCATTTTCTTTAAATGCCCGACAAAAATTAAGGCTTGGTGAGAACATATTATAATTTTTTTTAAAGAGGTTAATATTAATTATCTTTTTGAATCTTTATGTGAAGGTTGTTTTCTAGTTTAGTTAGGAGTTTGTTGCAACATAAGGTTTTTATTTGTAAGTTTTTTTTTTATTTAATACATGGATATGTATGATGTATGCGGCTATATGTATTGTTTATAGAGGTAGCGGTGAAAAAAGGATTGGTTTGGGACCGGACTGGTATTGAAGCCGGGTTTGCAAGAACCGACCTAAACGGTAGGGTGAATATCAGGTTGTAATTGTATAGTTTGAAACCGGTTTAAACACAGTCAAATCAGACCAACGGTCAAAACCAGAACCGGTTCCAACTTCGATTTGTGCCTCTAAGATGTGGTTAAAAAAATTGTTACATTTATAAGAATATAAAATAATATGTATAAGTGTTTTTCGTTTCTCGATATTCAACATTCATTTATATTACTGTTTTAGAAAAATGTCATAGTTATTATTGGTGTACAAAAGTTGTAATAATATGTTACTATCAGTAATTAAATATAGTCTGTTGCTACAAAATATGTAAAATATAATTTTTTTTCCATAAATCTGATTGCCAAAATTTAGAAAAATGTACTCTTCCTATTTTGTCCAAATAAAAGATCATATTTATAGCCTAGTTAACGTACTATAAGTTAGTGACACAATTTAATATTATTCATATGCGAATTATTAAAAAAAAAAAAAAAAAAAAAACTATTAATTAATACATTAAAATGGAAAAGTTCGATTTTGTAGAAATAATGATTAAAAAATAGCAAAAAGGCCACCCAAGTTTAGGGTATGTGTAGTGGTGGATAGTTATGTTGGGGTTATAAGATTAAAATATTAAAAAGTAATAGAAAAGGTGTTATGTTGGGGTTATGGAAAAAGAGGGTGTAGTGGGAAGGAGGGTTATGTTGGGGTTATAAATGATTGGTAATGATTGGTTAATTATTGTTTTTTATTTAAATAAGAATATTTAATACTTAATAATATTTCATTAAAAATAAAAAAATTACAAATACTAAAACAAAAAAAAAATACAAATACTAAAAAAAAAATTACAAACCATAAATAAAAGATAAAAATACTAGAAACCATATTTTTTTTCGATTTTTGCCTTTCGGCTCAAAGCCATTTCCAGCGCTTTCCCCTCTAGGTGGTCAAAGTTTGACGTGTAAAAAGCAAAGTCGCGTTCAAACTGTCGTTCCTTCATGATGTCAACGACCTCTCGATTTTCTTGGATACGCTAAGCCCCGATATCGCGCAAGTCTTGGAGCCGCTGGTTCATTTCAGCAAATGCCGGGACTAACTTATCAACCCCCGACGAAGACTCCGTCCGTGCGGCTCGAGCAGCCCGTCGACCGGCGGGACGAGGTAGCTCCTCCGCCCCCTCCTCCCCTACAAAAAAGGGATTTTCTTCTGGTGAGTTGAGGTCGACATAACGCGCGTCAGACGTAGGCGTTTCGGGATCAACCGAGTCAGAGGTCCTCGACTTTTTTGAAGGCCTCGTATTTTTGGCCCTAGATGAAGAAGATCCAACAGTTGGGCGCACGGGGTGCCATTTGGTGCAGTCTTTCAGCACGCGCCAACATTTCACGTACGCGAAATTCCCGTACGTCTGATTGTATTCTTCCAAAGCCGCCACAAAGACATCCTCGTCACTTTGCCCACTTTTCCACCCGAACTTGGTGCGCTGATAAATGGCCTGAAAATTTGTGCATTTTTGGTTGATATCGGTCCACTTGCCCGATATCGAATCATTCTCCCGGTAGCCTTCTCCTTTACCCGAGAGATCAAAAAATATTTCCCGTACTCTTTTCCAAAAATCGCCTTTAGATTGATAGTTGGCTGAAAAAAACATACCAAAAACTATAACATTACCAAACAATATAACATTACCAAAAAACATTACCAAAAAATATAACATTATACCAAAAAACATTACCAAAAAATATAACATTACCAAAAATTATATATCTTACCAAAAAAATTTAACATTACCAAAAAAATATATAATATCTTACCGACTTCAGGATCCTCCGACACGTCAACCCACGCTCGGGTTAACGAGTACAACTCGTGGTCGGTCCATGGTATAACCTTTTTCTTGGCACGACCGCCCGTCTCTTTTCTTGCGTGACTCCGTCGCGCGGGTGCCTTGCCTCGCCCGGGCTCTTCCTCTTCAACCGGGCCTTGTGTCTCCGGAACCGACTCTTGCCAAGCATTTGAAGAGCCGAACATTTGGGATGACCCGTACACTTGTGTTTGGCCAAACCCACCTCCTATGGGCATCCCAAAACTCCCTCCCATGTTAACATTATACATGTTCGGGTCCCAACCATACGGTTGGTTTAAGAGGTTCGTGAAACTTTGCGGGTTTGAACCCGAACCCGGAGCTATAGGTCGGGTGTTGTCGCCACTGGTTTGGGAACCAAACCCGAAACCTCTACCGAAAGGATTCATCTCTTCCCTCACAATAAAATTTCAAAGTGTGTGTGTGTAGTGTTTGTGCAGCTGAAGATTGTATATGTGTGTGAGTCTTGTGTTGTATGTATATTTATATACAAATTTTTTTTTTTTTTTTTTTTAATAAATGCTTCGAATAAAGCACCCCAACCACCGGTCAAAGCATTCAAACCTGCCATTTATACTCCCAATGCATGCATAACGCTCGCTATGTGGGGAACAAACCAAACCCAAAACGCCCTATAGCGCCTGGGGGGGCGGTGTTCCCCGGCGCTATAGGGCTTATAGCGCTGCACAACGAGCCCACTACACATACCCTTAGATGGAATTGGGTATCTTCGATTATAATAATAAACTATTATTTAAAAAAATCAAAACAAGCCTACCAGGAATATTCCAAATGATAATATATCGCACTGATTAAAATGTTTTTATTTGGTAAAAAAGTTTTCTAATTATTGTATTTGTAAGAAAGTTATGTAAAAAGAAGGCTATTAACGTAGTTTTGATGTATAGTTTTACCAGAAGATTATACCATTTATACAAGTCGAGCCTTTAAAAATAGGAGAATTGAAATTAAATAATCTCAACTTTGTTAAGTTGGAAAACAATAATTTCAACTTGAAAATTGGAATCTAACAGGCTTAACTTGTTTTGGTTTTTATTTTACTGGACCAAAACTAACTAGAAATAACTGGGGTTAACCGATTTAGTTTCTACCTATGTGACATGCCACGTTGGTAGATGATGTGTAAAAAATGTCATGGTTGGCAAAAAAAATCAGGCAGAAAACCAACTGGGTTAACCCTAATTAAGTTTGGTCTAGTAAAATAAAACCAAGACAAGTTGAACCTGTTAGATTCTAATTTTCAAGTTAGGATTATTGACTTATAACCCGACAAATTTAAGATTATTTAATTCCAATTCCCCTTCAAAATATATTCGATTATTAAAGATTAAACGAGCTGAAACCTAAATTGTAACTCATTTAATAGAGAGCTCGATTCTAACTTTCAGATACTCATCTGGACTAGGTATCACTAGTGGGGTGCCCGCGCGTTGCGGCGGGAACACAACATTTACTAAAAATGAAGCAGCAACAAAAATAAATATGTGACGATAAATGCAAACAAGGGTAGGGCACGTGTCATATGGTCTTGTTGCCTCTTACATGAGACAAAGAAGGACATCATAGACTCATCATGAAGGCTGGACACGATGACCAAGCTTCGATATGCGTGTAAGTTCTGATTAACATATAGTAGTGTAAGGTTGAAAAAAGAGAAGTTTGTCATTGTTAGTAAATTTTATGAGCAACCTTTCCAAATACTTTATAATATAGATATAGATATAGATATATAGATATAGATATAGATATAGATATAGATAAAAACATTTTAGATATAAATATAAATTTTCCACAAATAAGGAGAAAATTTAAAACCTTGCAGTAGAAATTTGAGAGATATGAGAGCTAGGGCTGTTCACGAGTCGAGCCGATCCGAACGGAGGTTTGCTCGTGCTTGGCTCGTTTACAAACCGAACCGAGCGAAGCGGCTTGTTTACAATCGAGTCGAAAACCGAACGAGCATTCTCCGAGCGCAAATTTTCCGAGCGAGCGCCGAGCGAGAATCGAGCGGAGAATAATATGGACGATCATAAAATTGGGGGATGTTTCCTTCGATGTTTTCATTGTCGGGTGACAACTAAGGTCGAAATGTCCGATGATAACACTAATATTGACATCCCAGTGTCCAAGGATGAGGCTGGTAAGGTGATGTGCATACTTCAGAGAAAAGTTATTGCATTGTGACGTAGGTGTGATATCAAGTGACAATTAGTGATGGACGACTAATAACATAAAGAAGTCAAGGCTGTCACCTCATGAATTATTGTTTTACTATTAAATCTAGTGTTAATTTTTTTTTTATTGAGTTAAGTGTGCTGGTTATATTTTGTTTGCATATACTGAGTCAAATCCAATAGAATCTTATATGTAAAGCCATAAACTTATCTGTAAATTGTGTATATATTTATTATTAAATAAATAAAAATTTATTCGAACCGAGCCGAGCGTACCTTTGTTCGTGCTTGGCTCATTTACAAACCGAACCGAGCCAATCGGCTCATATACAACCGATCAGAAGATCGAGCAAGCATTTTTCCAGCATTTTTCGAACGAGCGACGAGCGATCCACGAGCGGCGAGCGATTTAAACAGCCCTAATGAGAGCCATAATCATAACTATATAATTTAAATATATTGAGTGTTGAATGTAGTAGGGACACCCCAACTACGCAATATGATAATAGTCATGTAATCATTTTATTATACATGCAATATTTATTTAGTTACGATCAAGTTTAAATCACATAAGATTAAAGAAGGATGAATTAACATGATGGTTATAAAATCAATGTCTTTAATCTTGACGTTCCTCTCCCTCTTCTCCGCCCTAGTCTTCTCCCATCTCCGATCACCCCTATCTGTGACACCTGGCAAATTCTGGTTAACAACGTTGTCTAGATGAAAGTCTACCTTAGCGAGTCACGCGTATATTGTACTTAACTGGGTTAGTTAAGTCGGGATATGGTTCGGGAACTATTGGTTAGTCTAGAAGATCATTGGATGTTGGTCTAGAGGTTCGTTAGATGTCGGTCCTTAACCAAGTGTACAAACGGTGACGATTTGTAGGATCGTCAGGGCATACGGAACGTACGAGTCTCGAGTCCCGGGAATTGGTGAACGAGTGTAAATATGTGTATTTACTTGTGTTATGTGTTTACAATCATTATGTGACTTGTCGGTACATGAATATGCATTAACATATGTTAAAACGGGGTTTAACGCGCAAAACACACAAGGCCAAACCCTATAGGCGAGTAGGAGGTCTACTCCCCTATAGGGGAGGCGAGTAGGGAGCCCTTAAGGGCGAGTAGGCCCTACTCGTGTATACATAAGGGCGAGTAGGCCCTAATCACTAGAACTTTCAGGCGATTACAAGCCCTAATCGCCTGAACTGCTGCACAATCGCATGTAACGTGCTGGAACGACTAGAAACGCCTATAAATACAATACTTAACCTCCTAAACTCCCTAATATCAACCCTAGTCGTCCCATAACCGCCCCAAACACTTAAACAACCTCTGGAAGGCGATTTTGATCAAAAACACAAGGTTTCAAGGTCTAACCATCATTCTTTTACAATTCCAAGGTTTGATTCTCATCCATAACACTTTGTAAACGTTTTTAATCAATCCCTAATGGTCCAGACCTGTTCATAAACGAAAAAGCTTTCTGAAAATCGTCAATAAGGGTTGTTAATCGGATTATAACTAATAAACATGCGTTATGGGTATGTATGATTAGAAAGATAGGATTTTTATGAATCTTGATGATGTTTTGATGTGTTATCATGCTAGGTCAGAATTAATATTGTTAGTATGATGATAGAAATCTCAGTAATTGGATAATAGGGTTATGATTACATGCGTTAATTGAATGTTGCATGCTATGTGAATGGTGTTTGGATTGCTTTGGTTGCATGCAGGACGGATTTTACGAGATTGAACGAAGGGTTTTGGGTTAAACATGTTTAGGATAGTGTTTGGGATGATATTGGGTAGTTACACACGCTCTGGATCTGATTTGGAGCGTTAAACGCGCGAAAAACCGGAACAGCATGACTACAGGCGAGTAGCAATGCTAATCGCCCATAGTCATGCGAATGGAGGTGCTAATCGCCTATAAAGTGGCGAGTAGAAGGCTAATCACTAGTAAGTTTAGGCGAGTAGCCCTAATCACTAGTAAGTTCAGGTGATTAGCCCTAATCACTAGTAAGTTCAGGGGAGTAGCCCCTAATCGCATGAAATAAAGGGGAGTAGCCCCTACTCGCCTATAGTAGGGGCGAATAGGGCTTCTAATCACTAGTTGACTTTCCTAATCACTAGTTGACTTTTCCTAATCGCGTGTACTGCTGCTGTAAGTGTATATTAGCATTCCGAGACCCGATTTAACATGTAGTAACATGCTAGGAACCCCGTAACATGTCTAATAACTTGGTAACATATATTTGGATGTATTCCGGTGATACGTGAACTATGTGCTATAACTTGTTGTGCGTTAACGTATGTTAAGTGTAATTGCGTTATTGTATGTTTTGGAGCGTAAACATAACACGGGGAGTCTCGGGTCACCAATGGGATGTCGAGTCTTGTACTTTGGGTCGGTTAAACAGTCACGGTGTTTTCAAACGAACTTGGTTATGGTCTGGACATCTAGGGACTAATTAACCTGCGGGTTATTAGTCTAAGTACTTGTAACTGTCGTATGTTAGGTCGCCACTTTACGGGACTAGCATAGCAGCTGAGTTTACTCGGGTTAAGGAGTAACGGAACTTAAGGTGAGTTTACGGCCCCTCTTTTAAACTGGTTTACACTTTTCGGGGGAGAAAACATGTGTTAAAACGATTATTTGGTAATTACTGTCATACTATGGGTTTACACTGTGTACTACACGATCTTTGGAAGTCCCGGGGGGAACCATGAATGTGCGGGTTTGCACAACGGGGAAATGTGAATAGCGCTATTGGGAGTGACCAACCCCGCTCGTCGACTTGGAGGGTCGGCGGGTGCATATTGTCTCAAACAGGAACAACAGGAACAACAGGAACATACATCGGGCATACTTTTGGTATTCGCGTTAGTAATGGTTTTCCAATCGTGGTAGTAACAAAACGTACGCCTAGCTAGCGTATACTGGTTTTCTATTTGTTATAGTATGGACAGGTGGACTTGGTACTTGGATACAAAACCTGTAAACTCACCAGCATTTTTGTGCTGACGTAAACTTTTACATGTTTTCTCAGGTCGCTAAGGTAGCACAACGGAACTAGGGCGCACGCGTCTGCACGGCGTCTAGATAGAGTTGCATGATTTCACAAACATTGAACTTGATTTATTTATGTTGGATTTTATTCGAATAAGCTTCCGCTGTAAACGGGAATATTAAACTGTGTTTTGAAATTACATTTTAATTCATTTAGACTTGTTTATGGTGATCGTTGGTTTGGATCCTGGTTTGTCATGCGCCTCGCGGTAAAACTCCGCAAGTGGATTTTGAGGGTGTGACACTATCTATTTATCTTGATGGTTAATCACCAAATGAAACTGCTAATGGTATGGTTTGATATAATCTAATCAATGAAATTCTAGACACTACTAGAAAAATACCCCTATCTTGACACACATTTTATGACACACACTGATTTATGACACTAAAAAACAAAAAACGTGTATCATAAAAAAATTGTCATGTTTTAAAAAAACTAGTTAATTAATGACACACTTTTTTGTGTGTCAAGAAATACAATGTCAACAAATAAAAGATATGACACTATCTAATTTTGTGTGTCATCCTTGGTGTCATATATTATATTATATATATATATATATATATATACATACTGATTTACGCATGTTTTGTTGTACCATGGTGTACAAGTACCATCAGCATGGTTGAATCGTAGGTCTCCTTTTATCCGTCTCCTCTTTCTTTAGACATCCAGAATCCACCATCTATCTACCATCTCTCCCCCTCTCTTCAGGCCCTCCAAAACTCATCAACACGAGTACGTTCACCCTTCTCATCTCTCTTCTTATATCTTCCATGAGAATCTACCCTCAAAACGATTTCTCAACCTTCCCCTATCACAATCGGACGAACCTGGATGAAAATCTTTTGCTGGAATCGATCTACAGATAGTGAAACCATATGGGTTACGGTGGTTTTGACTTCAAATCAGTGACGTGACATCTGAAACTAGGGTTTCGGTGAACCCTGGTTTTTCCGAGAGGGTTCCGATCAACAGCGTTTTCATCTCTGGTTTAAGGTAAGTTTTGCTTCCGGATCTGTTGTATTATATATTTTTTTATATAATTCATTTTGTATTTTGGGAATTTGTCAACCAAGAAAAGGTCCCGGGAAGGATCGAAGGAGTGAGTGTGTTTGTTAATGTGTGTTTTTTTGTGGTTTTGATTAATTGGAGTGTTTTGGGATTTAGGTTCATGAGGTGGAGAAAACAGGAAGCCTCATCGGTTTAAGCTTGGGATCAGACGCTACGTGAGATTAGGCATTTCCGGTTGCTATGTTCATTCAAAATGTGAGATCTCTTTGTCTATCTAATATAGGGTTTAATCTTGACCAGTTGATCCACACACAGCGTATGTATAATTGAATAATATGGCATATTCCATCATTCTCATTGACAACTTATGATGAATACATCAAATGCTAACACACCTGTTCATTTGGTATATGGAATAAGTCTGGATTCATAAATTCTACACATATATAAAACAGTGTATATAAGATAAGAAAAGATTGGTACACTTCATAGGCCTATATAATGGAATTTCATCAGGTTGTTTGATTTCTGTGCAAGTTGATATAGCCCTGTTTCGTGCATCTTTTTCGGCCTTTTGAGCTTTGACAGCACACCTATTCTTTCTTTCTCCCTTCAATAAATATGATAACATCAAAAGACTGACTCGAATCCATACGATGGCAAACGACAGCCGACGTCGATTGACGTAGCGCGCATTCCGCTCGCTTCTTTTGATGTTCGACTGCCTCTTCTTCGAGAGCTTTGTATTTTACCATATGTAAATTATTAAAATACTTATTTAATTGCATTACAACATTAGTTTAGTTACTGATCATGTTTATAACTATAAGAATAGTTTGTTTTCAGGATTGTTTAAATCCATTTTTTTTAAATATTAAGAACCTATTCATTTCTTTATAAACAACCATACGTGCATGATCCGTACAACATTCCAAGTTTCCATAAATGATTTTTGAGTTGGTTTTAATGATAGAAATGAAAATACGAAATGTTACCTTGAATAGATAGTATAACCAAAATCAAAAAGTGGACTGTTAGCGTTGCGGTGGAAGGTTCCAAGCGCATGGCAATGGAGGCAGTGTTATCTGGTCATGATGGTTGCAAACGGTTGTACGGTGGCAGCATGCTAGCGGTGTACGATGGGGGTTCTTGTTACAGTACACGTTTCGGTTGGTGGCAATTTTCAAACAGTTGCGAAAGAGAGGGTCTGGGTTCAGGAGATGGAATTTTATGGGCTATATTGATCACATATTTGAGCATATATATGCTAAGAAGTTATTGGTTTTAGTTGCATCAAATTATGATATTGATGATTGCCATTGAAGGCGACGGTTTTGATGTTACATTTCTATTGGTATACCCTTTTAATTTAAATGTTTTCACTCAATCTCATTAGCTACTGGATATTTCTGTTACTTACACCCTATTATAAATGATTCATTAGCTACTGGACTTTTTAATTCATTATACACATATTTATATACTAGATTATATCCCGGGAGCGTCCCGGGTTGAGATATCTAATTTGAAATATCAATTTTACATCTGAAATAGACTGATGCGTTTTACAGTTACATGCAGAAAAGCTTCGGGTAACACTTAACCTAAAACAATTAACAATGTATCTCCAATGTTAGTGCATAACCTTAAACAATGTATAACTATAATATTAAAACCTAACCTAAAACAATGTACAACACCAATGTAAAACATGTTGTAAATACAATTCATATTGACGGGTTTGAATACAACTAATGACTTGCCTATACATGATTAATGAATAACCTGAACACTTTGTGTTTTTTTTCTTGTATGAACAAAACCACACAAAAAAATAGTCGTTTTTTTCTCCGTTTTTTATATAACACTATGGTACCCGTTGGAAAGATAATAAAACGCTCGTTAATTTGTTGTAATTTTTTTCTTTAAAAAATCTCGTATATAAAAGATATTAACGTTTAAAAGTTATGAGAGGAAACATTAGAGATAAAAATCTAATTTTGTTTTTAAATTTTAAATTATTATTTTCCTAAAATAAAGGTCTTGCCACATGGGATGACACATGGCACACTCAATGAAGAGAATACCTTCTTTGAGTGCCATGTCATTAAAATGGCTTTGGTTTATTATATGTATAGATATGTTTCGAAACTTAACAAAGAATTAAATAAAAGTCTTCGTTATAATACCAATATGTGAAAGATTATCATATAAAATTAATCCATTTAAAATTTTAATTGTATTTATTAATTTAATTGTATTTATCAACTCACTTATCAATTTAATACCCATGTAGAAAGATCATTTTGCCCATTTATTAGGTTCATTAAGTTGTTGTACCATTAGCATCAAATGTTGTATTTTCTTAAATTTGGTGGGTATCCCTCTCTCATGCTTTATATATAGTATATATACATTTATACAAGTATAATTATATAGGGTTGGGTTATTCTACAAAGGCTACAAAAAATGAGAAGGGTGAGAAGGATACAAAAAACACAATAGATCATCAAATATGACACAATGAGCCACAAAATATAACACAATGCCAAAAATATAACACAATGCTGAAGAAAAAAGACACTTTGAATTGAAAAAAATGACACAACGATGAAAATAAGAAAAAGACACAATGGTACATAAAAGACACAATGATATAACGCGTATTCTAAAAACTACAAGCTAAAACCCCAAAAAAACGAAGACCTAAAAACTAACGACGTAGGGTTCGATAAGACGATTCCAATGCCGCTTGAATGAGTTCAATCGGATTCCGTTTGATACCCTTCCTACAACTTCCTATTTTTCTTTCACTGTGTATTTGATCCTAACCCTAATTATATAATACTAAGTATTATTATGAATATAGTTTTATTACAAGTAAACCAAGTAATATCTATATTCTATATCTATAATAAAATGATTTGGTGGATACCATTTATAAAAAGACCAGCCTTTCAAAATATATTAGATTATAAAAGATTAAACGACCTGAAACCTAAATTGTAACTCGTTTAATAAACAACTGGAGCGTCATGAGGTTGAAAAATATAATATGACACATCAATTTTACATAAGAAATAGATTGATGCGCTTTACACTTACATGCAGAAAAGCTTCGGGTAGTCGTAGCACATAACCTTAAACAATGTATAACTCTAATATTAATATCTAATCTAAAACAATATATAACTCTAATATTAATACCTAACCTAAAACAATGCATTGCAATAAAATTAATTAAATAATAAACTAGTTTTGATCTAACTCCAATTCAAGAAGAACATAATAACGAGGGTTGCCGTAGTCTTTTAACCTAAACGAATTGATGAGTATAATAATTAATCAAAGTTTTTTTTTTAACATAGATGTCTTTATTTTTAACGAGCATAATAATTTAAAAATACGATCAATTCTATCGTTAGTGGATTTATTTTATTATATTAAAATAGGTTAATGTAATGTGGTTGAAATTTAAAGAAAGATGCGCACTCTGATTACGAGAAGGACAAACGAGTGGCTACACAACGTTTGTTCAACACTAATGATTAAATATGGATGTAACAAATTATTTAATTTGATAATAAAAGATATAATAACATTTTTTAACAGTCACTTTCATTAACCAAAACAAGATCACAAAACTCCTACAGCAAGAAGCCATGAGGAGCAAGGCCAACACATCACAAAACACAATGGAAAATTACAACAAAAAGAATCCCCATCTAGGCCGATCAATATCCATTTTTCTAACGTTACTCTTCATCCATAACTACCTATACACCTTCACATCTCCGATAAGCTTCTCCACTTTGATGGTGATACGAACTTAATCGTTAACCAATAGATAACCCGTTGAGTGGGTAAACCTCAAAGAAATTAGAGAGAAGCCAGACTAGAAATATAGAGAGAATATTCAGACTTGATTAATAATTTTTCATTCATGATTATAACATTAACATACTTGCCCTTTTATAGGCTTACAACCAAAAGAAATTAACAAGCTTAACCCACTACTAAACTTAAGCAAATAATAAATACCCGCTACTAAACTTAAGCAAATAATGAATACTTAATTGGAAGAAGTGGTCTAACACCACTAATTATGTATTATTCTTTGACTCCTACTTTATTAGAAGAAGTAGTCTAACACCACTAATTATGTATTATTCTTTGACTCCATAAATGACCCACAACTACTAGGATGTTGAACGTGGCATGCATGTGGCTTACTACATGGGTAGCACATGTCAGGCACATAACAGATGGGAGTGTTCGAGAACACAAAATTATTACGGGTTCTCCAGATGCACCAACACGCGACGAGCACGATAGTTTGGATAGCTTTCTTTCTAATGTTACTTCCTTGCAAAGATTACGTTGATATCATTTTTTTTTGAATATTTACTTTCATTAACAACGGAAAATCCTCAAAACCGAGGATCTCCAGGCAAAACACAACCAATTACAGAGAGTACAAAGGCGACTTGACCCAATTCTTCCATGAAGGGGTAGGGACCCAAATTTAGTTGAGCCCCTACCCAAAGCCAAAGCCCAAACACGGGAACAGGGCCACAAGGCCCAAGTGATTACAACGTCAACCATGGGCAAGGTAAGCCCATCACCTGCGGGTCCAGCCATACCAACCCGGATGCGGGTTGCAACCACTAAGCGCGGATGTTGCACCAACATCCGCCAGGGTTTGGAGGATAAAGCCAAAGCAGACATGTGGCGATAACCCATATGATCGTACAACATGGTACGAGCCAACCAGAGTCCAACGACGTGTAGCAAGGAGCATGCTGCACGATCGGCTAACAGGGGAATCACACGTGTCCGAGACCAAACCAGCAGGAGACAAACAGTACATTTTCCGTACGTATCAACCAATAAGAATGCATGGGACCACCTCAGCAAGGATCTCCACTAACGAAGGCCAGCAGAGGGGACAATAGTACACTCAATGGCCAATCACGTTCGACCAGACCTGCGACCAATCACGTGACGCCACGTCGGAGAAAACGGTACGACTGTCCTCTATGATTTCTCACTTTTCACATACTATGTCTTATTGGGCCTAATTATGGGCCGATGTGGAGGCAAGCCCTTAACCGGGCTCCAGCCCACTGGGTAGGTTAAGGGTGAATGTCGAGGCCCGTGTGGAACCTATTTAAGGAGCACTTCGTCTCCTTGAGTTGGTCATTCAGAAAACCCCTGAAGAACACATTAGTACCGAACACGTTTTTGTGTCTGCTAAGTAGAATCCTTTGGATTCGAGGCGGTCGCCCCACATCGGATATTGTGTTTTTCAGGTCACCATCATCATAGAAGTCATTCGTTCTAGTGAAGGATCTCACTTGTGAAAGCTGGTTTGCCTGTTCCTCTGGAAGGTTGACTTTTGTTTCTTCATTCCACATTACATTTTTAAACCTCGATCTATTACTAAACCATAAAAATGAAAGCGGTTTAATAGACGCGACTACTTCATTAACCTTCGGCTCTTTATCTTTGAAAATCTTGTCATTCCGTGCCCCCCAAATAGCCCAAAGCGACACGATGTAAATTCCGCAGACAATGTTTCTACTGTGTTTGTCTTTGGCTGCATGTTTATACCAGCTCAACAGGTCTCGGATATCAAAGAAGGGATGAAAAAGAGGGCTACACCATCTACCAATAGACGACAAGACCCCGAACGAAAAAATGCATTCCACGAATAGATGATCTGTCGTTTCAGCAGTTGAACAACATAAACTGCACAGTTCAGAATCAAGATTCACGCCACGCTTGGTAAGGGCTGAAACAGTCGGTAGTCTCCCCATCTCGGCTCGCCAGGCTAAGATATTACATTTTAGAGGAACCCACGCCACCCATTTAAACTTGAACCAGTCCCCATATGTTCGATTATTCAGGATTAACTGTTTCACAGCATTGACCGAAAACGGATCGCCTCCTTTCTGCCCCCAATTCCATGAATCTTTAACTTCAGACAATGTAACCGTAGCTAAAACCTCAAACAAAGACACCCACTCACTAACCACTTGCTCAGAGACTGGAACGTTCGGTTGAACGATCATCCAGTAAGGATAGCCGACATCTTCCTTCCAGTACTCCCGAACCACACACTTCTTGTTCTGAACTATAGAAAATAGATTCGGGTATATATCTTTAAGCGGACTATCCAAGATCCAATGATCTAACCAAAAACGAATAGATTTGCCATTACCAACCACCCCTTTAAAACACCGTGATAAAGAAACATCCCCAAACTTCAAGTTATTTCCAAGTTTAGCAATAACCCTCCAACAACCGCTAGAACCGACGCTATAAGGTAATAAGGACCACCAACCTCTACCCGAATGACAAGCTTCAATGACCTTTCTCCAAAGACTTGTATCTTCATTTTTGAACCGCCAAACCCATTTAGACAAAAGGGCCTCATTAATATCTTTAATCTTCGACAAACCTAGGCCACCTACTTTCCTAGGAGCCGTAACCCTCTCCCAAGCTACCCAATGAATTTTGTGACCAATATCCGAGCCCACCCATAGAAAGCGTCTAATGAGGCTTTCTAATTTTTCAATAATTTTAATAGGCGCTTTATAGAGGGAGAGATAATAAATGGGGAGACTTTCCAGAACCGCCTTAATAAGAGTCACCCGCCCACCTATGGACAAAAGTCTCGCTTTCCAAGTAGCTAGACGAGCTTCAAACACCTCAATCACCTTACTCCAATTTGAACAAAGGTTCATGTTAGCCCATTACGTTGATATCATATGTCATCGTCCTAACATACATTTTGTTAAACTTATCAAATTACTATATCATACGAGTTTAATTAAAACATGTAAGACTAAACGTATTGTGACGGGAGACTATGGTCACGACCTGGGATGACTTAAGACTAGTTAAGAGAGTGAAATAAAGCAATGAATTTGAGCTGCTACTTTCCTATCTAGGTTATTTGGGCTTGAATATTGTTGGTGGTGAGTGTTTTCGTTAACGACACCCCGAAGGCTCATAGGATAAGGAGTACAACACGAGGAATCTTCTAGACAAAACCTCCAAATTTCTATCCATACATACTTTTTTTGGGTTAGAATCAAAGACAATGGATCCTTAATACAATTCAAAGGATCAAACACAAAAAAAAACTCTCTCCATGGGCGACAGAAGACTGGAGCAACTTCCGGACAAAAATCAATTTCTCCACGAAGAAGGAATCAAGTATTACATCACAAACCTACCGGATGGGTGTAGCGGGGCAGATCTAGAAAGATTGCTGAAAGAGTATGGAGAGATCTTGAAGACCTATATTGCTAGGAAACGAGACAAAGTGGGTAGAAGATTCGGTTTCGTTACTATTAAGCCTTTTAGGAACAACATAGATCTGGACGACTGCATGAAGAACTTGTGGCTGGGTTCGTACAAACTCCGAGCAAACGTTGCACGGTTCACTGAAATCGAAGATAAGCAATCGGGCAAACATAATGTTCATGAAGTGAAGCTACCGACGAAGGGAAAGGAGGTTCCTCGGGTTCCAGAATCTGTAGGCCACGTGAATGGTAATCCTGGTTCCAGCGGCTGCTCGTTCAAAGAAATGCTTACTGGGATCAGGGAAGAAAAGAAGGAAGAGATCGTGATCCGGATTCCAGATATGGTTAACGAGTTCAATGAATGCTTTGGGAAATCGTTGGTAGTGTCGGTTTATGATGTTGAAGGCTTGAAGAAACTCCCTATTGTTTTGCAAGAGGTTGGTTCGTCTATATTTGCTATACAATATTTGGGAGGGTTGTTTGTTTTGGTGTCATGCAATAATGATGAAGAGGCTGAAGAATTGAGGGTCAAGCTAGTGTTACAAACTGCTTTAATTCAAACCGTTGTCGCGTGGAAAGGACAATCCTTTCCGTTCGAACGAGTTGCATGGCTCAAAATTCAAGGTATACCCTTGAACGTGTTATGCAATGATACCTTGAACATGCTTGGTTCTAGATACGGGAAAGTTATACACAAGGCTAACGTAAAGCAAAATGATAAAGATTTATCTTTTGATTACGTGGCGGTTCTTGTTGGTGATGGGCGACGATTAATGACGAAGTAACTTTGGAGTGGAGACGTCGTAAATTTCGTATATGGGTCATGGAGGAGATCAGAGATTGGATCCCGGAATTTTTATTTTCTAAAGTTGAGGCGGTAGCAAGTCCGTCTTCCGGCGAAAATGCTACGGCGAGAGACGGTGTCGATGAAGCTCAATCAATGGAAGACATTAATGTCAACATTAATGCTGACATGGAATCAAGGCCTAGAGTTACAGATGATGTTTTAGAAACCACCAATCAATTAAATGTGGAAAACCTCAAACAATCATTACTCAATAATGATTGTTTGACCAAAATCCATAATGAATTTCCCTCTTGGGAAGAGTTTGTATACAAGTCAAATGGAGTTAATGCAGAGGCCCAACTGAATATGGACGGACAGAAGAAGGACCCGGTTTTAAAAAAAGTTAATCCCAAGCCCAAGAAGTTGAAGCCCAATGTGTATATAGCAAAATTATGTTCCATCGATGAGAGGCCCAACAAGTCTAAAAGACCACGAATGGATTTTGATCCATCAGGGTCCGACCCATTTGGTCTTAATGTTCTTTTAGGCATCTCAAGTCCTTCTGCCGTTAACAGAAAAGAAAAGTCACAGGGGAGTGGACCGATGGAGGAGGAGGATATCATAGACAGTGAACAGGTTATTGGTGAACGTTTTGATTTGAATTCTCAGCCCGAAAGAAGTACTAGCTTGGTCGATGTTACAGACAATAGTTCCAAGCAAGCCGAGGATAAACGTATGGATGAAGAAATTAGTAATACCGTTGAGCTTGGAGGTAAATTAGGAGCTGAGTTGTCTGGCTATGATAATCTGGTTCGTGAGGCGGTTTTGGAAGAAGGTTCACAACAAGGTAAATCACGAATTTTTTGACAATTAATGTAAAAGGGATTGGGGCGGAAGGGAAGGTAGGATGGGTAAATCGGTTGAAGGGTAAACATAAGATTTCTTTCTTGGCCATTCAGGAGACACAGATGTCAAACTCTGTTTCTTTTGATTATAGTCGTGTGTGGGGAGGTAGTGGATTTGGATGTGATTATGTTGATGCGGATGGGCGTTCGGGTGGTCTTTGTAGTTTGTGGGATGATAAAGTTTTTTCAAAGACTTTTTCCATAACAAGCCCAAATTTTCTGATTACGGGTGGTTTTCTTATTTCGCATAATACTCCATTAAATGTTATCAATATTTACGGACCTCAAAACGTTGTCCGAAAGAGGAGGTTATGGGATCAACTTGCTGGGATTATTCAAGAACATTCTGGCCTTTGGATTTTAATGGGTGATTTCAATGCTGTTAGGTTTCCCGAAGATCGGAAAAATTTTGTTTTTAATCCGGTTAGTGCGGGTGATTTTAATAATTTTATTGATTCTTTGGGCCTTAAAGAGTATAAGATGCGTGGGAATAAGTACACTTTCATGGTGGGTAGCGATAATGGTTATAAATTCAGTAAAATTGACCGGATTCTTGTTTGTCAAAGCTTTCATAATAGATGGCCTCAAGCTATTGGTCGTGTATTACCTAAAGAAAAATCTGATCATTGCCCTCTTCTTTTGTCCCTTGTCGACTCGAATTTTGGGCCCAAACCATTTCGATGGTTTAATTCGTGGTTGGAAAGGGATGGATGTGAAGATATTATTGTTGATATTTTAGACAGGAATGATTTTGTGGGAAGACCAGATGATATTATTACTGCAAAATTTAAGGCTGTTCGGGATGCTTTGAAAGCTTGGCGTAATGATACTTATGAGAAAGAAGGTCAACAGGTTCAAGAGATGCAAGAACAGATTCACAAGTTAGAGACTTTAATGGAGGACCATGATTTGGAAGAAGACGATTTATGGATTTATGAGGAACTTAAAAATTCCATGGGGTTACTTGATCATTATAAGGCTCTTGATTTGAAACAAAAGTCGAGGGTGCAATGGGCGATTAACGGAGACGAAAATTCTGGATTTTTTCACAGCGTGGTTAACGGCCGAAAGGCAAAAAATCGCATACCGGGCCTTATGATCAATGGAGAGTGGGTTACGAAACCTTCTCTGGTGAAGAAACACGTTTTTCAGTTTTTTCGGTCTCTTTTTTCTTCTAATCATTCTTGCAGGCCTTATCTGGATTGTTACAATGTAAAGAAGTTACCTGCTGATGCTAGAGCTGGTTTAGAGGCCGAGTTTTGTAGAGAAGAAATCAAACTCGCGGTTTTTGATTGTGGCAGTGACAAAGCCCCGGGTCCAGACGGATTTAATTTCTATTTCTTGAAACACTTCTGGACGTTTTTTGAAGATGATTTTGTTAATCTTATGGTTGATTTTTATAACTCGGGGCACATTAATCATGGGTATAGCGTGGCTTTCATTACGCTCATCCCTAAGATTAAGAATCCGGTTGATCTTAAAGACTATAGGCCCATCACGTTGATTGGAATTTTATCTAAAGTTATCTCGAAGATATTGGCAAATCGAATCAAGAAGGTGATGCAGCTTATTATTTTAGAGAATCAGAGTGGTTTTCTTTCGGAGAGGTTCATTCTTGACGGCCCGCTTATTATTAATGAGATGGCGTCGTGGTTAAAGAGAAAAGGTGAAAAAGCGTTTTTATTTAAAATTGATTTTCAGAAGGCCTACGATAATGTTCATTGGGAGTTTTTACTATCTATTTTAAAGCAAATGGACTTTCCAAGTAGATGGTGTATGTGGATCGAAGGGGTTTTAAAATCGGCTAGGTCGTCTGTCCTGGTCAACGGCTCTCCAACTTATATGTTCCAGTGTGGAAAAGGCTTGAGGCAAGGCGATCCATTATCGCCTTTTCTCTTTTTGGTGGTAATGGAAGCTCTTACATGCCTTATAAATAAAGCCTCAAATATCGGTGTTTTTGAAGGTATTCGGCTTGGTAATGAAGGTCTTTCTATTTCTCACTTACTCTATGCGGATGACTCCCTCATAGTGGGTAAGTGGTCTAGGAATAATTTTCATGGGTTGATTCGTATCCTTAGAGTGTTTCACGTATGTTCCGGGTTGAAGATCAATTTACATAAATCTTGTCTTTATGGTGTCAATTGTGTGGAACAAGAGATTAGTTCTTTTGCGAAGTTGTGTGGATGCAGGTTCGGTAGTCTTCCATTTAATTATCTCGGAATTAAGGTGGGCGGAAATATGAATCGTGTTAAAAATTGGGACCCAGTTATTAAAAAATGCAAATCACGATTGAAATTGTGGAAGGCTAAGTCTCTTTCTATCGAGGGTCGTCTTGTCCTTATCAAGTCGGTGCTTTCTAGTCTCCCGATCTATTATTTCTCGCTTTACAAAGCTCCGGTAAAAGTTGTGGAAGAAATGGAAAGAATCATGAAACGCTTTCTTTGGGCCGGTGATGATAGTGTGAAGAAGATCCATTGGGTGGCTTGGGACATTGTTTCCACGCCTAAAAAGTATGGCGGTTTGGGTGTGTCGAAGCTTTCGGAAGTGAATATAGCCCTCTTAAGTAAATGGGCTTGGAGGTTTAAAAATGAAGACTTTTGTTTATGGCGAAAAGTGATTAATTTCTGTCACCGGAAGAATAAAGCCTGGAATATTCTCCCTGTTAGTCGTAGCTTATCCGGAGGGTGGAAATCGTTGGTCTCATATTTAAATAAAATTGTTATTAATTCGGATCCTTTAAATTCTCTTTTTAAAGGGGTGATCGGCAATGGTCAGGAAGTCCGATTCTGGTTAGATAAGTGGCAAGGGGACGTCTCCTTTAAAGAAAAGTTCCCTGATCTTTTTCGCATTTCTGTCAACAAATTCGATGCTGTTTCCAGGTTTTGGGAAGCGGATCAGCAAGCTTTTATTTTCGAATGGTCTCGAGCGTTGACAGAAGATGAAGTTCAACAGCAACAAGATTTACAAAGGTGCATGAATGGGTCTTTTTTTTCTTCCGGAAAAGATAAATGGCTTTGGACTTCTAGCAAAGATGGCAGTTTTTCAGTTGCTGAAGTTAAAAAGCTTCTGATTGCTGATCGAGTTCAGCAGCGGCAATTTTTTATGAAGTGGATCACCTGGGTTCCTACTAAGATAAAAAATTTTGTCTGGCGCCTTGAGATGGACAAAATTCCGACCAGGATAGCTCTTCATAGAAGGGGTATCAACATTCCGGATGTCTCTTGTGGTCTTTGTGACGTGGATGATGAGACGACTACACATTTGTTTACCGGGTGTGGTGTCTCTTATGGTGTTTGGTTGGCTATTGGGGCTTGGTGTAAAATAGGTCCGATCTTCGCTTTTGACATTATAGACCTGTTAAAGCTTCCTTTTGGTAGAAGGCGAAAAGATGAAAGGATGATCATCCAAGGCGTTATTATGGTGACGATGTGGGCTCTTTGGATCGCTAGAAACGAGAAGATTTTCAACGATAAAGAAGTTCGAGTTGGCGATATAGTAGTAAAAGTCAAGACCGTGTCCTTTTTGTGGCTTCGTACTAGATCCAGGTTTAAAAAGATTGTTTGGAATGATTGGCGGGTGAACCCGATGTACATGTTGTAGTTGTTTCGGCTTCCGGTCCTTGTTTTAAGGTCCGATTGCGCGTTTTTTAATGAAGTTCACCTTTCAAAAAAAAAAAAAGAATCAAAGACAATGCATAAATGGTAATAGAAAGTAAACATTTTTTTTTCTTTTGATGAAAATGGCCCAAATATAGTATCCACTTTAGGTATCCAAAAAAACAATTCATTTATCTTTAATCTTTATTAGTTTATTATATTATTGATTTCAAAATATTTTATAACTACTATTTTTCCCGTACGCGTTACGACGTGTTAAACCGTATATGTTCTAGCGTTTCTTCTTCTTCGGCATTTATTCTACATTGATTGTCATCCTCCCTGCACCTTGACATGTTTTAAGCTCGAGCTCGGCTTGAGCTCAACTCGTTTACTATCTATTAGTTAATATATTAAATAAAAATAATAAAAATAATATGCTTGGAGCTCGAGAAATGAAGTTTAGCTCGGGTTCGTTTAGTAAACAAGCTTAAATTAGGGGTAAATATTAATTAAACTAATATTATATGAAGGCTCGACAAGGCTCGACGAGCCTGACGAGCTACACATGCGAGGCTCGAGCTCGGACTCGATTAATTAACGAGCTTTGTTTTAAGCTCAAGCTTGGCTCATGCTCGATAAGGGTCGGCTCGTTCCAAGCTTTTTACTGAGCCGATCTCAAGTAGCTTGCGAGTTGCTTGGCTCGTTTACACCCCTGATTCAAAGCAACATATCAAGAGATGTAAAGATAAAGTTATGTTCTTCCTTAGATATATAATATTCATTCAGTAACCCTATCATAAAACTTGGAAACCGCACGACAACTTTAACCAATAACCACACACAAGGTAAAGTAGAAGTATTGATACTTCTTCCCACTTATTATTCTTTCTTTTGTTTCCGACCACCCAAGAATCCCGTGGCTGGTGGGGGTAAGCTTTAATATTCCCATATTTATAAGATTAGTATTTTTAAATATATTTTAATTTAATAGTGGTGAAACATCCTATATGGCCATATGTTATAAGATATGCAAATGTATTTGTGTTATGTATTTATGTCCTCATTTCCATCAAATGAAAGTCATCATGTCAGCTTTGCTGGTTAAGAGGGTGTTTGGGATTTAGTTTCAAAACAACTTATTACTTATTGGCTTTTTTCAAAAAGCCAATAAGTCAATAAGCTGTTTGTGTAATCCAAAATTACTTTCTGTTTTGACTTTTGGCTTTTGGCTTTTAAGGGTGAAAAAGCTGTTTTTGAAAAGTTAGAAATCCTGGCTTTTGACTTTTGGAAAAAAATTTACAAATATACCACCCATACAACCAATATTCACAATAAATTAAGCGAAACACTTAAAAAACAACAATTTATTGACTTTTTGACGTTTCTCATCCAAAAAGCTAATCCAAACACTTTTTTTTAAAACTCATTTTCAAAAAGTCATAAGTCAATAAGCACTTTTGACCAAAAGCACTTTTGCATCTCCAAACTAAATCCCAAACACCCTCTAAGACAGTTAGGATCTAACACACAATTTTAACCACCAGCTACGGCTTAGCTTGCGGTCTCGACGGCTTTAGCCTGTGGTTATACATGTTTAAACCCACACTTTTAGGGGCTCAACCTTTGCTTTTGGTGCCGGACTCAAGCTTTGCACACGGTTTTAGATGCTAAAATTTAACTTCTATTTGATAAAATGGGTCATATATAGGGGGTGGAAATGAATTGAAGTTTCAAAGAACGTTTTTGAATTGTTTGGCGGGAAGTTCGTTTGTGTTCGTTTGTTTAATAAATAAACGAACACGAAAAACAAAATTTGTCCGTTTAGTTAAACGAACAAATATGAACAGAGGCCGCGTTCGTTCGTTTATGTTCGTGAACGTTCGGTAACGTATTATTTTATGTCCGTTTGTGTTCGATAGTCTGTTAGGATTTTTTTTAATTTTTATACCTTTTTATTTTCATTTATTTTTATTTATTTTACCCATATAAAAAAATAAATAATATATGAGATCAATAAATCTACTTTTAGTATCCCCGCTCATTATATGTTTCCACCTTCCAGTGTCGACGCTAGGGTGTCCTTTTTAACCGATAACCATAAACCGAACCGAACCTGAAGTGACCCAACCCGAGAAAGTACTTACCCGATTAACCCGAACCCGATTAATTGTCATACCCGAACCCGACTATGGTCTTTAGGGTCGGTCTTCGGATTAGTTTTGTATAATTCGGGTTGACCCGAATAACCCGAATAATTAAAAAAATATGTATTATTCAGTTTGTATATTTTCATGTATATAGTATTAAATCATTAAAACTATTTCTTCACATTCCTGATTGAATCCCTTCTAGGATCAGCTATTTTTATCACAAGAATTCCCTTAGTCCCGTATATGTATTCAATCAAAATCCACTGACTAACGTGTTTCATACCTTCTACAATCAGTCGTCTTGAAGCATTCAAGGTAACAAAGTTCATATGTTAATATGGTTCAAATTTTTTTGTTCTGTACATGATTCTATATATCTCAATATGTCTATTATACTAATTTTTAAATATTTTTCTAAATGTTACGTAAGTTGCGTAGTCTATTTTATTAATTTACTTCCATGTCAAGTTGATATATTTAAGATAATGAACTAGGAACACATTCAACTTTGTTATACATCCTAAAAAAAGAATTGATATATTTTCGTAAGTAGCTTTTTCGAAGCTTGTTGTAAATGGTAAAAAAAAATGGAATACATTAACGAATGTAACAAATAAATGGAATACATGTTTAGGTTTTATTTTACACATATTGCAGTCCAAATGGATGGAAATACACAACCCAAATGGTTGGAAATATGTACCTCAAATACCTGAACCATTTAACCAATAACCATTTAACCCAACCCGAAAAACCCAAACCCGATTAGCCCTACAACCGATAACCATTTAATTTGATTGGGTTGGTTATCGGGTAATACTTTCACCACCCCAAACCCGAATAACCCGACCCGAATAAACCGATAACCGAAAACCAAACCCGATGAACACCCCTAGTCGACGCCTGCCGCCATGCACCTCCGACGCCCTCCTCCATTCACCTCTGATGCGAACATAGTTTTTTGAGACGCTACTTTATTATGTTTATCTATATTATATTAATACTAACTATGTTTGGATAATTAAGTTATATTTTGGGTGGATCTAAATACATTAATGTATGTGAATTCGATCTTATTATAAAGTTAATATATGTCTGTTTGTGTTTGTTTCCGTTTATGAACACTTATTTGTGTTCATGAACACTTGTTTGTGTTCATTAATGTTCGCTTGTGTTCGTGTGCGTTCAGGAACAAAATTAACAAACGGACACAAACGAACACGAACATAAAATCTCGTTTGACAAATGTTAATGAACTGTTCGTGAGCACATAATTTTCTTAACAAGCAAACAAACACGAATATAGTGTTGTTCGTGTTCGTTTGGTTCGTTTGGTTCGTTTACGGACCTAGTCATATGGACTATTTTTGTAATTTCTTTTGTTTATTTGTTGTTTTTCTAATTTGACACAATCTCCGAAATATGCCTGAGGATAACGATGTGAACATGACGTGTTTTTTTTTTTTTCCTTCGGATGTTGGACAAAAACATTTATTTAATTAATGAATGGATAAGATTGGGGTTGTCTCTGGGCCAAGTTGAGTGAACATAACTACATAAGAGTCCGTTTGGTTATAGGAACAATTATTCATTTTTTTGTGTGTGTGTCTCATACTCTCATTGGGATAGTATAATTTTTAGATTCATTTAAAAATTGAATGTCCAACTTATGCCATTGGAGTTGGTGGCCCATTGGTGAAACACCTAATGGGATGTCATGGGTTCAAGTTTCATAAACAGTAGAAATTTGTCGGTAAAAAAAGTCATTATATTGATAAGGATTAGACAAAAATTTATGATTTACATTTTTTTAGATATTCAATTCGTGTAACACACGGGTTTTTAAAATAGTAGCATAATATTAGTCTTTAAACTTGTTACAAAACCACTCTAACATGTGAACTTTTAGACCTTAAATGTATGAAAAGAACTAAACCACATAGACTCATTATGTAATCAACTCTTTTACAAAGTTAGATTTAGGATTTGAATAAAAAAAATAATTTGCGTAACATAAAGAATGAATTGATAGTAGTATTTATAATGCAAACGTTACACGTCTATCATACACATTAAAGAAGGTAATCATTATATAATAAGTTATTACTTTTGTATTACCATAAAATGCATTTACCATAGATATTTACCATAGATGAATCTAAAGAATCTCTATTTTTTTCTTTCTTGTTATCAGCACAACTATGCGTCTATGTTCTTTAAAAGAACTGACTTTTACTTACTGATGACGTGTGTCCTAAAACGACAACGTCTATGTCACACCCTCAAAATCCACTTGCGGAGTTTTACCGCGAGGCGCATGACAAACCAGGATCCAAACCAACGATCACAATAAACAAGTCTAAATGAACATAAATGCAATTTCAAAACATAGTTTAAAATCCCCGTTTACAGCGGAAGCTTATTTAAAAACAATATCTCAATAATGAAACAATAGTTCAACGTTCAAAAGACCATGCAACCCTATTAAGACGCCGTGCAGACGCGTGCGCCCTAGTCCAGTCGTGCTACCTTAGCGACCTGAGAAAACATGTAAAAGTTTACGTCAGCACAAAAATGCTGGTGAGTTTACAGGTTTTGTATCCAAGTACCAAGTCCACCTGTCCATACTATAACAAATAGAAAACCAGTATACGCTAGCTAGGCGTACGTTTTGTTACTACCACGATTGGAAAACCATTACTAACGCGAATACCAAAAGTATGCCCGATGTAGTTCCTGTTGTTCCTGTTGTTCCTGTTTGAGACAATATGCACCCGCCGACCCTCCAAGTCGACGAGCGGGGTTGGTCACTCCCAATAGCGCTATTCACATTTCCCCGTTGTGCAAACCCGCACATTCATGGTTCCCCCCGGGACTTCCAAAGATCGTGTAGTACACAATAGAAACCTATAGTATGACAGTAGTTACCAAATAATCGTTTTAACACATGTTTTCTCCCCCGAAAGTATAAAACCAGTTTAAAAGAGGGGCCGTAAACTCACCTTAAGTTGCGTTACTCCTTAACCCGAGTAAACCCAGCTGCTATGCTAGTCCCGTAAGCGGCGACCTAACATACGACAGTTACAAGTATTTAGACTAATAACCCGCAGGTTAATTAGTCCCTAGATGTCCAGACCATAACCAAGTTCGTTTGAAAACACCGTGACTGTTTAACCGACCCAAAGTACAAGACTCGACATCCCATTGGTGACCCGAGACTCCCCGTGTTATGTTTACGCTCCAAAACGTACAATAACGCAAGTACACTTAACATACGTTAACGCACAACAAGTTATAGCACATAGTTCACGTATCACCGGAATACATCCAAATATATGTTACCAAGTTATTAGACATGTTACGGGGTTCCTAGCATGTTACTACATGTTAAATCGGGTCTCGGAATGCTAATTTACACTTACAGCAGCAGTACACGCGATTAGGAAAAGTCAACTAGCATTTAGGTTGGTCAACTAGCGATTAGGAGTCCTATTCGCCCCTACTATAGGCGATTAGGGGCTACTCCCCTGAACTTTCTAGTGATTAGGGCTATTCACCTGAACTTACTAGTGATTAGGGCTATTCACCTGAACTTACTAGTGATTAGGGCTAATCACCTGAACTTACTAGTGATTAGACCTCTACTCGCCTGTGTTATAGGCGATTAGCACCCTACTCGCCTATAACATAGGCGATTAGGAATGCTACTCGCCTGTAACCTTGCTGTTCCGGTTTTTCGCGCGTTTAATGCTCCAAATCAGATCCAGAACGTGTGTAACTACCCAATATCATCCCAAACACTATCCTAAACATGTTTAACCCAAAGTCCTTCGTTCAACCTCGTATAATCAGTCCTGCATGCAACCAAGTAATCCAAACACCAATTCACATAGCATGCAACATCATACTAACACGTGTAATCATAACCCTAATATCCAATTACTGAGATTCCTATTATCATAATATCAATACCAATACTGATCTATCATAATAACATGTCAAATCATCATCATGAATCATAAAAATCCTATCTTTCTAATCATACACACCCATAACGCACGTATATTAGTTATAATCCGATTAACAACCCTTATTGACGATTTTCAGAAAGCTTTTTCGTTTATGAACAGGTCTGGACCATTAGGGATTGATTAAAAACGTTTACAAAGTGTTATGGATGAGAATCAAACCTTAGGATTATGAAAGAATGATGGTTAGACCTTGAAACCTTGTGTTTTTGATCAAAATCGCCTTCCAGAGGTTGTTTATGTGTTTGGGGCGGTTATGGGACGACTAGGGTTGATATTAGGAAGTTTAGGAGGTTAAGCATTGTATTTATAGGCGTTTCTAGTCGTCCAGCCCGTTACTAGCGAGTATGCAGCAGTTTCAGGCGATTAGGGCTTGTAATCGCCTGAATGTTCATGTGATTAGGGCCTACTCGCCCTTAGCTACACACGAGTAGGGGCCTACTCGCCCTTAGGGCTCCCTACTCGCCTCCCCTATAGGGGAGTAGACCTCCTACTCGCCTATAGGGGTTGGTTTCGTGCGTTTTGCGCGTTAAACCCCGTTTTAACATATGTTAATACCTATTCACGTACCGACAAGTCATATAATGATTGTAAACACATAACACAAGTAAATACACATATTTACACTCGTTCACCAATTCCCGGGACTCGAGACTCGTACGTTCCGTATGCCCTGACGATCCTACCGATCGTCACCGTTTGTACACTTGGTTAAGGACCGACATCTAATGAACCTCTAGACCAACATCCAATGATCCTCTAGACTAAACCAATAGTTCCCGAACTATAACCCGACTTAACTAACCCAGTTAAGTACAATATACGCGTGACTCGCTAAGGTAGACTTTCATCTAGACAACGTTGTTAACCAGAATTTGCCGGGTGTCACATCATCCCCACGTTAAAAGAATTTTCGTCCCGAAAATTGCTCAAGTACCAAAAGAACAAAAGAAATAACGAAGGAACAAACAAAAGATAGAAACCAAAAGAGAGAGATTTACCCGAGTTGTCACATCATCCCCACGTTAAAAGGAATCTCGACCCGAGATTCATTCAGCTGCCGAAGAGACATGTCTCGACTCGAACGCTTCCTTAGGAAAAAGATGAGGATACTTAGACTTCATCTGATCCTCCCGTTCCCATGTATACTCCGGTCCCCGGTTCGAGTTCCACCGAACCTTAACGATACGAATCTTGCTGTGACGCAGGCTACGAATCTTGTAATCAAGGATCTCTACAGGTTCTTCCACAATCCGAAGACGATCATCAACCTTGATCTCTTCTAGTGGAACGATGAGAGACTCGTCAGCCAGACACTTCTTCAAGTTTGACACGTGAAAGACGTTATGTACGTTACCGAGCTCCGTCGGTAGATCAAGTCGATATGCCACCGGCCCAATCCGTTCCAGGATCGTAAATGGGCCGACATATCGCGGATTGAGTTTGCCACGCTTCCCAAAACGTATGACGCCCTTCCACGGTGAGACTTTTAGAAGTACCTTGTCATTGACTTGGAATTCCAGTGGTTTGCGACGCTGATCAGCATAACTCTTTTGCCGGTCCCGTGCCGCCGCCAACCGATTACGAATCTGTACGATCTTTTCCGAAGTTTCGTACACTAGTTCAGGCCCAGTGAGTTGACTCTCACCCACTTCAGCCCAACAGAGAGGAGAACGGCATTTCCGTCCGTACAGTGCTTCGAACGGAGCAGCCTTGATGCTCGTGTGATAACTGTTGTTGTACGAGAATTCTACCAACGGCAGATGAGCTTCCCAACCCTTGCCAAAATCGATCACACATGCCCGCAGCATGTCTTCTAAAGTTTGAATCGTACGCTCACTCTGACCGTCAGTCTGTGGATGGTAAGCCGTACTCATGTCTAGTTGGGTACCCAAAGCCTTGTGCAAAGACTTCCAGAAGTGAGAAGTAAAATGGGAGTCACGATCCGAGATAATAGAAACTGGTACCCCGTGCTTAGAAACAACTTCCTTCAAGTAAAGACGAGCCAAACGATCCATGGTGTCGGTCTCCTTAATGGCAAGAAAATGAGCTGATTTCGTCAACCGATCGACAATCACCCATATCTTGTCGTTCCCGCTTGGTGATTTAGGAAGTTGTGTGACAAAGTCCATAGTAATCCGTTCCCATTTCCATTCCGGAATTTCAGGTTGTTGCAGGAGACCCGACGGTTTCTGGTATTCCACCTTGACCTTAGCACAGGTCAAGCATTTGCTCACGTATGAGGCTATGTCCGACCTCATGTTTGGCCACCAGTAAAGCACCTTCAGATCTTGGTACATCTTATCCGACCAGGATGAATAGAATACCGGGACTTATGAGCCTCATCAAGGACAAGCTCCCGTAGTCCCCCGAATAAAGGAACCCATATACGTTCTGCGAAATAGTGCAGGCCATCAGGCCTTCGCTCTAGGTGCTTGTCGGCACCGTGCATAGTTTCAGCTTTAAGGTTTTCCTCCTTCAAAGCTTCTAACTGGGCAGAACGGAGTTGATCAGGTAACGACGAATGGATAGTGAGTTGCAACGCCCGAACGCGACGAGGTTTAGTAGATTCCTTCCTGCTCAAGGCGTCTGCTACAACATTCGCCTTGCCAGGATGGTACTTAATAGCACAATCATAGTCGTTCAAAAGTTCAATCCAACGGCGCTGCCGTATGTTCAAGTGTTGTTGGTCGAAAATGTGTTGGAGACTCTTGTGATCGGTGTAGATGGTGCATTTGGTACCGTACAAGTAATGTCTCCAAATTTTCAATGCGAATACCACGGCACCCAACTCCAAGTCATGAGTTGTGTAGTTCTTCTCGTGCACCTTGAGTTGACGAGAAGCATACGCAATCACTTTCTCGCGTTGCATCAACACGCAACCGAGTCCATGAATGGAAGCGTCACAGTAAACAACAAAATCATCAGGACCCTCAGGTAAGGACAAAATAGGAGCAGAACACAGTTTAGACTTCAGTTCTTCAAACGCTGACTCTTGTGATTCACCCCAGTCGAACTTCCTATCCTTCTGAGTGAGAGTGGTGAGGGGTTGAGCAATCTTCGAGAACCCCTGAATGAAACGACGATAATAGCCCGCAAGGCCTAGGAATTGCCGCACCTCAGTTGGCGTCTTTGGTGCTCCCCAGTCCTTGATCGCTTCGATTTTAGCTGGATCGACATGAATTCCTAGTTCATTAACCACATGTCCTAGGAATTGAACTTCGCGTAACCAAAAGTCACACTTTGAGAACTTGGCGTAAAGTTGTTCCCGTCGCAAGAGTTCCAAAACTAACCGCAGATGTTCCCCGTGTTCGGTCTCGTTCTTGGAGTAGATCAGAATGTCATCAATAAACACAATGACGAACTTGTCCAGATATGGTTTACAGACGCGGTTCATCAAGTCCATGAAAACCGCTGGTGCGTTCGTGAGACCGAAAGGCATGACCAAGAATTCGAAATGGCCATAACGTGTTCGAAAAGCAGTCTTTGCAACGTCAGCCTCCCTGACGCGCAGCTGGTGATAACCGGACCTCAAATCGATCTTGGAATAATAACTAGAACCCTGAAGCTGGTCGAATAGATCATCAATGCGTGGAAGAGGATAACGGTTCTTGACGGTCAATTTGTTCAGTTCTCTGTAGTCTACGCACAATCGGAAACTCCCATCCTTCTTCTTAACAAATAAAATCGGGGCTCCCCAAGGGGAAGAACTTGGCCGGATGAAACCCTTGTCCAAGAGTTCCTGTAACTGACTGGACAATTCCTGCATCTCGGGAGGTGCAAGACGATAGGGGGCCCGAGCAATAGGAGCAGCCCCTGGTACAAGATCAATACCGAACTCGACTTGACGATGAGGAGGAAGATCAGATAAATCATCGGGAAAAACATCAGGAAATTCGCGTACCACCGGAATGTCGTCGATCTTCTTTTCATCACCAGAGGAAACAGATAAAAGCGCCAATACGGCTGGATAACCCTTTCGAAGACACTTAAGGGCTTTCATGCTAGAGATGATGTTTAGCGGAACACCACCCTTGATACCGTACACAGAAAGAAATTCTCCATCAGGGAGAGGAATCCGAATAACCTTATCGTAACAGACGATCTCCGCGCGATACAAAGATAACCAATCCATTCCTACCACAACGTCAAAACTACCCAATGGTACCGGCATAAGGTCGATGGGAAACGATATACCCGACAACTCTAATTGACACTCCCGAAGAACACTAGTAGCTTCAATCGTTTTACCGTCGGCCAACTCAATAATATACTTGGTCTCTAATGGTACGGGTACTACATCTAGCAGTCGACTAACATCCATGGATACAAAACTCTTGTCGGCACCAGAATCAAATAACACGCTAACAGAACGATTATTGAGAAGAAACGTACCGGTGACTGTGTCAGGGTCCTGCCTAGCCTCAGCAGCTCCAATGACGAAGGCACGTGCATTTCTGCCGCCGCCCCCATTGTTACCATTCCCGTTGTTCCCACCCTGCTTCAGTTTTGGGCAATCCTTCTTGTAATGCCCAGTGTCGCCACAGTTGTAGCATCCTTGTTTCCCTGTAGTCCCCTGAGTAGTCGGAGCTGAGCTGTTAGTCGGAGCCTGAGTCGATGGAAGTGTAGCCCGACAATCCTTAGCATAATGCCCTGTTCGCTGGCAGCGGTGACAACGGTTACTGTCGCAGTTCCCTTGGTGATGGCGTCCACACTTGTTACATTTGGGCAGTTTTCCCGCATAACCACCCTGCTTGTTACCCGAAGAAGATGAACCCCCATTATCAAACCTTTTACCCTGCTGTGCAGACCCAGATCCTTTCCCGTCATTTTCCCACTTGCGCTTGTTGCTCTCTGGGGCCTTAACAGTTGAACCCTTCGCAGGCAAAATCCCCTCATTCACTTTTAAGTTGGTCATCCTATGGGCCGATCGAACTACCTCCGCATAAGTAGGATGATTTCCAGCAGCCACTAACCCTGCAATTTCCGGTACTAACCCTGATACATAGTGTTCAATCTTACGATATTCTGGCACGTGCAGATCGGGACACAACACTGCCAACTCATTCCTCCTCACAGTATACTTCTCGATTTCCGACCCAGTCATCTTGAGGTTCCACACCTCATGCTCCAGCTTCTGTACCTCTTCCCTCGGGCAATACTCCCGCTTCAGCAACTGCACAAAGTTCTCCCATGGCATAGCATATGCCTCCCCAATACCCATATTCTGGGTGATGCCATTCCACCAAGTCAATGCCACGTCCTGAAATAACGCAGCCGAATACTTCACCCGATCTTCTGGGAGACAGTTACACATCAGAAATACCGACTCCACTTTCTCCAACCACCTAAGCAAGCTAACCGCACCCTCCGTGCCAGAGAATTCCTGGGGCTTACAGTCCCGGAACATCTTGTAGGTGCACATGGGTGGGGGTGGATCAACAGGACCACCTGAAATGAAACGTATGAGAAACCACGAATAACGTAAACAAGGCTCACCAATGAAGCAAAGAAAATGGATAAAACAACTTACCACCACCGTTGTGCCCTAACTGGAAGGCAGCTTGGAGCAAGTTGTTCAGATCAGCCTGTGATAGGTTAATACCTCCACCACGACCACCAGCACCACCGCGACCACCACCACGTCCACCATTGCGACCACCTCCACGTCCTCCACGCACTCCAGACATGATTCTGGCAGAAAGAACGAGAAAATTTAGTTTCGCAGTTAAAGATAACCACTAATGTTCACAAGATCAAAGCCAGATCCAATCCAGGACTATCCCCTCAAACCCAGAGCTCACTAGGGCTTCCATGCATTTCGGTTTATGATTTTGTGTGCACCCAAAATGATAAACCGCTCTACATGGTCCTCCAAGTGTTCTCCTAGTTCAAAGTTCAAATCACCGAACATAGACTCTTAGCTACACACCGTAATACTACGGTAGTTTATGACAAGTGTTTCTATTGGAGTGCGAAAGGGAGATGTCCGAGCCTTGGACAAATCTCAAGAGTACACGAGTTACTCCAATAGACTACACTGCCTAGATAATAAGTAACCCAACCTAAGATAGAACGGATGATGTAACGTAGAAAGACCAACGATTTAGAGACACCCCAACAAGACCATACGTAAACCACTATAACGTTTAGTACCATGTGATCGTCTAGTGTGTGCGACTCGGCTATAGACTAGACTCTACATGCAGTCCTAGTTCACTATAACCATTGGCTCTGATACCAATCTGTCACACCCTCAAAATCCACTTGCGGAGTTTTACCGCGAGGCGCATGACAAACCAGGATCCAAACCAACGATCACAATAAACAAGTCTAAATGAACATAAATGCAATTTCAAAACATAGTTTAAAATCCCCGTTTACAGCGGAAGCTTATTTAAAAACAATATCTCAATAATGAAACAATAGTTCAACGTTCAAAAGACCATGCAACCCTATTAAGACGCCGTGCAGACGCGTGCGCCCTAGTCCAGTCGTGCTACCTTAGCGACCTGAGAAAACATGTAAAAGTTTACGTCAGCACAAAAATGCTGGTGAGTTTACAGGTTTTGTATCCAAGTACCAAGTCCACCTGTCCATACTATAACAAATAGAAAACCAGTATACGCTAGCTAGGCGTACGTTTTGTTACTACCACGATTGGAAAACCATTACTAACGCGAATACCAAAAGTATGCCCGATGTAGTTCCTGTTGTTCCTGTTGTTCCTGTTTGAGACAATATGCACCCGCCGACCCTCCAAGTCGACGAGCGGGGTTGGTCACTCCCAATAGCGCTATTCACATTTCCCCGTTGTGCAAACCCGCACATTCATGGTTCCCCCCGGGACTTCCAAAGATCGTGTAGTACACAATAGAAACCCATAGTATGACAGTAGTTACCAAATAATCGTTTTAACACATGTTTTCTCCCCCGAAAGTATAAAACCAGTTTAAAAGAGGGGCCGTAAACTCACCTTAAGTTGCGTTACTCCTTAACCCGAGTAAACCCAGCTGCTATGCTAGTCCCGTAAGCGGCGACCTAACATACGACAGTTACAAGTATTTAGACTAATAACCCGCAGGTTAATTAGTCCCTAGATGTCCAGACCATAACCAAGTTCGTTTGAAAACACCGTGACTGTTTAACCGACCCAAAGTACAAGACTCGACATCCCATTGGTGACCCGAGACTCCCCGTGTTATGTTTACGCTCCAAAACGTACAATAACGCAAGTACACTTAACATACGTTAACGCACAACAAGTTATAGCACATAGTTCACGTATCACCGGAATACATCCAAATATATGTTACCAAGTTATTAGACATGTTACGGGGTTCCTAGCATGTTACTACATGTTAAATCGGGTCTCGGAATGCTAATTTACACTTACAGCAGCAGTACACGCGATTAGGAAAAGTCAACTAGCATTTAGGTTGGTCAACTAGCGATTAGGAGTCCTATTCGCCCCTACTATAGGCGATTAGGGGCTACTCCCCTGAACTTTCTAGTGATTAGGGCTATTCACCTGAACTTACTAGTGATTAGGGCTATTCACCTGAACTTACTAGTGATTAGGGCTAATCACCTGAACTTACTAGTGATTAGACCTCTACTCGCCTGTGTTATAGGCGATTAGCACCCTACTCGCCTATAACATAGGCGATTAGGAATGCTACTCGCCTGTAACCTTGCTGTTCCGGTTTTTCGCGCGTTTAATGCTCCAAATCAGATCCAGAACGTGTGTAACTACCCAATATCATCCCAAACACTATCCTAAACATGTTTAACCCAAAGTCCTTCGTTCAACCTCGTATAATCAGTCCTGCATGCAACCAAGTAATCCAAACACCAATTCACATAGCATGCAACATCATACTAACACGTGTAATCATAACCCTAATATCCAATTACTGAGATTCCTATTATCATAATATCAATACCAATACTGATCTATCATAATAACATGTCAAATCATCATCATGAATCATAAAAATCCTATCTTTCTAATCATACACACCCATAACGCACGTATATTAGTTATAATCCGATTAACAACCCTTATTGACGATTTTCAGAAAGCTTTTTCGTTTATGAACAGGTCTGGACCATTAGGGATTGATTAAAAACGTTTACAAAGTGTTATGGATGAGAATCAAACCTTAGGATTATGAAAGAATGATGGTTAGACCTTGAAACCTTGTGTTTTTGATCAAAATCGCCTTCCAGAGGTTGTTTATGTGTTTGGGGCGGTTATGGGACGACTAGGGTTGATATTAGGAAGTTTAGGAGGTTAAGCATTGTATTTATAGGCGTTTCTAGTCGTCCAGCCCGTTACTAGCGAGTATGCAGCAGTTTCAGGCGATTAGGGCTTGTAATCGCCTGAATGTTCATGTGATTAGGGCCTACTCGCCCTTAGCTACACACGAGTAGGGGCCTACTCGCCCTTAGGGCTCCCTACTCGCCTCCCCTATAGGGGAGTAGACCTCCTACTCGCCTATAGGGTGTAACACCCCAACCGATGGCGGAAACATCGGGATGTCACGTATTGATGATTGTTCAGTAGCTCATGGTAGTACACAAGTTTAAATAATCCTTTAATACATTACAATATTGAATTACATTAAAGTCTACATCAAGTAATCAACAAAGCTTCAACTATCTCCTCATGCTAGCTCTAGACTTCAAGCATCAGTATTTCCTGTTAAGTTTAGAAAAATGGGGGGGTCAACTAGAAGTTGGTGAGAATACATAATCCATGTTAAGCATATAGTTTAAGTATAAAAGTCTAGCAATTCGTATGTCTATCGTAAATTTAAGTCTACATGAATAGTATAATATGTTGACATAATCAAACCTCCGACTAGTTTAGGTCCATCCCGTCATCTACGGTTCACCTTAGTAATATGTTGAACGATAACAATCACCCACGTGACCTATGTAGGAGGTACACGTATCCGGGTGGGGTTGTCAATCCAATAGATCTATTATTGAGTATCGCCGGCTTGGCCATAGCTAATGATTATGTAAATGTTGAAACTCGTTGAAACTCGTTGAAACTGTTGACTAATACATGAGGCAATAAAGTTTACTACTAGACATATATGTTGAATTGCTTAAAATTGTTGCAAGTATAAAGAATCGCATAAACAGGATTACGTAAACTCACCTTTGATAAGTTGCATATACTTCTAAGCGTCGTGAACGTATGTGAGGCGAATTCCGAAGGCTCATCCTAAAGTTTCAAGTACTCAAAATAAGCGTCTAAACTTAAAAGAGTCTAGGTTATCGAGAATTGGGCACTTAAGGTTACATAGACTAAATTTGGGGATTTTAGGGTTTTTGAGTTAAACTCTAATTGGTTTTAATAAATACGAATTAAGAGTGGAAATTAATAATAACCCAAATAAATGGAAAATTTCCAAGTAAACTTTATTCTGAGATATAAACATTTCAAAAAAAAATTTATAAACTCAAAAGTTTAATATTCTAGTATTTTAAATTGATCTATTATTATTAATAATGAAATAATTAGGAAATAAATATAACTAAAGTGTAAAAATGTTATTCGTATTTTTGTACAGTAGTTTATATATATTATAAGTGGGAAATAATTTAATAAATTATTTTTCCGTATTATTTTTCATTTTAAAGTGAATTTAATTGAATTAAATCAATTAAGTATGATTAAATTGTAAAACTAGATAAAGTAATATTTTTTACAGAAATTTAAACCACCAAAATGTTTTATATGATTATAAATATCACTACAAAAATTTTGGTGTTAAAATGATTAAAAATGAATTTTCTATGAATTAATTATGATTTTAACAAAATAGATACATTAAAAATAATAAATAAATATTTTTCAGAAAAATAAAATTATAAACATAAACTTTAGAGTTTTGTGAAGCTATGATAAATTTTATAAAAATTTTAGACTACGTTTGCTATTTTTAATAATTAATCATATTTATATAAATATTATATAAAGAAATTGAAAAAAAAAGGAAAAGCTGAAACAATTAAAAAAAACGCCCCTCCTGCTGGGCTCGAACCCTGACCATGAATGTGCAAGGCCACGCCCAGACCAACTGGTCTGGGTGTGTGTTTGTTAATTTGTTGTGATCTCTTATTTTCTTATGCAGAAACCTGCAGACTAAAAATCCCCAATTTAAATCCTTATAAACCCTAGTCTCCTAATCCTTTCAATAAACCTCGATTCTGATACAGATCAAGAACAAAACATTGGGGCTATTGTAATACATCTAAAACCGAACCTATACCATGTTTAACATCATACTTACATGAATTTGTCGGGGGTTAATTGAAGAACCACTTTCGTGCATCATATGTTTCGATTCTGAACGATTGTGAGTTTATTTGAGAAGAATGATAAAGGGGTTCTCTTAATCGGCCCCTTGTGAAGGTGTGTGTGGGTTTGATTGTGATAAAACGGACTAAATATGAAGAATTGAAAATCGTATTATGGTAAGTTTATAATTATCGCTAATCAACGAAATTGACCCATTAATCCCGCTAATTAACGCGTGATTATCAGCAGATGGATGCGAAAATAGTTGTAGATCCCATACAGACCAAAAATCGTTTCCAATTATAACACTAGGCGCGTTAATTAAAACTCAATTGCATATGGTAACCGGGTGTTGACTTTCAATGGTCAACAGACGAGATTTAGGAAGGGTTTTTAATCTATTTAAGTTGGATATATTCACAAAAAGTTGCGTGGCTCAGCTGGTTGCTTGATGTTGAATCAGTCGGGCTCGGGTTCGAGTCCCGGCACCAACACAATTTTTTTTTTTTGAAACATTCTTATACATAACTGTATATATATATATATATACATATAATAATTATAATAAAAAAAATGTTACGAATAATTTTAACACGCACTAAAACGTCGAGATTCGACGAGTTTTATTAAATAATAATCTGTATAAGGTGTCTAAAACATACATTGTTTAAGTCAAACTTATCATTTTTTTTTTTTTTTTTTTAATAGGGAAAATATGCGATGTTACAGTCTCCCCTACTTTTGGAAACTTCGTCCCGAAGTTATTAAAAAAACACAGGGTTGAGGGTGGTTAGGTAGAAATTAGGACAAGTGTGGTCTGGAAGATTTTGTGTTAAATCACGACATGAATAGAATAAACTGTTTCGAATAATTGGACAAGAGGGTAGGATTAGATGTGTCTTGGAATCGTAAGGAGCATAAGAATTTTGAGTTTTATGAATCCTAAAAGAAATTTATGAGTTAATGGACTTATAGAAAGACTAAGTGAACTACCAGGTAACTAAGGATTAATATTGGTCAACTACCGAAAACCTTGATAGAATTTCACACTACCTTAACGTACCTGTAAATTCATGATTACGTTCCGGACCGCAATCACCAATTTACCTTACATTAGGGTTTTGTGTCCTTCTATAACTCTAGACACACATGTAAAATAATATGATTAACCATGTATCCAAAAATGAGTCCAACTGTTGAGCAGGAAAAAGACTTCTACCAGTCAGTGAGTAGGAACCTCTACCGATTGTTGAGCAGGTATGATAGCCTCTACCAGTCGTTGAGCAGGTTGTAGGGCCTCTACCGACTGTTGAGCAGGCATGATGACCTCTACCAATCGTTGAGTAGGTTATTTTGTACTCTACTAACTGTTGAGCAAGTACTTCATCCTCTATCAGTTGTTTGATTAAGTGTACCAATTATTACACACATGAATTGCAAATTGATAATATGTACATGTAAGCAATCAAGTATCAAGTATAGCATACGAGTTGTAATAGAGTTGCCCTAGATAAGGTTAATGACTCTAGGTGTGTCTATAGTAAATAGCTTATATTCCATGAATTCTAGTTTCAAATGTTCAAATAAGGCAAATAGTCGAATCCTCATGTATAACTAAGGATTATGTTTGATGCAACACAAAATCAAGTTTCAATAGTTTGGTAACTAGCTCATGTGTGAGAAGGTGAAGGATATGAATTTAGTTCTTGAGAGGATGATGAAAAATTCTTGAAGCAGAATCAAAGTTGTGAGAGATAGTGAATGTGAAGATAGTTGATAAAGAGTTTATTTTATAGTATGGAGATTATATGATTTGAGTAGGGTGTTGAATATTTAAAAAGTGGCTAAGATGGTAAGGTGAAGTGTGATTGTGAAATCCATGGATGGTTATGAAATGAGATTGATTTAAGCTGTAAAATTTTGAGATTTTTGAGCTTAGTTTAAGGAAGGTGAGTGTAATCATTTATTCATTAATTAAAACGAATAAACGAAAACGTTGACTTATCAAAACTTCTAGATTCTAATAACATAATGAAGACATGCTTTAGCCTATAAGTGAACACTCATCCCGAGAATTCCCAGGTAGGCATCCGGGTCCCTCGTCTGATTGGGATATATGCGCAATGCCAGTCCTAGACAGAAAACTCAGAATACAGGCGTTCACCCTTCCAGATTGCACGTGTTCGTTATTAAAATCTAGAACTTCGACGAGATCTCAAGGTGGTTCAGGCTAAACCTGAGGATTGTCCTATTAGTCTAAGAGTAGATCTTGTGATGGAGAGCAATCTTCTTGTAGGGGTTGAAGTAGGGATAAGAAGTAGGAGTGAGATAGAGAATAGCAAGTAAAAGGAGCAAATACTGGTTATATTCCTATGGTTATAGACTAGATTATTTTTTTTTCTAATAACCTAATTCCCTATAACCAAGGCTCTGATACCAATCTGTAACACCCCAACCGATGGCGGAAACATCGGGATGTCACGTATTGATGATTGTTCAGTAGCTCATGGTAGTACACAAGTTTAAATAATCCTTTAATACATTACAATATTGAATTACATTAAAGTCTACATCAAGTAATCAACAAAGCTTCAACTATCTCCTCATGCTAGCTCTAGACTTCAAGCATCAGTATTTCCTGTTAAGTTTAGAAAAATGGGGGGGTCAACTAGAAGTTGGTGAGAATACATAATCCATGTTAAGCATATAGTTTAAGTATAAAAGTCTAGCAATTCGTATGTCTATCGTAAATTTAAGTCTACATGAATAGTATAATATGTTGACATAATCAAACCTCCGACTAGTTTAGGTCCATCCCGTCATCTACGGTTCACCTTAGTAATATGTTGAACGATAACAATCACCCACGTGACCTATGTAGGAGGTACACGTATCCGGGTGGGGTTGTCAATCCAATAGATCTATTATTGAGTATCGCCGGCTTGGCCATAGCTAATGATTATGTAAATGTTGAAACTCGTTGAAACTCGTTGAAACTGTTGACTAATACATGAGGCAATAAAGTTTACTACTAGACATATATGTTGAATTGCTTAAAATTGTTGCAAGTATAAAGAATCGCATAAACAGGATTACGTAAACTCACCTTTGATAAGTTGCATATACTTCTAAGCGTCGTGAACGTATGTGAGGCGAATTCCGAAGGCTCATCCTAAAGTTTCAAGTACTCAAAATAAGCGTCTAAACTTAAAAGAGTCTAGGTTATCGAGAATTGGGCACTTAAGGTTACATAGACTAAATTTGGGGATTTTAGGGTTTTTGAGTTAAACTCTAATTGGTTTTAATAAATACGAATTAAGAGTGGAAATTAATAATAACCCAAATAAATGGAAAATTTCCAAGTAAACTTTATTCTGAGATATAAACATTTCAAAAAAAATTTTATAAACTCAAAAGTTTAATATTCTAGTATTTTAAATTGATCTATTATTATTAATAATGAAATAATTAGGAAATAAATATAACTAAAGTGTAAAAATGTTATTCGTATTTTTGTACAGTAGTTTATATATATTATAAGTGGGAAATAATTTAATAAATTATTTTTCCGTATTATTTTTCATTTTAAAGTGAATTTAATTGAATTAAATCAATTAAGTATGATTAAATTGTAAAACTAGATAAAGTAATATTTTTTACAGAAATTTAAACCACCAAAATGTTTTATATGATTATAAATATCACTACAAAAATTTTGGTGTTAAAATGATTAAAAATGAATTTTCTATGAATTAATTATGATTTTAACAAAATAGATACATTAAAAATAATAAATAAATATTTTTCAGAAAAATAAAATTATAAACATAAACTTTAGAGTTTTGTGAAGCTATGATAAATTTTATAAAAATTTTAGACTACGTTTGCTATTTTTAATAATTAATCATATTTATATAAATATTATATAAAGAAATTGAAAAAAAAAGGAAAAGCTGAAACAATTAAAAAAAACGCCCCTCCTGCTGGGCTCGAACCCTGACCATGAATGTGCAAGGCCACGCCCAGACCAACTGGTCTGGGTGTGTGTTTGTTAATTTGTTGTGATCTCTTATTTTCTTATGCAGAAACCTGCAGACTAAAAATCCCCAATTTAAATCCTTATAAACCCTAGTCTCCTAATCCTTTCAATAAACCTCGATTCTGATACAGATCAAGAACAAAACATTGGGGCTATTGTAATACATCTAAAACCGAACCTATACCATGTTTAACATCATACTTACATGAATTTGTCGGGGGTTAATTGAAGAACCACTTTCGTGCATCATATGTTTCGATTCTGAACGATTGTGAGTTTATTTGAGAAGAATGATAAAGGGGTTCTCTTAATCGGCCCCTTGTGAAGGTGTGTGTGGGTTTGATTGTGATAAAACGGACTAAATATGAAGAATTGAAAATCGTATTATGGTAAGTTTATAATTATCGCTAATCAACGAAATTGACCCATTAATCCCGCTAATTAACGCGTGATTATCAGCAGATGGATGCGAAAATAGTTGTAGATCCCATACAGACCAAAAATCGTTTCCAATTATAACACTAGGCGCGTTAATTAAAACTCAATTGCATATGGTAACCGGGTGTTGACTTTCAATGGTCAACAGACGAGATTTAGGAAGGGTTTTTAATCTATTTAAGTTGGATATATTCACAAAAAGTTGCGTGGCTCAGCTGGTTGCTTGATGTTGAATCAGTCGGGCTCGGGTTCGAGTCCCGGCACCAACACAATTTTTTTTTTTTGAAACATTCTTATACATAACTGTATATATATATATATATATATACATATAATAATTATAATAAAAAAAATGTTACGAATAATTTTAACACGCACTAAAACGTCGAGATTCGACGAGTTTTATTAAATAATAATCTGTATAAGGTGTCTAAAACATACATTGTTTAAGTCAAACTTATCATTTTTTTTTTTTTTTTTTTTTAATAGGGAAAATATGCGATGTTACATAGGGGTTGGTTTCGTGCGTTTTGCGCGTTAAACCCCGTTTTAACATATGTTAATACCTATTCACGTACCGACAAGTCATATAATGATTGTAAACACATAACACAAGTAAATACACATATTTACACTCGTTCACCAATTCCCGGGACTCGAGACTCGTACGTTCCGTATGCCCTGACGATCCTACCGATCGTCACCGTTTGTACACTTGGTTAAGGACCGACATCTAATGAACCTCTAGACCAACATCCAATGATCCTCTAGACTAAACCAATAGTTCCCGAACTATAACCCGACTTAACTAACCCAGTTAAGTACAATATACGCGTGACTCGCTAAGGTAGACTTTCATCTAGACAACGTTGTTAACCAGAATTTGCCGGGTGTCACAGTCTAGACCTCTCGTCAAAAAGATAAGCAAAATAAGTTTGATTAAGAGGTTGCCTGACTTAGTGGAGCTGATATAAGGCAGCTGACCTGCCGTATAGGAGCCTCAGGGCAGAAAGCAAACAGTAAAATGTCTTGGAAATGTAAAAAGGGATTTTGGCTTATTATCTTTGCAAGGGACAAAACATCACACAGCTCCATACCTTGTATTGGAAAAGATAAAAGCTGAAAATATCCCAAAAGGGAAAAGTCTCACTGCTGGGAACTAAAAGAGGGTCAAAACACATCCAGGTATGATAGGGAAGCTACCCTGAGGGAGCTCCTGGGCAGAATTCGACTGCCTATATAAGGAGACCCTTGGGTAGACATTCCACACACTTCTCACTTCTTCTCTCTACTCTTATACTCTCTACTTCGTTATTTCCCAACTCCAAATGAATACATACTTATTCTCACGCCGGAGTCCAAACGCAGGAGGCTCCCTCCTGCGTTAAGGCTAACGGTGTCTGCTACCTTTGTGCAGGTCCCTTCCAGGAGCTTGAAGACCCCCATTCTCAGAACCCAATCCAAAACCTTGACTTAATCCAACCTTAAGACTTAAACCTTAACATAATATACCCTTAACCTATAATCCTAAGCATCTCCTAACCTAATACCGGTCATTTTCCTTGTTGTAGCAACAAGTGGCGCCCACCGTGGGGCTGTCGCTACTTTGAACAAACTGTTGAGAGTCTCTACAGTCCCATTTGTTCCTAAGTAACCTCCTTTTGTGATGACTGGTGGAGATAACCGCCTAGGAGGGGGTCTTTCAGAAACTCCGGCCACTAGTCACACCTCGGGTGATGCTTCTGGCCATGAAACGCCTGGAACGGACGGACAACAAGTCGAACCGTCTCTAGGAGACATGCTCAACTTCCAAACACCGCCATCCTCAAGGGCTGTTAACTCGTCTCCTAGAGACGACTTGTTGTTTCCAGTTGAACGAATGGATATCACCCCGGAGGGAGTACGAAGAAATTTCTTGCAACTCCGAGACCTCCTGAATGGTTATGTGCGAGAGGAGAGGTCTAGAGGAGTCAGGGTCAGGTTGTCCTATGACGAAGAGCCCGTTGTCACCCTCTCACCTAGCCCTCCGTTGCTGGGAACCACCACCTCACCAGCAACCCAGCGTGACTACACTAACCCTCACCCCTACTTGAACAGTCGAGGGGACATTTACTCAGGAGGAGGAGGTCCTAGCAGCTCTGCGCTCTCTCCGGGGACCTCCATACCACTTTCCTATGAAGAAGCTTTAAGATCGTTACCGTTGGCCAGCAGTGCCGTAGCCACCTCCCTTGCGGGAGCAGGAAGTCTTGCCGGAGGATTCGTCGTTCCTCCAGGAGCTATGTATCCTAGCTACTCACAGTCTCAATACTTCCCCATATGGCCGGGAGGATATCCCTGGCAGTATCCTTCACCTTTGAACCAAGTACCAGTAACTCCCCCCGTGGGAGGGCAAGGTCCCATGACCTCCCAACCCTTGGTTCAAACTCCTGTAGCTGAAGTTAGAGCAGAAACTACACCTTCGAAGCCGTACCGACCTAAGTCATTGGAATGCTTTGCTGAACACATCGCTCATTTTGATTTCCCTAACAAGATCAAGATGCCAGCTAATGTGAAAACATACGACGGCACAGAAGACCCAGATGACCACTTGAACGTCTTCTCTGGGGCAGCCACTGTAGAAAAATGGAACGATGCCGAGTGCTGCCACATGTTCATGCAGACATTGGTAGGACCAGCCCGCCTATGGTTCAGTGGCCTACCGTCTCGAAGCATTTCCTCGTTTGATGATTTAAGAAGAGGTTTCACCTCAAACTTTAACCCCCTCAGGAAGTGTACCAAAGACGCCGCCATATTGCATCAAATCCAACAAGGGGAGCATGAAAACCTCCGTAGTTTCATCGAACGGTACAAGAGGGAAGGCCTGCAGTATAGTGGTGCCACCGAAAAGATCCGGGTGTCGGGATTCATGGGAGCCATTCGTCCCAAGAAGTTGCTAAGAAGATTTCATGAAGACGTTCCCCAAACCATGGAGGAGGCTTTCGAAAGAGCAGAAGCCTTCCTCAGGGGAGAGGAAGCACTAACTCGACAAGACACCAGGAAGAGGGATCGAGGAAGCTGGAGAGACAGCTCAACGAGCTCTCGGAGACCTCACTTTCAACCCTACAATGAAAGACGATCGGGAAGATCCTATGACAATCAAAGGGGAGAAGAAAGACGACGATCCCCAAGATCAGGAAGGTACCATGACAAAGAAAAACAGGTTTTCACTGTCCTCACTAAGACCCCTCAGGAGATACTCTCCACGGAGGAAGTCAAGTACACCTTCCGACCCCCCAGACCTCTGTCTAAGCCAGCTAGCAAGAGGGATGCCAGTAAACATTGTGCCTTCCACAATGATACGGGGCATCACACAAACGATTGCTACCAGCTGAAGAAACGGATAGAAGAAGCTGTTAAGTCCGGGGAGCTTGCTCACCTGATCAAAGACATCAAGGGGAGGAGAGATGAAGGGAAGAAAGATAAAGAGGTCAACATGGTCAGTCTTGAAGGAAACCAGCAGGTCAAGAAGGCTCGAACCGAGCCCTGGAACAAACAACACATCTGCCTCCCTCCGGCTCCCGACGAACTGATAGTCACGCCCGTAATAGTGGAAGCCGAACTTGATGGCTTCCCTGTGGACAGGGTATACATGGACTGTGGAGCCTCATCAGAGGTGATGTATGAACGATGCTTTGAATCTTTGAGCCCGGAGATCAAGTCCAAGCTCAAACCGTCTGACGCCTCGCTGGTGGGTTTCTCAGGGGAACGAGTACATCCCCTAGGGAAGCTCACACTTAGCGTCTGTTTCTGAGACGGAGACTTATCAAGGACTGAGGAGCTAACATTCTCCGTTATCAGGTACCCTTCAAATAACATTGTCATCTTTTCACTGTCAAAGACAGAAGAGTTGACTTGCTCTGTTATCAGGTACCCTTCGAGCTATAACGTCCTCATTGGAAGAATGGGGATCGCCACTTTCGGTGCGGTCGTATCAACAACCCATGGCTTAATGAAGCTCCCCACTCCTAATGGAATTGCAACCCTGAAGCCAACGGCAGAGGCTCTTTTGATAGCCTCCGTGGAAGAGAACAAAGGCTCCAAGGTTCCGGAAGCACCAAGCAATGGTCCCATCCGGGAGGTTAGCATTAATGCTGCCTGTCAGGAGCAGACCATCAAAGTAAACAACCTACTTCCCGATAAGGTTATGAGTGAACTAATTAACCTTTTGCAGGATAGTCAAGACGTGTTCGCTTGGTGCCCCGGAGACATGACAGGTGTCCCCAGAGATATGGCTGAACACTCTCTCAACATAGCTCCCTCATACAAACCAGTTGTCCAAAAGAAAAGGAGCTTGGCCCCAGCAAGGAGCCAAGCTGCCTGTCAGGAGGTAGAAAAACTGGTAGAAGCAGGCATCCTAAGGGAGGTTCAATATCATTCGTGGGTAGCAAATCCGGTCATGGTTGCCAAGCAAGACGGATCTTGGAGGATGTGTGTCGATTTCAAGGATCTCAACAAAGCCTGCCCTAAGGATTGTTATCCCTTGCCCGAAATTGATTGGAAGGTGGATTCTCTCGCCGGCTTCCAATACAAGTGCTTCTTGGATGCCTACAAGGGATATCACCAAATTCAAATGAAGCAAGAAGATGAAGAAAAGACAGCCTTCCATACCGACAAGGGGATCTTTTGCTATAAGAAGATGCCCTTCGGTCTGAAAAATGCGGGAGCCACCTACCAACGGTTGGTGGACCATGCTTTCTCAAAACAAATTGGAAGGAATATGGAAGCTTATGTGGATGACCTTGTCATCAAGAGCAAATCTGGGGAGGCCATGATCCAAGATATCCGAGAAACGTTTGACAACCTTCGAAGAATAAACATGAAGCTCAACCCTGTCAAGTGCTCCTTTGGGTTCGAGGAGGGGAAGTTTCTAGGCCACATCGTTGGAAAACAAAGCATCAAAGCAAACCCAAGCAAGGTCCAAGCGGTCCTTGACATGAAGTCTCCTACCACGAAGAAAGAAGTGCAGAGCCTCAACGGTAAAATTGCTGCCTTAAAACGTTTCTTGCCCAAGTCCGCGGAAAGATCCTTACCTTTCTTTAAAACACTCAAAAACTGTGTCGATAAAAAGGATTTCCGTTGGACAGCTGAGGCAGAGGCTGCCTTCCTGGAACTCAAAAAACACATAGCTTCCCTGCCTGAAGTGGCAGCCCCTGAGGTAGGGGAAGTAATAACAGTTTATTTGTCTGCAGGAGTGGAGGCTGTGAGCTCAGTCCTCTTGGTTGACCGAGGAAAAGAGCAAGTTCCAGTCTACTTTGTCAGCAGAGCCCTCAAAGATTCTGAAATCAACTACACTCCCATAGAGAAGCTTGTATTGGCACTGGTACACACCGCCAAGAGGCTAAGACGGTACTTCCAGGCTCATCCCATGAAGGTCATCACAGATCAGCCCATACGAGCCATCTTAGAAAAACCAGAAGACTCGGGGAGGTTAGCCAAATGGGCCATTGGCCTAGGGGAACACAAGATAGAGTACCTACCGAGAAGGGCTTACAAGGGACAAGTGTTTGCTGACTTCCTTGCTGAGCTGCCCCACCTGCAGGCAGATGAAGAAATGAACGAGATCGAGGAGCAACCTGATCTCCAGGGGAAATGGTGCCTTTTCACTGATGGAGCCTCAAGTGTAGAAGGTTCCGGGGCTGGTCTTGTCATCAGGGACCCCCACGGAACCGAATACACTTATGCCCTCCGTCTGGACTTCCCCTGCACCAACAACGCTGCTGAATACGAAGCCCTCCTGGCCGGGTTACGATTGGCAAAACAATGAAGGTACAAGAGCTAAAAGTCTTCGTTGATTCAAATCTTGTAGTCAAGCAGGTAAATGGAGGATACACAGCCAAAGAACCCTCAATGATTAGGTACAAGGACAAGGTTAAAGAACTCATCAAAGAATTCAAAGTGTTCTCATTGGAGCAAGTGTCAAGGACTAAGAACAAGCAGGCAGATGCCCTCAGCAAACTGGCTTCCTTGACTTTCGCTCACCTTACCAAGAAGGTCCTAGTTGAGGTGCTGAAAGAACCATCCATTGATGAAAGAGAAGTACAAGATGTGGTCACCGAAACAGACTCCACATGGATGACACCCATAATGTCCTACTTGAAGGAAGGGAAGCTGCCAGAAGACGAGCTGGAAGCTAAGCGGTTGGTCATAAAGGCGAGGCAGTATGTAATCGAAGATGACAAGCTCTACAAGAAGGGGTACTTGGCACCCCTACTAAGATGCGTGGGCCCTAACCAGAGTAACTACCTCATCAGGGAGGTACACGAGGGCATATGTGGCATGCATTCTGGGCCACGGTCCGTGGTATCAAAGCTCATGAACTTGGGCTACTACTGGCCCACCATGCACAAGGATGCCTCCGAAACAATCCGAAGATGTGAAGCCTGTCAGCTACAAACACCGATCAAGACCAACCCCAAGCATGACCTTGTCCCCATTATCTCAGCATGGCCCTTCTACAAATGGGGGATGGACATTGTGGGTCCCTTCCCGCAGGCCCCAGGAAAATTGAAGTTCCTTCTCGTGGCAGTAGACTACTTTACCAAATGGCCAGAGGTCAAACCATTGGTTACCATCTCAGGAAAACATGTGATAACCTTTGTATGGGAACAAATAGTCTGCAGGTACGGTCTACCAGGGGAGATGGTGACAGACAATGGAAAGCAATTTGCCAACAAACCTTTCAGCAGCTGGTGCTCCGAGCTAGGCATCAAGCAGGTCTTCAGCTCAGTAGCTTACCCCCAGTCCAATGGACAAGTTGAGCGGATGAACAGAAGCATTGTTGAAGGAATTAAAACGAGACTAGGGAGATATGGCAAGAAATGGATTGATGAGCTCCCCAGCGTCCTGTGGGCCATAAGAACCATGGAAAAGACAAGCCATCAAAGGACCCCATATAGCCTCGTCTTTGGAAGCGAAGCTGTCATACCAGCCGAAATAGGGGTAAGCTCAGGAAGAAGTGCTCGCCAAGATGCTCACCACAATCAAAGGGAGGTCCTGCTCAATCTGGACCTACTCGAAGAATCAAGAGACCAAGCCGCCATCAGGGAAGCAAGGTACAAAAAGAAACTCGAAGCATACTACAACACAAGGGTGAAGAAAGAGGCCTTCAGGCCAGGAGACCTCGTGTTGAGATGCAATGAAGCTAGCAAGCAGCAGAATGTAGGGAAATTGGGTCCCCGATGGGAGGGTCCCTATGTCGTAAAAGAAGCCCACAAAGGGGGATCCTACAAGCTAGCTGACCCTAATGGCAACATGATTCCAAGGCATTGGAGTGACAAACATTTAAAACGTTTCTATGTTTGAAAGTTGTAAACGTCTCTTTTGTACCATCAAAGTCATGATGAATGAATGAATTATGTTTCAAATTATTAACTTGTCGCTTATCTTATCAAAGGGTGAGCCCCTCCAAACCAGGCTCCATGGGATCCGGCGCTATACCTACCCATGAAACGGGGATGAGCTCCCAGGCCACAACTGCTCAACAGGTAACAAGGCTAAGTAACCTTCCTGTATACAGGGTGAGTCCCTAATACAATCCACGACTCCATGGGACAAGTCCTTAGAAGGAGTACCTAAACCCATGAAAGAGGGTGAGCTCCTCACACCAAGACAGCTCCCACATGTTCACACTTAATATAAAACGAACATAACACTAAGAAACCGTTTGAAAAAAGTTTAAAACATAAACGAAAAAAGCTGATAGGATAAGCATTGCATCGGTTCCTTAGCTAAGTATCCTAAGTTGGATGACTGCAGCATCCACCTTTGGGAGAAAAGTTAAAGACATTGCAAACACTATGGACGACAAGTAACAGAGTCAAAACAACGAAGCAATAAACATAGATAAAGCATCACCCCTAAGGGGGGAGCATTCCATTAAAAGATAAAAATTAAAAGCCCCAAGGGCTGAGTACAGCATAGTTCGATTACAAAAGACATGCTAAAAACTTGAAAACATAACTAAGGCAAGTCACGGGGTAGCTGGGTCTTCGGCTTCATGGGTGGTAGCATCTTCACCGGGGGGAGCCAAGGCTCGGTTACCAACATCATCATAAAGGCCCTCTGTGTCAAGACCGGCAAAGGGATCATCTTCGCTAGAAGGAGGGAGAGACTCAACCTCCAGAGCTTGTAGGGGGGAAGGACTCTCAAATACCTACTCCAAATTTGGAACCTTGGAAGAACTAGCAGGTTTTATACGTTTGGAACTACCCTCCCCACCGTCAGCTCCCTCCAGCATGATCATAAGAGGCCTTTTTGACACATAAGAGCCAAACACTTGGTCGGCCACATCCCTTTTAAGGCCCTCCGGCTCCAAGTCTTGAAGGAAGGAGAGAGGCTGCTCAGAAGCCTTGGCAATAGCAGAGATATAGGGATAAGTTGCAAGCTCCATTGCCTTCACAGCATTCACAAACTCATCACCGGAAGAAGGCTTGAAGGACGGCAGCTCTTCAAGATCCTGACCCTCCCGAGCCGCTTTAAAACCGGCTTGAATCCCTCCATGGCGACCAAAAGCTATGGCCTTTGCATAAATGTCGGCCAGAGGAGCATTAAACTCTTGAGAGTGCAGGAGGTTGGTGACAAAGCGAGCTACCCCCTTGGAGACCAGCCACCCTTTCTCTTCGGTCAAACGGTCCACCTGGACTCGAAGCTCTGTTCCCACCTTCTCCACCGAGGCCAACTCCTGCTTAACTGCCTGACGTGCCCGAGCCAACCCCTCCCTCTCCTCTGCAACTTTAGCCTTCTCATCATGAAGACCCTTGAACATCTTCTCAAATTTTTCCTTCTCTAAGCCAAGCTGAGTCTTCGACACAGCCAATTCCTGAACCAAGTCCTTCTCCCGAGCAGCAAGCTTGGTCAACTCCTCCCTCGCCTTAACCAACTCGGCCTCATGCTCTTCAAAAAACTCCTCCACTTGTTCCCTCCTTGCCATCAATTCCCCCCACCTGGCCATACCATCCGGGAACAAAGATAGGAATTGCCCGAAGTGATAATACATCTTCTTCATCACGTCCCTGTCTGTCCATTCCTTGTGAAGCTCTCTCTCAGCATCTGGAACACAATGGTCTATCAGATCACGGCACACGGAAGCTTTCTTCAACAAATCAGTAGGCTTAATCTCCCAATCTGGCACAAACACTCCTTCACCAGGCTCCTGCTGGGCAGGAGCATCAGAAACATCTTCAACGGCAGCTTTAGAACTTTCACCTCCTTCGACTGGCAATAACTTTGAACTTGGACCTGGGGCAGCAACGTCCTTCGGCTTTTTGAAAACAACATCGTCTTTCTTCGGGGAGGACAATGTCAGCTTGCCCTTCCCAGGGGCAGGGGTATACCCCAACGCTGAAGAAATCAGAGAAGAATCTTCATCTTCATCTCCTAAGACCAAGGGCATAACAGAAGAAGCCCCCTGACCCGAAGAAGCAGTCTGAAGTCGCTTGCTGGAGCGACGTGCAGTAACAGACTTCTCCACAGAAGGCTCTGTAGCAGCAACAGACGATGTAATCACACTTGTGTACACTCCCTTGAAACGAACATGCTCAGTCTTCACAACAACATTCTGACCCTCAGCAACGCTCCGAACCTTGAATTTCACGTCAGCAATATCATCCAAAGCCAGAAAATCCAAAGTGCTCATTTCTGCAAAAAAGACAAAAGGGTCAGACAACATAACAAGGATAAGGGTACCAAAGAGGAGACAGGGAGACACCTACCCTTCCCACCATGATATATCACCGGGTCAGTCCCAAGATCATCCCAGTTGGCACTCAAGCCCACCATCACCAGAAAATCCTCAGGAAAGGTACGAAGACGAGTAGGAAAGCTACGCAGCTTCTCCAACAACACTTGGTCGAGAGTACCAGGTTCAGGCTCCTTCTCATTCAGGGGAGCATCCGAAGATCTCCGAGGAGTTTTAAAAGGTAGGAAGTCAGAGTTTAAGAAAAAGAATTTGTCTTTCCAGGAGGAAACAATCCCGATGACACTAGAAATAAGAGCCGGTTCACATTGAGTCTTCTCAATGGTAAACCAGTTCCCATTTTTAGCCAATCTGAAAAACCGCCGGTACATGGCCAAGGAAGGCTTATGACCAAGGCAGCGACACACTATCTCGAAGTGCAAAATCCTTGCAACTCCGGATGGGCACAACTGATCAAGGGAAAGTTGATGATATTCTAAAACATTAAGGAAAAAGGTGGAAAAGGGGTACCTAAGGTTACCCTGATCAAACTGACGGGTATACACCGCCACCTTGCCAGTAGGAACGGAGGTCACAGGGGTTTTCCCCTTTGGAACAGTAGGATTAAAAGACAAAGGAATACCGATCTCAGTACAGAATCGCTCAACATCGGACTTAGACAGCCGAGTAAATTGAGTCGCGAGATCAGTTTTCGACATAATGAAAGGCAAGGTATGAAAAAAGAGAGAAGTTACTTACCAGATTTATAGGGAAGAAAAGAAGATCGCCGGTTGAAAAATAATCGTGGGAGAGAAAGTGACGGTTTTCTAGTTTAGGAATGAAATGGAGAAGAAAGAGGGGTTATCTCTTTATAAGAGATTTAAAATTTGAATTTAATGGCATTAAACGGTTACCAAGGGAAACCATCATTCAGCTGTCCTAGGGGATGACGTCAGCCTAGCCCCTTGTCATGTCAACAGTCGTCTGGGACGGCTGATGGGACACTCGTCTGCTCCCTAGGGAGTAATGGTGGATAGCCATATTAAATAAAAAAATCAGACCATCATGACAAATGCAAAAAGCTTGCACGAAATTTGATGAAGGAAAAAATAACAAACCAACGCTCCCATAAGGGAGCCAGGGGTTTATAAAAATTACCCGGTGCTAACCTCAGCTCGAGCAGCGTTACCACCAGGGAATATGACAATGAACAAGTCACAAGCACTTCTAACTTCTTTACAAATGCTTATGACTGGGGGGCTGATGACGTGTGTCCTAAGACGACAACGTCTAGACCTCTCGTCAAAAAGATAAGCAAAATAAGTTTGATTAAGAGGTTGCCTGACTTAGTGGAGCTGATATAAGGCAGCTGACCTGCCGTATAGGAGCCTCAGGGCAGAAAGCAAACAGTAAAATGTCTTGGAAATGTAAAAAGGGATTTTGGCTTATTATCTTTGCAAGGGACAAAACATCACACAGCTCCATACCTTGTATTGGAAAAGATAAAAGCTGAAAATATCCCAAAAGGGAAAAGTCTCACTGCTGGGAACTAAAAGAGGGTCAAAACACATCCAGGTATGATAGGGAAGCTACCCTGAGGGAGCTCCTGGGCAGAATTCGACTGCCTATATAAGGAGACCCTTGGGTAGACATTCCACACACTTCTCACTTCTTCTCTCTACTCTTATACTCTCTACTTCGTTATTTCCCAACTCCAAATGAATACATACTTATTCTCACGCCGGAGTCCAAACGCAGGAGGCTCCCTCCTGCGTTAAGGCTAACGGTGTCTGCTACCTTTGTGCAGGTCCCTTCCAGGAGCTTGAAGACCCCCATTCTCAGAACCCAATCCAAAACCTTGACTTAATCCAACCTTAAGACTTAAACCTTAACATAATATACCCTTAACCTATAATCCTAAGCATCTCCTAACCTAATACCGGTCATTTTCCTTGTTGTAGCAACACTTACAAACCGGTGATGACTACTTTGAGATGAACCACCACGCACCCAAGTTAAACAATACAACCTTATCGCTTATCAATCTCTCATTGTGCTAAAGGCCGACGCCACCACCTGTCACTAAGAGACCTCCACTAGGGCGCGACACGCTTTGGGTCCACTAAGGCGCGACACACTTTGGGACTCTATTGTTGTCTAAGTACCGGTTCGAAACCCTCCATCCCTAATCTACCTTGTCCCTAAAACTCTCTCAATGTATGTTAGCAACATGTACAAGAAAAACAAAATGGAATTCAACCTTGAATCATGCGAAACCACTCAAAACTAAACCTAAACCCCAAGACCATAACCAATTCACACCATGCAACAACACTCAATCATGAGCATTAATCAATTTTTAAGCACGATTTATGTAAAGCATAAAGAATTCCCTTTAAATGACCTAAGAAAGTCTATAATTGAAACGACACAAAAATAGAGATAAAAAGTCATTATACTTACATAACACATCAGCCACCTCCTCTACGCAAGAGGTAGATGTTCAAATTCTACAAAATGCATGTACAAGTGATTAATATGAGTAGTAATAACAGTAGCCGTTAAAAAAACACACCGGCCATCCATGTAATCAGTACCTTGAGTCAATCGTAAGAGCAAACCACTATTTAAGATGGATCTTTGACCGATTTTATCCTATTATTCATGTTTATTTCACCTTGACTTGTTGTATCCTATTATTTTTTCTAATAATTACGACACTATTCGATTCTTACATCCGGTCTAATTAATCAAACCAGTAGACCTTTAAATACCGATTTCACGGTCTGGTCCGGTTTTGAGTACTACCTTTGTAAACCAGAGGAATAGAGGATAATAAACAATTAAATTAAAGAAAAAATAATAAAAAAAACAAATGTAGTTGACATGTCAGGCGATAAGAGCAAGACACCGACGCCCACCATAACCTTATCCAGCACCATCACCACCATATCACCCCTCCACTTTCTTCTACAACCTTCCACTCAACAAAACAAAACCTTCCATTAACATTACCTTCAAGCAACCATTGCACCCGTCATCAATGACGTCACCCGAAAAACAACCACCACCACCCGCCATCGTCGTCCAACCCGCCTCCCCTCGCTTCCCCTTAACCACCGGCAACCACCGTAAAGTCGCCATCGCCGTCGACCTCAGCGACGAGAGCGCCTACGCCGTCAACTGGGCCGTCCAAAACTACCTCCGTCCTGGAGACGACGTCGTTCTCCTCCACGTCCGCCCTACCTCCGTCCTCTACGGCGCCGATTGGGGCGCCGGCGCCGTTGAACCACCGCCAGATGAACAGTCACAACAAAAGCTAGAAGACGATTTCGATACCTTTACAACAACCAAAGCTAACGATTTAGCGAAACCGTTGGTTGATAATAATATTAATTTCAAGATCCATATAGTGAAGGATCATGACATGAAGGAACGGTTGTGTTTGGAGGTTGAAAGGTTAGGGTTAAGTGCGGTTATTATGGGGAGTAGAGGGTTTGGTGCTGCTTCTAGAAGGAGGAGTGTTAAAGGACAGAGGCTTGGGAGTGTTAGTGATTATTGTGTGCATCATTGTGTTTGTCCTGTTGTGGTTGTTAGGTTTCCTGATGATAATAAGCATGGTGATGCTGTTGCCGTTGGCTCGCCTTTGCGAGTCAACGGCAGTGGGAGCAGCGAGGGTTCGCTGCGTCCGGTTCCGGAAGAGGATGTTCCGGAACCGGAGTTGTTTCATGATGCCTCGGATAAACATACAGGTTAGAGTGTTGTGCTACATACAGTGATGTTTTGTGTCCCTTTGTTTACTGTTTATGAGTAATTAATTAAGATTCATTAATCATTCCCATTAGTGTAAATCAGCCCACCCTCATGTCATGTCATATCATATGGGTTATGTGCAAAAGGTAATAGTAATACTGCACTGTATGCAGTGTTGTAGAACTCCTCCTTGGTGGTCATACTCGCCGAGTAATCGCTAAAAGGTAGGGTGTGGAGAAGATTTTCTTCAATTCCGCCTTGTTACTTGGAGTCGATCAAAACTGGATCTAGGCGGTTAACTCGGGCTGAGTTTGCCTTAAAAAAATTGAAACATAAATATGAATATCATTTTTTTAGGAGATGAAATACTTTAGTATTTGAACACGTGTATTTTTTTTTTATACTGATAATCATGTATTTTGGTGTAAATATTAATAAACTTATGATAATTGACATATATAATTTCCTGAAAATTAATTAATTTATTTATAATTTACCATGTCTGAGCAGCACTCTCCAAGTACCCTCCGCCTAGGCCGAGTATTTGCAACTCCCTAGTTGACCAACCTAGGAGGCAGGAGCGCCTAGCGACTTTTGCAACCATGACCGTATGGGTTTTTGGTGTTCATATATGTCATTATTTTGTTTGTCAAAACATCGTATGGGCTGGATGATTTGGTCGTCAATGACCCATATAACAATTATTTGCTAATCATGTGGCATGTATCAACACAGTGTATGACTATCATCAAGATTCATTAATCTTTTTTTTTTTTAATAATGTTTTTCACCCTGCCTAGGAATAGGATTGAACCTAAGATCATCCTCCAAGAGACTTTTTGTCTCTACCATTGGGCTACAGCCAAGTGGCAAGATTCATTAATCATTCCCGTTAGTGTAAACCAGCCCAATGTAACATCATATGGGTCGTATGGCAGGGTTGAAAAATGTTATACGGGTCGTATGGGTTTGTCATTGTTCACATTTGGCATTCCTGTGTTAGTCAAAAATTCACCCAGGCAGTATGATTTGGCTCTCATACTAGTCATATGACCATTGTTCGCCTCACCATACTGCCCACATTACTATCACGAGGCGTGTTTTGATAACTTTTCGCCCCATCATATGGCTCATACGACACATCAGTAGTGTATGGATAGTGTGTCAGTATTGCTTGTATAGCGGCAACCTTTCAATATGTGAGAATATCAGTGTCAATTATTCATGAAATTGGATAACTAATTTGTGGTGAAGGTCTTTTCTGCAGATCTTGAAAAGCCTTCTTAACATGTGAATGCATGATATCGCCCGAAGCTGAGAAGATATGATAAATTTATGAACCGAAGGAAGTGTTTATCGTTGGATGTTATTTTCTTTCCGATGTTTGTTGTGTTTGTGTGTGGGGAAGTTGGGGATGACGAGGTTGGTTTGAAGCTGTAAACAGGATGTTGTTTATGTGTTGAATCATGGATTTTGTTCAATTGTTCATGCATCTTCGTGTAATCATGGATTATAGTAACTAGCAAGAGATCATGAAATAATGCTGTGTTAGAGTATATTATGGTCAATTTAAGTCTTATACCTATGCTTTAAATAAGGTTAAAGAATCTATTAATCTAATCTATATTCTGTATAATCATTAATGATTTGAAAACAACAAACTTGACTCGCTAATTGGTTGCGATACGAATACAAATTTGTGTGCGTTAAGAGATCATCCAACGACAGACTTGTAACGAATGGCATGCACATACATTTTTTTTTTTTGAAAGGCAAACTTCATTAACACAAACCGGGAAACTCCCAAGACAGGAGCCCCGCAATATTACATTACATCAAAAGAAAAAAACTTCCAACTCGTCCAACCCACCCCACCACTATATTTATTTCTACTACAAAACCATAAAAACGTTAACGCCTTGATATCCGCCACGATTTCCACCACATTAGCCGATTTTTGATTAAAAATTCTATCATTCCTAGCTTTCCAAATCCGCCAACACGCAACCATAATAATCCCAACCAAAATCTCTTTCTTTCTTTTAGGCCACCCCGATGAGTTAACAACTCCAAACAGGTCTTCAACGGAAAAAAGATAAATAGGCGGAAGATGCACCCAATTAGCAATACCTTGCCAAACCCCTACCGCCATACTACAAGCCGTAAAGATATGTTCCACATTCTCAGCACCACCCTTACAAAAGTCGCAGAACAGATCTCCATTCAAAATATTTCTCCTCCCCAGAGCCACTTTTGTAGGAATACTATCAAGCATCATGCGCCACAAAAAAACATTACACTTTAATGGAGTCCACTTACACCACTCAAAGCCACCCAGGATGGAGCGCCCACTCACCCTAGCCGAAGCAAGCCATTTCTTTGCTTCTGAAACAGAAAAAACGACCGGCCCATTCACATACCATGCCCATTTATCCGGCCCACTATGAAGCACTTGATCCTGCATCAACCTATGGGCCTGGATCAACTCCAACCCTTGCTGGCCCACCTCCGGATAAGTCTTCCACTGCCATGAAACACAGCCCGACCCTTCCGAATTCAATAATCTGTCCGCGACACTGCACCACTTATTTTTCTCCAGCCGGAACAAGCTCGGAAATAATATTTTGAGAGGCACCTCACATATCCAAGGATCCAACCAAAACCTTATATTAAGCCCATTACCCAATATACCCCGGACCATATACGACCCAAACAAGTCGCCAACCTTAATTTTACTACTGCAATTAACAATCTTGGACCACGTACCCGAAAAAATATTCTTCCTCGGATAAGTCTCCCAACACCTAGACGAACCATGAATACCATCTATAACTCTTCTCCACAATGACTCACCTTCCACCCGATACCTCCAAAGCCATTTTAGAATAAAAGCATTGTTACTTTCACCAAGGCGACTAAGACCCAATCCCCCTTGCGCTTTAGGTAAGGTAACCTTTTCCCAAGCCACCCAATGAACTTTCCTAACATCCGAGTCACCACCCCACAAGAACCTCTTAATAAGGCCTTCTAAACAATCAATCACCGCAACCGGCGCCTTATATAACGAAAAATAGTATGAAGGTAAACTCTGTAAAACCGACTTGATTAAAACCAATCGCCCTCCAATGGATAAAACCTTCGCCTTCCACTTTGAAAGTCTATTTTTAACCACCTTGACCACCGGGTCCCAATTCCTGATCCTCCCCATATTAGCCCCCACACTAATCCCCAAATAATTAAACGGGATATCACCCGCACAACAACCAAGCGACGCCGCCATGCTCGCTATCACGTCCATCCCCACCCCAACCCCATATAACATAGACTTATGAATATTAATGCTAAGCCCCGAGCACAAATGGAACACTCTAAGAATCCGCCGTAACGCATCAAAATTACTATTAGACCATTCCCCCATTATCATGGCGTCATCCGCATATAATAAATGCGAAAGAGTCACACTATTATTCGGAAGAGTGATACCCGTAAAACATCCAACATCACACGCCTTTCGCATCATCCCTGCTAACGCTTCCATGACAATAATGAATAAAAACGGGGATATCGGATCACCTTGACGAAGACCTTTCTCACAGGAAAACTCAAATGTGGGAGAACCGTTAACCAGCACTGACGATCTCGCAGACGACAGAATACCCTTAATCCACGTACACCACAACTCCGGAAAACCCATCTGTCTCATAATAGACAATAAAAACTCCCAATTCACATTATCATAGGCCTTGGCGAAATCAATCTTAAACATAAATATCTCCTTCCTTCTCTTTTTGGCCCACGTAAGAACTTCACTAATAATAATTGGACCATCCAGAATATATCTACCTGCAATAAAAGCCGTCTGTGTTTCTGATATTAAGTCATCAATCACCATCCTAAGCCGATTTGCTAGCACCTTCGAAATAACCTTACTAACAACTCCAATAAGGTTAATAGGACGGTAATCACCCAAACCCACCGGATCATTAACCTTGGGAATCAACGTGATAAAAGAAGAGCCCACTCCCTTGCTGATTTGCCCTGTATCCGCAAAAGTTTTGAGAATCTCCATAAAGTCACCTGAAAATAAACTCCAAAACTTTTTAATAAAACAAAAATTAAAACCATCCGGACCCGGCGCCTTATCACTCCCACAATCCCCAACCGCCTCTTTGATCTCCTTTTCCGAAAATGGTTGAATAAGACCCTCAGCAGATAACCGATCCAGCTTCTTAATATCTTCGACAACAATAACCGGCCGAAGTTTAATATCTTCAATAAACTTGTTTTTAAAAAACCTTAGCACCTCCCGCTTAACAGCGTTCGGTTTCGTCACCCACCTATTATTAACCATCAACCCAGGAATCGTATTAGACACACGACGAGAATTGATAACCCCATGGAAAAATGACGAGTTTTCATCACCCTCTTTGGCCCACCTAACCCTCGCCTTTTGTTTCAAATCCCGGGTCCGTAAAGCTTCTAACTCCTTAAGCCGTGTAACCGACTCTTCATATACCCACCCCTCGGCTTCTGTAAGGTCCCGATTTTCCAACTCCATATCCAACATATTTAATTCCGCGCGAACAGTGTCCTCCTCCTCATATTCCGCATGCTTCATTTTAACAAACCATTCCTTAATCTTAGACCTCAAGACCCTAAATTTACAAAGCAATTTACGATCCGGAACCTCCCTCGATTGAACAGAACCAACCGCCCCCTCTACCACCTCTTGTAACCCATCTCTACTAAGCCACGAATTATAGAACCTAAACGGTTTGGCTCCATAATTACGCGACTCGGTCTTAAGCGCAATAGGAAAATGATCCGACTCAACCCTATCCAACACTCGATACTCCGCCTCGTACCACTTATTCATGACCGGCCACGTAACAAGAATACGATCAAGACGACTCATCTTATTCCCCATCAAATAAGTAAAACGCCTACCTCGCAGTAAAAACTCATCAAGGCCGATCTCATCAAGCATATCATTAAACTCACGCGATTCCCCTTCATTAAACTTAGAATTCCGTCGCTCTGATCTATCCCGAACACAATTAAAATCACCCGCCACAACCCACATCTCACCGTCGTTCGTGATCAACCTCTTAAGTTCTTCCCACACCGCACGTTTATCAGAAAGCCGCTGCGGACAATACACATTCACAAACGAGATTTTTTGACCATCATTCTTCAAATAACCCGAAACCCCAAGCACATGCCTATGCTTAAAAACCGAATCTTTGACGAACAACTTAGGATCCCAAATAGATAAAAGACCCCCAGAACGACCCACCGCATCAACATGCTCGAACTCAAATTCACCCATGCCCCAAAAATCTTTCACATTAACCCCATCCATCGACTGAAATTGCGTCTCCTGAATCATAACACACCCAACCTCATTCCTAGCCTTAAGTTTTTTAACCCACGAGCTTTTACTCGCAGAACCCAGCCCTCTAATATTCCAAGATAAACAATTCATAAGGAAACGCCTTGAAAACCTTCATCCCCAATCATCTTCCTAAATGGTTCAACATAATCACTCAAATTACTCGCACCCAAAGAATGCCCCAAGCAAACTGTCTGACTAACCTCTTTGTCCAAAGCTCCCTGATCAACATTCACATCAACTCCATCCACCACGTCTACCTCTATACGGCTCTCCATAACCACATCCGGAAGCTCGATAACACCTTCATTCAACCTAGCTTGGCCCTCTTGAACATTAAATATAAACCGGTCTATATCGTACGGATCCTCACCATCCCTAGCTCTTTTCTTAGGTCTTTCAGCCCCCGTCGGCGACGGCGACTTTTCGAATCTAGATTTTTTCCGAAAAAACCCACGCTTCTTTATCTTGGCCCCCGAAAATTCACACTCCTCCGGCATCTTGAAACCCAACCCATTGACCCCATTCAGTTCACCTTCCTGCCCACTCGTTCCCACATTCACATCCCCCCTAGAACTTCCCGCTACATCCCCATGCACCCCATGCACCACGTCCCCCTTTGGCGAAACCCCGCTACTAACAGCCTTCACACGCACAGGAGACTTGTCCGTATCCGTAGGTTGTTTATCATTCAGATTATCCCCCATTCCTGGCTCCTCCGACTCGTCGATACACTCCGGATACCACTCCCCGGTATCTTCCTCCACCAACACCATACAAGGAACTTTCCGCCATAACAACCTACACACATGATTAATACGTTGTACATTATTAACTAGAACACCCATCACGGCAAAAGTGTAGTCTTCCTTGAACTCGTCAATTCTAGCAGGTTGAACGATTCTACCAAACTTCGAACCAATCATCTCTAGCACTCTATCATCAAAAAGGCACAAAGGTATCCCGTAAATCTTCAGCCAAGCAATACGATCGCCAGATGATTGCTGACCATCCCACATAACCAACGACGCAAAGACCGGTTTCCAAACATCTTTAGTTAACAAAAGCTCCATCATACTCTCCTTTTCCTCGAACACCATCACCACAGACAACCCGCCAATGTATCGAAGCTTCACCTTCTCAAGTCTCACATCAACAAGCCATTCTTTCAACTTCGTTAAAGTATCAAGATCCTTAGCAATTCCAACCAGTGCCCATCCCTTCCACAATGCCTTGCCCACGAACCCATCATCCACCACAATGTCGTCCATAGTCTCAACCCTAGAGATACCCAACAAAGTATCCCGAAAAGTTCTCCCCTCATTCGGACCAAGCCCCGTCTTAGACCCAGCATCAACCGTCTCCCCCTGAACTTCCGTAACCCTATCCGCTTTCTTCTTCTCCTCCACCGGAACCCAACCCTTCTCCTCCTTTCTAACCACCCGCTCGCCATCCACAAACCTGGCCAAGACAATGAATAACTTATAGGAACCTATCCACACATCCTTCATCTCCTTTTCTAAACTGATCGGATCTTTGACATCAACAAACGATACGAATCCGAATCTTTTACCGAGCTTGTCGTACTTCCGAGCAATATACGACCCTTGTATCCTGCCGAACCCTTTGAGCACTCCATGAAGGTCCGATGAAGCACAACCTTCAGGAAGGTTAGACACGAAAAACTTTGTAACCACAGCCTCGTATGCCTTCGAACCATCCGCCTCTTTTCTATTTTTCCCTTTCCTAGTAGGTGCATCATACCAAGTATCTTCCTTGTATCGCTCCCTGCCCGCCATGCTGCTTCTGAGAACCTGATCGCCTTTTTTGCCGCCTCCTAATTCTTCGGAGAATTAGGGTTTTTTTCGGCATGCACATACATATCCATCGACGATTGAGTCCTTGGGTTTTCGAATTGTATAAGGAATTGCTTCATCATTGCTATTTGACTTGGACCTATTCTAGAAAGTCAATGCATTTCAGATTGTTGTGTCATTTGTTGACACAGACAAAGTCATGGAAAATCTTGGCCGGTGCCTCATTTTGGATTTTGATATTAATATTGGTTTCGGTTTGGTCCGTTTACGACAGGGAAAAACAACAAACATACCGAAGATCGATTGGTCATGTCATAAATTAATACGCAACTAACAATACCAAATGCTACTTGTCATGCACGGAAGTTTAAAATCCTAGTCGTTTGATTATGCCATACATGTGTTTAATCTTATCAAGTCCATATATTTGATTATTTGTCAAGAGTAAAGATCAAATACATATAGTTTTTTTGTAAGAACTGTGAGAATCAAAGGGGGTAAAAAAAATTTATTTTTTTTTTTAGAATTTTTTTTCCCATGTGCTTAAACATTCTTTCTAGATGAATAATACAAAAAAAAATTTTAAAAAAATTTTTTTTTTAGTGTAATTACGTCATTAAGGTAAATACATTAGTTTACACTAGAGTAATTATGTAATTACTCTACACGTAATTACTCTACACCAATTTTTTTTTATTTTTTTATTTTTTTAGTTTTCAATACTATAATACTTGTTTAACAATATGGGAAAAAAAAATTTTGAAAAAAAAAATAAAAAAAAAATACCCTCCTTTGATTCTCACAGTTCTTACAAAAAAAGCTATTTGTACCGGATCTTTACTCTATTTGTCAATACTTGGAAGTTGGAAGCATAATTGCAGTCCAAAGCAGAGTCCGACCCAAAAATGTTTTGAAGCCCAACACGTAATTCGGTCAACCCAAACCTAATTTTTTTTAAATACCTTCCAAGATCCATCATTTCTATAACAAAATTCCATCATATTTATTTTTTAAATGTAAGATTATTTTTCATGGGTTATCTTGGAAATTGTTATTTGACAAACCGTAGTTATTTTTAATGGGTATCTTAGAAATTGTTATGAGTATTTGACATCTACAACAAAAAGACAAAACATTTCTAATCTTCTAATGAGATCTACATAGCACAATATATTCTTTTGATGGGAATGTCCCAATAGGTTTATACCAATTTCTATAGAGAAAGTATACTGTAAAAAGGACCTTAACCTACAATGTCTATATATTGGTCAATGAAAGTCAACACTGGAAGTCAAGCTAAAAGTTAACCGGGCCGTGTCTAACAAAGTCCATGGACCATTTCTGTATTTATGTGAAAGTTTATAAGTTCAAGTGTTTGAATAAGTGATAGGAATAGAGGGACCATTTGTATCAATATGAAATATGGTTGTTAACACTCAGTTAACGACCTGATTTGGGAAATTGGGGCGTATAAAGTCAATGTAATCAGTTGAGTCGATTAGTCTGTTTCTTTTCAATTCCTTGTAATTCAGTATTCGTTTACATCATTAATAAAAATTCTAATCGTTTGATTGAGTTTTTGATCCAATTTCATGGTTAATTATTAACACTTTTCTTTGACATGTTTAAACTCTTGTGGATAAGGAAAACATGTATTTCAACCTTGCCCTATTTTCTACTTGTAAATAAAAATAATTTTTTTTTCTTTTTTTTTGTAAATTATAAATTTTCATTACCGGACAAAGAAAATTACATCAAGATAACGGGCAGGCGGGCAACAAGCTGCGCCGCCACCCCTTTCTGAATAGCAAATCCTAATCTACTAAAAACGTAACCCTGCCCACCTGAAGCCGAGACACTACTATGAATAACCCGCTGGACCCTAGTCAGGAAACGGGTAGCCTCTGGTGCCAATGAGCCAAAGGTATCAAAAGCTAAGGGTACAAAAACGTGTTGGTTCTCCTCGCAGGCTTTAGCATGTTTTTCTACCTTCAACCCAACTAGCGGAGATACACCCGTCTACGAAGCCACTATCCCTCAACCCAACTAGCGGAGATACACCCGTCTTAAAATAAAATAAAATAAAATAAAATAAAATAAAATAAAATAAAATAAAATAAAATAAAATAAAATAAAATAAAATAAAATAAAAGGGTGTTCTTCATAATCTTCTTGATCTCCTCAATTATTTTGGCAGTAGAGAAAGAAATATTTTCAAAAGATACTTTGCAATTCATTCATGTAGCGTTTTAGGGTGACATGTTCAATTTCAAAGATATAATAAAATAAGCGACGGGTTATCTAGACTCTCATCTGGATCTTTTGATACTCCTACCTCTATATGAGCCGTATAACCTTTTTATAAAAAAAATGTCAACTATTTTGAGTTGGTTTACAAAAGTTTTAGCTATACGACTTATATAGTTCTATACGAGTCATATAAAGTGTCATAAATTATATAGAAAATAATATACTTAAGCAGCGAAAAGTTTTGAAGGTTTTCTCTCTTAATTTATTGTTAATCTACAAACACAAACTCATCAATAAATCACTAGTTTGTATGTGTTATAAACGTTACAAGTTTTCTTCTAAATAATTTTACCCATAGGACGTCCATATTCCAAGTCAACAAGTCAACGCAGTTGTCTTTTTTGCATTTATAACATCGAACTTAAAATTTCAGTCGTTTAAAATGTAACAACCATTTTGATTTTTCTACATTCCAATATTCAACGTGTTAGAAGTCTCTACAAGACTACAAAGTTGGCGTACCGTTGTGGGACAGTCGGACAGACCGCCATTTCGGGCAGGTTTACGACCTCAGAAAAGACTCTAGTAAAGCCAAATATGGAGTCGAAACAAGTCAACAAGTCAACGCAGCTAGTTTACTAGTCTTTAAATGAGATTCATGATGGAACAAGCTGCCAATCTGCCATGCATGAAACTTCTTTGCAGCTGCATTATCACGTGCTCGTAGGTTCGACATGTTTTCTTAACCACTAGACTGAATGTACCCATCTTTAATCACGCATGTTGTTGGGTCCACTTGGAAACTCAATGTTAATTTGTTGATACCGAAATCAATGTCATTCGGTCTGATCATGTACTATGAAAAATATTTTTACTATAGTAAACACTACCAGAAGAGTCGTGGTCATTTTGTTACAATATTTTTCCTACGGAAAAAAAATGCGTCGCAAATTTTGATAAAGTTGCTACTCATTTGCCATACAATAAGGATAAATATTTAGAAAATTGCATAGGAATGGCGTAGGAAATGCATTGCAAATTTCCTACACCATATTTTCATAAGAAACACGTTGGAAATTTTGTAGTAAATGTGTAGTAATTGGTTTCCGACGAGGTTTTTTCCAACCTCAATGTTTCGTTGCAAATGCGTCACAAATTCAAATTTGCTAGGCATTTGCAACAAAATCTTGATGCTAGAAAAACGTCGTTGAAAACCAATTACTACAAATTTATCATGCAATTTTCAACATATTTCTTATGAAAATATTGTGTAGCAAAATTGGAATGTATTTACTACGCCATTTCCTACACAATTTCCTAAGTATTTTGTCTCTATTATATAGCAAATTTGTTTAAAAATAATAGAGTATTTTTGTCATCACAAATAAGTAACAACTTTGTTAAAATTTGTGACGCATTTTTTTTCTGAAAACTTTGTAGTATTAGCTAAAAGACACCATCTTTGTTGTAATACTATGTGTCATGCATGTTGGACTTCGTCGAGCACCACTAGGTCCATCCACCCATTGTCGGTAATCAATATCGACCATCATCAGCATATAGATAACGAAACCGCCTAGGAAATCAATAAACAAGCTAGAGAAACAAACCACATACGATGAAAACTGAATTACGTAAATAGATTAATCTCATCCAGTGTTACAAAACTCGGTTTGGGCTTGTGCTCAGCGACCCACCCTAGAGCGAGTACTCGGATTAATCGGGGGAGTACTCGAGGGTCAAATCGGCCTATGCGGAGAGTACTCGGGGAGTAATCGGTCAACTCGGCTTTGTTTTGTAACATTGATCTCATCTTATAAATATATTGAGATCACAATGTCACATCCCTGAGTTTACTAGGCTATAACACGTATATATCCCTCCTTTCTTTATCATCACCACATAGTTAACAATATATAGTACATTAATATGAGTTTACAGAACTGCTTTTGAAATCGAAGATGACATTGATTTTTGTTTGATTAATAATTGGTCCATGCCTGCCTTGTAACGTACGTTACATATTAATATTAATTCAAAGTTGTAATAACATTTGCATTACATATTAATTCAAACTTGTAAAGTTTATAACATTTAGACACACTATCATATACCATTATTTCATCAAAATAAACTTTATTATATTAACTTAAATTCAACCGTAAAAAGTTGTAAAGTTTGTAACATATAGACACTACTATATATCATTTCATCAAAACGGATTTTAAACTATAATTCCACCCCCAAGAAGTTGTATGCACCATGGTATGTTACACGGAGATGTAACAAAATTTGTGCAACAAGGTGCATTAAACCTAAGGTTGCACGCGTCATATTGACGAACTACTTAATTATGCGTCAAAACCATTACAACGCTGCGATAACTAATTTGCAGTGTCTGATTTATTATTTCTGAACGTTTGAACACATCATTGTATTTATAATTAAACTTTTCCGTCAAAACCAATTACTACACAATTGTATATGTTTGACACAACACTTTAAACATTTGTGTTAAAACCAATTATAACAATGCGATAAGTTACAACGTTACAATGTTTTACAGACTTTTCTACCAAAAGTTTTAAACAAGTATCCATGAATACTTATAGTTATTTTGTCGGTAAATTAGTTGGAGAAGGCTTGTCTATAAATTTCTGGACAGATACGTGGCTGCGAGAAGAACCATTGCGCTCTGTTTATCCACATCTATTTCGGCTTGAAACACATAAATGGGTGGAGGTTAAATCACGTGTCCGGTTAAGGAATGGAGTTGCTGATGCTGTTGCGTGGGAGTGGCGCACTCCCCCTTCTTCCTTCGAAGAGGTGACGGAACTATTCCAACTCTTATCAGACATTCATGATTATAAGTGGCTAAATGGTGCGGATAGATGGACGTGGATGGGGGACAAGAATGGGTGTTTTTCGGATAAAATGGCGAAAAAATTGATATCTCCTAAAATTATATCCCCAATTGGTTCTAGTATGAAATGGAAATGATGGACCCCATTGAAATGCAAAATCATGGTATGGCGCGCCGATCTCAATCGTCTTCCTACTAAAATGGAATTAATTAAACATGGAATTTCTATAGAAGACACGTCTTGCGTCCTTTGTGATGCGGATTCAGAGACGTTGATCCGTTTGTTTACGGGTTGCGTCTTTTCGTCGGAAATATGGGCTCGGGTGGCTTCGTGGTGTAAACTAACTCCATTATTTGCTTTTGACGTGAAAGATCTTTTGACAATGGCGGAGACTCAAACAAAAACTAGACAAGAAAAGTATATCCTCAGAGGTATCGTTTTCACCACAATGTGGACCATATGGAACAAGAGGAACGCTAGAGTGTTTGGTGGAAAGTCCCGAAGAGTTATTGAAGTCATGGAGTCTATTAAGTCTATTTCGTTTTTTTGGCTTCGACATAAATCTAGATTGAAAGGGGTTGACTGGAATAACTGGTGTAATAATCCATTGAACTCGATGTAATTTCGTTTGGCCCGTTGGTCCCCGCTTTGAAGACTTTTCGTAGCGTTTGTGTTTGAATGAAATTTAACTTTAAAAAAAATATATATTCAATTACCAAAGTATATTTAATTTAACTAGGGTAGTCTTTAATATTCTATGTCCTTTTCTCACCTATAAACCTTCAAGATCTATAAATTTTCAAGCTTGATAATAATAATCTTTAAATATACAAAAACAAACCAAGACCTACCAACAAGTATATGGTCAACTAACACTTCATTACCCTATCCTACAAACAAATTTGTTGTATCACCAATACCCAAATTCACATGGTCCATCAACCAAATTCCCTACACTCAATTTAACAAAGATTGATTCATCATCCTCATCCTCAATATTCAAAAAAATGCACAAACACCATTGTCACACCATCATCATCTTCATCTTCATTGCCTTTCTCTTATTATTATGTACTCTCTCTCTAGCTATTGACACCATCACACCCACCAAGCCAATAACCATTAACCAAACTCTAGTATCCAATCAAGAAGTGTTCGAACTTGGGTTCTTTACTTTAGACAACAATAATTGGTATCTAGGAATATGGTACAAACATATTAGTCCCATAACATATGTATGGGTAGCTAATAGAGATAGCCCGATTAACTCATCATTCGGGCAGTTAACAATTGGCCAAAATGGCAACATAATGCTTTTAAACGAAGCCAAAACCGCGGTTTGGACGTCGAATGACTCGAATTATTCGGTTCGGGTTGGGAACATGGTTGGTCAGCTTCTTGATTCGGGTAATTTTGTGGTTAGACTAGAGAATGATGATAGACCGGAGAATTATATATGGGAAAGTTTTAAGTATCCTACGGATACTTTGTTACCCGGGATGAGGCTCGGGTGGGACCGAAAAACGGGTGCGAATCGGTTTTTGAGGTCGTGGAAGACGAGTATGGATCCGGGTTCGGGTAATTATACGTTTAAAATGAACGTATACGGGTTCCCGGAGATTTTTTTATCCGAGGGGGTGACACCGGTGTACCGAAGTGGGCCGTGGAATGGGAAACGGTTTAGCGGTGTACCGGAGATGAAAGGCGTGAGCGTAATCGAGTTCGAGTTTAAAAATAATTATGATGAGGTGTTTTATTCTTTTGAAATGGCGAATAAGTCAATTTATTCAAGGTTAATCATGAGTGTATCTGGTACTCTGGAAAGGTTCACGTGGGTCGAGTCATCAAAAACATGGAATAGGTATTGGTTCGCCCCACGTGACCAGTGTGATGAGTACAGGAAATGTGGGCCGTGGGGCGTTTGTGATGCAAACGCCTCACCCTTGTGTAAATGTATGAAGGGGTTCAGGCCGAAAAACCAACAGGCGTGGGATTTACGGGACGGGACGGACGGGTGTGTTCGGACCTCCAAGATGGATTGCGGGTCGGACGGGTTTCGGCTAATGAAGAACATGAAATTGCCGGAGGGTTCAAAAGGATATGTTGATCAGACTTTGAGTTTGAGTGAGTGTGGTGAGATTTGCAAAAGAAATTGTTCTTGTGCTGCTTATGCTAATACGAATATTAGTGACAACGGGTCGGGTTGTGTAATATGGGCAGTGGATCTTTTGGATATGAGACAATATGCGGATTCTGAAGGTGGTCAAGATCTTTATGTGAGAGCTGCAGCTTCTGATTTGGGTACGTATCTATATCTAAACTAATTGATATTTTAGTTGACAACAAATATTTAGTGGGTGTGTGAGTTTGCTATATGGTACACGTTGGTAATGTTGTTTAAAAATTGTTAAGTAACATATGAAACATATAAAATCACAAAAAAAAAAAAAAAAAAAAAAAAAACACAAATAGTTAGGTTACTAAAATAAGGTGTTAACTATCGTAGTTGTTTTTTTTTTTTCCTACCGAATACTAGGGTAGGTATCAAACTAGTTACATTGTTAGTTTATTGATTGGACTGGTTGAATCAGTTGAACTAGACGGTATAGCCTAATAGCGTCATCATTTGTTTTAGAACTCTTTACATACTTATATGAAGTTTAAATAATACTTGTTATTTTGTTTATATCTAAAAGAAAAAAAGATATAAATTTTTTTAAAAAAAATTGAAAAAACAAAATAAAAAGAATTGGGTTTAAGAGAATAGTGCTTAATTTAGGTACTACAAATAGAGCATGGACATTTTGTAAATTAGTTAGCATACGTTCTTAAGGAACATTGGTTTGTTTTAACCTTTAGTTCTTGTTTTTATATATATCGACAAATATGTATTTTCTTAACTCGTCCACAATTATCGGTCAATATATTTAGATTATTATCAGATATTAAAATGAAGTTAAATAAATAACATGAAAATGATGGGATCTGTGTTGAAAATCGTTTCACAATATTCAAACTTGGTGACAAAATGTATGAATTATTAATTATCTTTATTATTATAGAAGAATAAATGATTGCTTAATTCAAAGGAACATACAATACAACCTTTAATTTCTATTGTAGATATATGATATATTCATACTGTTTTCATTCTTTTCCATGTAAAATATAAAAGGGTTTGCAAGGAGTTAACAACTATAAGGATGAGTATCCAATTCTTGCAAATTCTTTACTTAATTCATAAACAAACGATTATACATTATTGTTCAACAAATACTCATATTTTTGAAACCTCATAAAACATTTTTATAAAGTTTATGTACTTAATTATTTAAAAATAACCTTCTTTCTTAGTTTTTGATTAGTTAAGGATTTAATCATGTAAACATACTTTTTACTAACATAAAAGCCATACACAAAACCACATAAACATTTATACGCAATGTTTTAAAGATACAATGAGAGAGAAGGGGTTAGATTTTTTTTGAATGACCAACAGAATGGGAGAGGAGCGCTTCTTTGAAACTAAGCATAACCCGTCAACATTCCACCAACTCGGAAACGATACTAAGTGCCGCCATAGGAAGTTGCCAGTAATTCCTGTCTCTTGTGATACTCAAACCTAGTACCTCTCTCTAACCTTCGGGCTAGCTTCATTGTTGTAACCAGCTCCACTAGAAAATCATTGGCAGGGAACGGGTTACATACATGCATAACTATCTTGTTTATCAAAGCTAATAATATATATATTTATTTAAGATATTTATTAAAAGAATTATCGGTGGATATAAAGTCTAATTAATAAGGTATAATAGACGGTATAATAATTATAGTTTCGTGGCTAAATTTGGACTATTAATTTACATGTGAAATTGTCAAGTTTAACAACCTGCCTTGCCGACATGTTAATGTGGAAAGTTGCATGTTTGGTCCATTTAGTTCCAACTTTAACCTTTATTATTTTACTTTGTCTAAATTGCAAAAGTTTCTAATCTCCCTGTAACTTTCATCTTTTTTACACTATGACCATTTTTTCTACCTTTTAAGTTTAAATCAAATGATAGAAACTTTACCTTTTTTGTTTTCATATTTTATATCTAGGAGCTTTAAAGCAAAGGACATATGACAAATTGTTGGCTATGATTAATTAATCCACTCACCAAGTGTTAGTTGTGAGTAGTTAATGTTTAAATCACTTTACCGCTAAAAATATTTTTGAGTAATTCATTACATCTTCATATGTCATTATATTAATACCAAAATTTTAAAAATTTAAATTGAATTATTAATCAAAGTTACAAAAATGATTGTCACTATTATCATTCAGACTACCCACATTTAAAAAATATCTAACACCCACTAGTTTTCTTCTTGTATTCCTGATAAACATCTTACATAAGTCTTCGTAAATCTTAACGGGCTTATGAGTTGTGTGAAGATGTTAAAATTTACATTTTAACATATTCTATTATTATCAAATTGTTCTATGGTGGGGGGCAGTGGTGGCGATGTTTGTCACAACTACCAGGGCGGTGAGGGTTGTGTGAAGACGGTGGGGGTGGTTGGAGATGTGACGATGAGAGAATAGATATGCCATTTATGTTGATTGTATACCTTTATTATTTGAAAGTGATGTTTTAAGTTCTAATTTCAATCTACTTTCAATTAAGTGCTATTAATTTGCAATTTAACAAACTCAAATCATAATTTTTTAACGTCTAAAATCACCAAACCTGCTCTTTGTAAGATTTGAAACCACAACCGTTCGAATAAGGAATACGCCCGTTTACAACCGAGTCAATGGACAAACTAAAATCATAAATGTTTTGTAAATATGTTAAAATCATGGGGCCATCTACTTTGACCGTCCAAAGAATCCCATGTACCTTTGGGGCTCCATCCTCACACAGTCACACATTCACAAGTCACACCTACCTTTCATAATTTATTTTATTACAATAATTGAGCAAGTGTATGGTTAGCATGTAATTTTAAAGTTTAAACTTTATTATAGGTTAAAAGTTTGAAAATGATGGTAACTTCCTTTCTAAATTTATCCACTGTTCATAAAATACACACTTGATTTTTTATATAACTTAAAATTTTGTATTTTAAAAGCAATATAATTTTAATATTTCTACTACTTTAACTATGATTTAATAATTCACTTAATTAAATTAAGAAAAAATGAGTGATGATGTGGAAAATATAAGGATATGAAAGGATGTTTGTATGGTTGGAGATAAAATTAAGGATTTCTAAGGATTCGTAAGGATTTTAAGAATTCGTAAGGATATGATGTGTAAGCTGACTAGGCAGGTAAGGGCGTCTAAGGGCCTCCGTAGGGTTGGAGATAGTCTTAGTTAAATTTTTGTATAAAAATATAAATATATGTTTCTTGAATTCATTGCAGACCAATCACCTACAATTGGAACTTCTAATAATGTTGTAAAAGTTGTCTCCATTACAATAAGTGCTTTAGCAGTTGTAATAATCTTGATGATATTCTTTTACCTATGGAGGAAGAAAATGCAACGGTCCAAAAATTCCAACATAGACAGAACAGGTAATTTTGACTTTACCAGAGTCAAACACCTTTTTTTACATTTATATAATTAGCAAATATAATAAACATTTGTTGACAAAATTTCATACTACCATGATTATTTTCAGTAAACAAAATACATAGTTTGAATATATAAATATGCAAGTTTGAAATTTGTTAGTCAATATATAGATAGTGAGAGATAATGATGATCATGTTATTGATATAGGTCTAGATGAAAGAAGCCACGATTTCATGATGAATGGGGCGAGTAAAAAAGATTATTCGGGTGAAACGACAACTGATGACCTCGAGTTGCCATTGTTTGATTTTACAACTTTGGCTATGGCCACAAAGAACTTCTCGGATTCAAATAAACTCGGGCAAGGTGGGTTCGGGTGTGTTTACAAGGTAAATATTGTGTGTGTGTAATATGTTTTACTAAGTATTTAAAATATCATATGTTATATGTTATCATGTGTGTCAAGAAAAAAAGTGAGATTTTAATATTACGGTGATATTAGGGTACTTTGATGGAAGGCCAAATTGTAGCGGTAAAAAGGCTTTCGAGAACATCTGGACAAGGAATTGAAGAGCTTAAAAACGAGGTCCGATTAATCGCAAAACTTCAACATAGAAACCTCGTTCGAGTACTAGGTTGTTGCATTGAGGTTGAAGAAAAGTTGTTGGTATATGAATACATGGAACACAAAAGTCTCGATACATTTGTTTTTGGTATGTTTGGCCCATTGGGCCTGATCCGGCCCACCCCACTCAACACTCTATAGTCTATACTTTGTAGAAAGGTTTGATCATAGGTGAAATTTAACATGTTTCTTAAATTTGTCCCTTGTAGATAAAGCGAAAAGCCACCAACTTGATTGGCAAAAACGATTCGATATCATAATCGGGATTGCCCGAGGACTTCTTTATCTTCATCAGGATTCAAGGTTTAGAATCATACATCGGGATCTTAAAGCAAGTAATATATTACTAGATAAAGAAATGAACCCAAAAATATCTGATTTTGGCATGGCACGAATCTTTGGGGGAGATCAGACCGAAGCAGAAACAAAGAAAGTGGTCGGAACACAGTAAGTATCATACCTTTATACCGTCAATCAATTTCTTGACATGACACCTTACATTTTAAATATCTTTTTACTTTGTATTTTTTACAGTGGTTATATGTCACCAGAATATGCACTGGATGGTCTTTTCTCAATAAAATCAGATGTTTTTAGTTTTGGGGTTTTGGTGCTCGAGATAGTAAGTGGTAAAAAGAATAGAGGATTCTACTACGCAAGTAACCAACTTAACCTCATCGGGCATGTAAGTACAAACACTATAGATTTATAGATTATATTTATATAGTTACTTGCATTTAGGTACCTATACTTTTAGTCTTTTAGTATAGTGTGTTATTTACAAAAGAAACAATATTTTTCAGACTTGGAACCTATGGAAAGAAGGCAATGCTTTAGAACTAGTAGATGAGTCAATAGGGGTTGAATTTTTACATGATGAAGTATTGAGATGTATACAAATTGGATTATTATGTGTTCAAGAACACGCAGAGGACAGGCCAAACATGTCAAAAGTGTTGTTAATGTTGAGCAGTGACGCTATAAATTTGCCACAACCGAAATACCCTGGATTCGGTCTTGGTAAAAGAGGTTCTGAAAAAGGGTCATCGAGCAAACAAGATGAATCTCTAACCTTGAACGAGCTAACTGTGACAAAACTAGACGGCAGGTAGCCAAAGTTAGGCTAGCTAGTAATGGCGATCGTATATTGTATTTCCCTCTTTTTTTCTCAGTTATACTTGTGCATTATTTTTTTTTCTCATGAGAAAAGAGAACTGTATGTTACATTGTACACAAGCCATGGATGGCTATAGATGATTATGTCTCGTACATTGTTTTAGATGTGCTTTAATATGCATGTATAATGGATCAGGATTCAGCAATTCTCTCATTTTTCTCGTTGGTATGGTATAAACTTAACTATATATGGAAACTATAATGTTAAAGCGATGCAAATACTTATATTGATATCAAATCCAATAAAGAAACATGTTGATTACAATAATATCTTTCAAATTGTTATCTCGTCAAATATTTTACTAAAAAGTAACCTATCTGCTAAAGATTAATTAACTAGTTTTATACCCATATAAAATTGTAATTTTTTTTGTATATTATCTATACGCATATGGTGCAGAAACAAAACAATATGCTATATAAAAATCAACGAACATTTAAGCACAAATGTTAATAATATTATATATAATATTGACGTCAGCCAAAAGTAACTGTTTTTTGTTTAAACTGGTCCGCTAGATCAAAAAATTATACAATCCTGGCCGTTTAAATTAAATAATCTGCCTTTTTAGAGCAGTTATTTTGCAAATGTTCCCGCCTATTTTTTTTTTACCACTAAATCCACGTTTTAAAGAACTGATCATCTCACCCACGTTCTCCATCACCCATGTTTTTCGCTTTCTCCACCCAACTACCTAGGCAACCCATTTATAAACACCCGACCACCACCATCACAAGTACGGTTTCTATTTTCTCCTCTACACTCACGAATCCATCCTTCTTCACTCACTACCACTATTTTCAACCTGTAATGGTTGATTTACCGACTTCGTCACATGTGACGCTGATTGCAATTAACAGGTTTCATCTCATCTTGTCTCTATATTGGAATTTAGGTTAAATATAATATTTTTTTCATCCAGAATGAGACATTCAATTGTCAATTCACTTTCATTCTTAATGTTTCTATGCATATACTCTTATTGTTAATTTGATTTTTGTTGTTTATAGTGCTTAGTGGGTTTTATAGATTCGAATTCAAAACCCTAAGTCAAGATCCCTGATGCTTTCATAGTCACCGACGCACTAGAACAAACTTCAGGTTGTTACTCTCAATTATGTGAAAAGTGTACTTATTTGAAGATATTAGGTTTGCAGAATTGTAATTTGTCTCTTGTGAGTGTTTCGCACTTTTGTTCCTTTGTATTATACTATTATTTCTTTTGTTGGATGAATAGGTGCTAGGGTTTGGATTTTGATTATGTGTGATACAGTTATACCAATTAATTAGCTTGTGTACTTTACGGGATGTTGTAACTAAAAAACAAAGAATAAATGTTTAAAATCATGATTTTGTTTGCTTATTGCGATGTGTTTAATTGCAGATGCCAAAAATAATATTTTGATCTTTTTATGTTCAGGTACAATTTTGGTCCACAAGTTGCAAGCTTTGTTGGAGACTAGGAGACTAAAAGCTACTCCAAGAAAGATGCCTCAAAGGATCAAGGTAAGCATGTATTTTTGTTAATTATTCAATGGTTTGACACATTCTTTCATAATTTTTGTCATGAATTTTATGGCCTTGATGTTTGGTTGTAGAGGTAACAAAAGGTTAGGTTGTGTAGTTTATCAAAATTAGTTTTGGTCAAGGACAATTTTTTAGATCTATTAATATGGTTTGGGTTGGTTGGTTTGACAGCCTGTAATTGCTTTTGTTCATTGAAGAAAGCATAAATAATTATCATGTTAAAGATTTCTAAGAACATCCACAATAAGGATGTTAAAGATTTATAAGAACATCCACAATAAGGATCCCTAAAAACCCCTAAAAATTTGTCCAGTCAGCTACCACATCAGAAAAACACTTATTCTTTAAAAACACTAAAAACTTACCCAATAAGGAAACCTAAAAACCCCTAAAAACCCCTAAAAACATTGCCACATCATCACTACCTTTTACATTTATTTTCAATTACTTATCTTATAATAATATCCCAACTCCACCACCCGGACCCACATCTTGGGTTTTTAGAGGTTTTTTGTGAAGCACCTCCACCAAAAACCTCCCCTAAAAACCAACCTCATAATAGCCACTCACCAAAAACCTGTTCTAAAAACCCCTAAAAACCTCTATTGTGGATGCCTTAAGAAACATCATATATCAATCTTGAATGTGAAATCATAAATCAATCTTAAATTTGCAACTTACAATGTCGATGTGTCATTATTAACGTGTTTGATGTTGGCTTTGTAGTCTACAACTTGGTTTTACACGTTGCTTGTCCAAAATGGCGAACAATAACTTTTTTCCAAATAGGTTCGCCCTTTTTTCCTTATAAAGCATGTTGATTTCCATTGTCTGAAGGTTTGATGACTGTTTACACGTTGACGGACGTGTAAAGTCTCTACAAACCATCAATGTTGGTTGAACCATATGGAGGATTTGTATAATTTTGGGATATGTGAATGACACGTCGTTGAGAATGTCATGTCGTTAAGTGTTAATCTAATTGATTTGTTGACGATGAATATGTTCATCAAAGTGACTTATATTAAGACTTATATTTAAGTCCTAAAGAGTCAATGGTGAAGCCTTAGAATTTAAAGGCAAACGAGTCTTGATCCTAATGGATGGAATTAATTATGGTTTTGAAGCATTCTTAAAACCGAGGTTTTGGAATGGTAAACAAAATCTCATTTCTAAATTAAGATGTGAATGTTAGGAAGAGAGAGTGATTTATCTCTTAAGGCTGTGAAGAATCAGAATGAGGCATATTCTGTTCACATGCTAAGTATTTGTAGTCTAAAGCATGCTTGACTAATACTTGTTAATTTAGATGCTCCACGGAGAATAAATTAACTTCGAACATTCAGACATATGTGACGACATAAGAATGAATTTTGTAAAAGCAAATATATAATTATTAAAAAGGATGACTCGAAAGGACCAAATAAATAGTTAGTTGGTTATGATACTATTTAGCTTTATATGAGAACTCATATAGCTCAGAAAACGGTTCGTGTGAGAAATATGGATTGAGTAATATAATGGATGACCTCAATAACACAAAGATATAGATAGTCGCTATCTTATCACGGGTGTCTAATGTCATCATGAGTGATATTACTCAAACTTAATCAAAGTGCAAACAATGTGGGGGGGGGGGGGGAGAGCCATTTAAGAAACAATCCGCAGGGATGTAAAAAATAGTACTTAAGAAGTTTTCAAACTACATATGAAAGGAAGAAACTTTCATTACCCCCATTTGGTAGTTATCCAATAAACACATAAGTGTGGAGGTGACTTTCATTTGAAAATAGAAGGTTTAATATGAATGGATGTGATTTTGGGAAGTACAAATCACACAAACCCAGAATGTACTTGTTATAAGTCAGTCCTATTATGTGGACAAAATTCTTGAGAAGTTCAATGGAAATGACTCTAATGTGGCTAGAACTCTCATTGACATGAGTCAACGTCTAGCTAAGAATCGAAGTGAGCCTGTTAACCAATTAGAGTACTAAAGAATAATTGGCAGCCTGATGTATCTGATGAGGTGTACCAGACTTAGCAGCAAGCTAAGTAGATACACGAGCAACTCAAGTTCAATTCTTTGGAATTGCGTGACACAGTTGCTTCGGTACTTAAGATACATACAAGACTACAGGCTGCAATATAAAAGATATCCAACAGTTATTGAAAGGTTATTGTGATGCGAATTGGATATCTGACACGAATGATTCCTAGGCAACGAGTGGGTATGTGTTCACACTTAAGGTGCTACGATAACGTGAAAATCATCTAAGCAAACGGTTATTGCTAGATCCACGATGGAATCAAAATTCATCACTTTAGAAGATGAATAGGCAGAATGGCTACGTCAATTTGTTAAAGATATACCTAGGTGGCCGAAGTCGGCATCGGCCTAATGCATACACTGTGATAGCCAATCGAAAATTGGCAGAGTTCATATCACAATGTGTATCAGTAAGAACATGTATATAAGACGTAGGCATAATATAGTACGACTACTAATCTCTATAGGAGTTATCACTGTTGACTATGTGAAGTCAAATGATAACATCGTGGATCTGCTAACAGAAGGCTTAGGCAGGGAGTTAGTTCAGAAGTCGTACATGGGAATGGGACTGAAGCCCATGAAAGACTAAGTTAATGCGAAGGAAACCTAACTCAGCTGACTGGAGATCCCAAGATCTAAGTTCAATAGGATAACCTAATTGTATGAACAGGTGAGGTCACTATGGGGGAAGAGTTGCTATAAACCCCGCACTTTAAAAAGGGAGTTTGCCATAGGAATTTGGTAAGCTTCCTAGTCCATTCCTAAAAGTGACAAGTTTGAGGCTAAGCTTATGGATTTTAATGATTCGACTGAGGTAACCAATCCTAGTGAATCACCTATGTGAGAGAGAAGTGGGGTCGCTTCGAAGGGTATTGTTGGGGGCACAATACCTAAGAGCTCTTGCAAAACCAGACACGTGTCCATGACCATAACGGAAACAACTATGAGGACTATGTGCGTTTCATGAGCTCTTGCAGAACCAGACACGTGTGAAGCGTATTGTCGTTCACATAAACGGCAGACGAGTTCAAAGACATTGCTGTCTACTCAAAGCTAGTGGGCTATGTGCGTTTCATGAGCGAAGGTTCAAAGGGTCACACCTACCTATCGTATGCAAAACTCAACTGTTGAAATTTAATCGGAATGAGGTTGTTTCTGAATGACTCCCATTCATGTGGGGGTTTGTTGGAAATTTTGTGTGTTTTGATCAATCTCCATTCATCTGGGGGATTGTTGGATGTTTAGACGGTGAATGAAGGTTTAAGTTAATGAAATTATAATTTAGTGAAATTATAATTATTGAACAAAAACTCTTTAGTAGAGTTAATTTATTTATGACACTTGATTATAGTTTTAAGACTAAAATTAAGTGTATAACTCTTCATGTGGTGAATTGAAGAAAAACTCTTAAGTAGAGTTAATTTATTTATGACACTTGATTATAGTTTAAGATTAAAATTAAGTGTCTAATTATGTTAGACTCTTCATCCACCATTGCCTCTTGTATATATTAGAGACTTTTGTGTCATATTTGTGATACATGAGAAATATACACTAAGAAACTCTTGCAACACACATACACTCAAGCATATCAACCAAGTTTCGATTATTTTTCAGGCAGGTAGGATAGTCCGACATTGCACCATCACTGTTAAGAACTGGTGTACCCTGGGAACAGACCGCGAATCTGTTTAAGGGAATTGTGTCAAACACAATCCCGGTTCACGCTGATGATTTCATCTTCAAATTCAATGTAAGTTTTCTAACACTTCTCTCTTCTTCCATGAAGTTTGCTTCGCCAAGAAAGGTTCAGTGTTCGCTATACAGAAAGGGGTGGTGGCACAGCTTGTTGTCCGTCTGCCTGCTATTTTGATGTAATTTTCGGTTTTTATTTGTTAATTTTGAATTTTCTTTAACATATTTGAGCTATACCTTCATGCACAAAGCAACCATGGCGCCACAAGTTTCATATTTTGACTACATCGTGACTGGTGGCGTGACCGCCGGCTGTCCGTTAGCCGCCACGCTCTCACGGAACTCCTCAATCCTTGTCCTGGAGCGTGGTGGGAGTCTTTTCAACAATGCCAACATAACCAACATCACTGCCTTCGGTGCTGCGCTACTGGATACCTCGCCCACTTCACCTTCACAACTATTTATATCCGAAGATGGTGTTGGAAACGTCCGTGGGCGTGTGTTAGGTGGGGTGAGCTCGATTAATGCGGACTTTTACTCGCGGGCATCAACTATGTTTGTAAAAGAATACGATGGGATGAAAAGATGGTCAATTCGTCGTATCGGTGGGTTGAAAAGGCGATTGTTTTCGAGCCTGTGGCAGGACCATGGCAATCTGCTATGAAGGTCGGGTTGTTGGAGGCTGGTGTTTCCCCCGGATAATGGGTTTGTTTACGATCATTTATATGGGACAAAGGTTGGTGGCACAATTTTTGACACAAATGGGCGTAGACATTCGACTGCTAATTTGCTTCGCTATGCAAGTAATCAACGGCTCATGCTGTATCTTCATGCTTCGGTTCACAAAATCTTATTTCAGTATAAAGGTAACTTTTTTCAAAAATATTACTTGTGCTATACATGAATATTGGTCACATTGGTCAGTTTAGGAAAGAGTTTTCAAGACTGGACCAACCGGTCATGACTGCTTGGACCGAGAACCGGGTACAAGAGCAGTCCGGTTAAGCTTCTTTGACCGTCCCCGCTTTATTTGGCCGGGGACTGGTTACGGACCAGGTGGTCCCACACAAATTTCCAATTTTAAATTTTTTTCTTTAAAATCTCATTCTCTAACTCATTTATTACTTGAGGCTTCTTAGGGGGAAGGGGTACTACCATGAATTGTTTTTCACTTCACTGATTTTAACCAATCCTGCACTGGCACATTACTTTACTAATTTACTTCACTGAATGACTTTTTTAAAAGCAGCACTCTACTATTCTTTACCAAACAATCAATTATTAATCAATTATTGGAAACCATGTGTGATTTTTAGAAACCCATCAAACCCTTACCACAACAAAAACCCACTCACATTTTATTTACATCTATGGCATCAAAGGTTTACGCTAGAGCCAAAAGTGAGTTTCGGTCCACCCTTTCTCCATAAAAAAAAAAAAAAGAAAATAGTAAATTAAGTGAAGCACTGACACATAGTGCATGAGCAAGCCAAGTATTGTGCCATGACAAACACCACTACTACAAAATTATTAACACACGCTTGATGGTAGAGAGAGAAGAGGGGAGTCGGATGGCTCCTGCCACTGCCAACGGCGGAGCTCCGGCGAAACCTGACGGCGCCGCTCCCAACAACCCAAATACCCAGTGGCGAAGCTTGGTTCTTGAATTGGTGGGGGCCAAACTCAATTTTTTTCGATCGATGGTAGCTGGAAGATCAAATCGGTGGGGCCGGACTCAACCTGAACTCAATTTATCTACGAAAATCGCAAAATTCCACCACTACGCCAAAAATTGGTGGGGGCCGGGGCCCCTTCGGTGTCACACCCCAACCGATGGCGGAAACATCGAGGTGAGACTTGTGATAGATTGTTCAAAGACTTCATAAAACTAAATTGTGATAATAGATTAAAATATATTTCATTCGTATCTAAGATTCAACAAGTATACAATTTGTTCATGAGAAAAACACATTAACTTGAACATGAAGTAAAATAAAGGTTGTTTCGTTTGTTTCTAAGGCCGAATCCTAAGTGATGTTTCTTGTATCATCTCATCAAGCTTTTTCCTGCAACATGTATAAAATATCCGTCAACACATAAAGTATTGGTGAGCATACTAGTTTTGGTTTACATACATAGTATTTTAGAATGGTTTACTCAAATCTCATACTATAGCATTGCACATACCTATCATACAAAAGACATAACTCAAACCCGCGAGTACCACAGCGTATACCTAACATATTCATGTTAGGCCGTTTAAATCTTAACAATGACCCATAAAGGGGGGCGGTGTGCTAGTCCTATAGCGCTATACATGTTAAGTGGGCTAATAATAGTTAATGATTTATGTCTAAGTATCTAAGAATCATAAGCATGGCAAGTAGCATATAAGTATGTTTAATAGATTGAGCATGTGTGTTTATGAAAGCATTAGTGTGTTTTGCATATGATACATGTTTACACCCCAAAAGTGATAAAGAGTAAAAAGGGGACAAGTATGAACTCACCTGGAGTGCATTATGAAAGAATAGCAAACAATGTCTGAAGCTGGATTAACTGAATCTCGTGTGTCCTATTACAAGTAAAGGATGTCTTAAATTCTAATGCAAATGAGCTTATTTCGTTTCTTGGTTTTAAAGATAGTTTATTCAACTACCTAGACTTTACAAAATCGATAGTAACTTGGAATAAATGCTTTAATATATTATTGAGGGTCGCGCCTTGAGGTTATTGTTTAAGACATAGTTTGTATTAAGAAAATAATATTGGTATAACTTGACTCGAATGCTAACTTGTTTCGTAGGGTGGTTAGTATACATATTAGGTTTATATATATATATATATATATATATATATATATATATATAAGCATATATATTTTTAGTATGATAAAGTAGAGTCTACTAATAAAATGTACTTGTAATATGTAGCTTCAATTGTACAAATAATAGATTTGACCATCCGATATGTTTCTTATATTTTATAAAAATTTGGGCAGAGTCTCCTCTGTTTTTGTAAGAAAGCAGACAACGCAAGTCGTCTATTTTATCCCAAAACATCGATTGTCCAAAACAAAGCAAAACGCAATACAATTTATCAAGTCTTTATATGCGGCAAAAGGTTTAGGTTATTAAGATTATAATAAACGAGAACTATATGTTTTGAACAAGTAATATACATATATATAGTCCGTTTTCAAAACTAGCATCATAAACTAACTAAACTCTTTATTTTTTTGTAAGGTAATGTATGTTTCGCCAAATAGTATGTTCGTTTATATATATACACACACACACGTACCTATTAACCATTTTCTTCATCGCCTCATTATTACTCTAAGCTTTTATTACAAGTCGGTTCGGTTCGTTACAAGCGTATGCGTCGTTAATGTTTTATATTTAGAATACAATTATATTTATATAAGTAAATACAATGTAGCGCAAAATGAACGAATCAAGATAAGGCGCGCGTTATACCTTCCCAAGGATATACTCGCGAACCGACACGTGCACGCCTCGAACTGAGTTGACTGATCTGACCCGGCTTGACCGGAGTTGACCAGCTTTGACTGTTGACTGGCGTTGACCAAATCTGGAATGTTTGACCAACGGTTGAAACGGCTTGACCAAACCCATACGAACTCATCGATGACCAATCAACCACACGCCAACCCAAAACTAAGACCTGACACAAGACCAGATCTGGTTATTGAGTACGGTCAACCGATGTTGACCCGAACAGAGAAACAGAAAACGAACAGACCTGAACCGAAAAGGAAACGAGTGCCAAAACCCAACATTACTCCAAACACCTTCCGGCCCCACAGCTGGCGCTCGACCATCGTGACCATCTCCGGTCACCGGATTTGAACCGGCCAAACATCTCCACCGACGGCAATCACCATTAAACCCGAAAAGGAATATGCCATAACTGAAACCAACGCGTGCCTCGGCCGCTCTATCTACTTGGCATTGTTCGACTAAAACCAAACCACCCCTTGTCGCTGCCAGTCACGGTCACTGTGCAGGAACTGAGCTAATGTAGTCGATGGCTGCAGCTTATGAACCATCCTTTTTGTTTTGGTTTAGTAAATGTTAATTTAATTTTTGAGTTGAAAACTAAAAAATGGTTCATGAGGCAACGAATATTGTTTTGGCTAATAAAAGAATAGTTTTTGTGTAATGAAAGTGGAGAGGTATTTTAGTGCTGCTTTTGTATGATGTCGTTTGGTACTTCGGTGATTATAATTGGGATGAGAGTGTATATTTGTGAAGAAGATGAAAATAGAAAAGGAAAAGAGGAGAAGAAACCATGGGGGCTAGGCTTTGAGTTGGTAAAGAATGGGGGAGAAGAGGGAGTTAAGGTGTTTAAATAGCTAGGGTTCTTGGAGTAGGTTAAGTGGTTGAGCTTCGCGTATACGAACACGTTAAGTCACGTTTCTCGCTACAACTCCACTCGTCTAGTCGTTTAAATATTAGCATCACGTATTTTATTTATATGAACCAACTAAAATCGAGTATTTGGACTATATATTTGTTATATATGTATTTATAATCGTCTTATTTTTAAAGGTTTGCTAAGCGTCGGTTATCTACCACGTCATTACTTGAAACGCGTTATTATTATTTTCGACACTATATTAGCGTATTTAAATGATTTAACTCATTAACGAATAGAAACATATTTCTTGTTGACGAGATATTATTGTTAATAGATTAAGATCGTTGTGCAAATTATATATTTTATTTTTATTATTATTAATATCTTTTTAATATTCTAGAAAGTAACGGGACGTTACAGTCTCCCCTACTTTAGGAAATTTCGTCTCGAAATTTATTTAGAACAAACTGTTAGGTAACTTTTTGAACACCAAGAGGAATGAGAATGTAGAGGTTTTAGTTTTCTTTGTTGAAGTTAGGTGAGTGACAAGCTTTTGTGTAATATGGAGAGTGTTTTAAATGATATGACTAATTATACTTAGACTTAAGGCAGGGCTTATTGAAATTATTAGGTTGACTAGAGTTGGTCCTTTGTCCGACCCTCAATCGCGTCTTTGAAACACCATTAGTGTTTATATATAGGGTGTACCGCAGCTAACCCACCACACCTTTGGTATTTCGAATCCGTACTAAGCATCTACCAACAACTCTAAATAGAATTTCATCTCACCTTAACGTACCTGTAAATTCATGATTACGTTCCGGACCGCAATCGTCAATTTACCTTACATTAGGGTGTTATGTCTTTCTATGATGCTAACTCGAAATAAAACGATGGATATGATGTAATTGTGTCCTAACTATAAGAGCTAATCATTATATTTGTGAAAACTAACACGTTGATATGTGACGACTTGATAGCGTAATGATGATATATGCAGGTAGGCAAGCAAGTATTAATGAAACAAAGTATGTATATTAAAATAAGCACGTATGAATTTAGGTATGGGTTACAACCAAAACTGGTTGTCTAGAAGGCTACATCCCAACAAGATGTATTCCTATAATTGTTGTAAGTGTAATCCATGAAGTAATGTTTATGCATTTATTGAAATAGAAAATGATTGTTTACTTTTCCAGGTTCAAAGGAGATTCAACATGAGTAGTAGGATGTTTTGAGTTTTAAGTATAAGCGAGTTCAAATTTTGTGGATAGAATGTTTTTATGGCGATTTATATGCATTAAGTGAATAATTAAGCTTATAGAATATTACAAGTATTATAGAATATTCATTTTCAATATCATGGGAAATCTAATCTTATGCATAATCAAGTCTTAGGTTTTATGGGTAAACAAGTTTCATGTATGATCAAGTTTGCAAATAGCATAGAATAACATCGAATTTTAGTATCAGGTTTCATAGTTTATAGTTTATGAGAAGATATATATGAAGCAAAACATATCAAGTAATGCATTATAAGTATAATTGTATCTTAGAAGGTGTAACTAGTATGCATTCAACTGCTAAGTAGGGATAACGGTCTCTCCTAGTCATGAGTGGAGGTATGTATTAAAGTGAAAGTGTATTCGTAAAAGTATCAAGATGCGAATGTGAATGTATAGGTAGACGTAGTTGTGATTGTATCCTACAAATATAAAGGTTTATGGACAATCAGGATGGAAAGTAATGTTTGAGTTTATTGAACAATGAAATAGTCATTCCCTGGGCAAGGGAAATTAAAGAGTAATTATGCTTTGTAGGAGATAGAGGTGTAGAATGTATTAGAGAATATTAACAATATGTAAGTCAATGATTGTAGGAATGGAGGACGTATATTGTAAGTGAATGATGGATGATAAGAAATTTTGATTTTTGGAAAAATGAAGTTTTTGGTCAATAAATAATCAAATTTCGTAGGGAATGATGTATATTGAATACAGCTGAAATTTAAACTTTGGTTGTGGAAAACGAAAATGTTGTTGGTAAATAGTTTAACTCGTTAGGCTTGAAAATTTGTGGATATGTGGGTATAGACTAGTTTATGAAAATGATTGGTTTTACAAAAATAAGAATTAATAATTTATAGACGTTTGCTTGTGAAAAGAGCTTATGATCCTTATTATAACTCATATATGAGAAAGTCAAGTTTCATACGTTGTCAAAGATTTTCAATTGTAAACCAGGTACGAATCTAGGTAAATAAAGGACTTCATGTTTCATGAAAGAAAAATTCATATTCACAATTTTTTTTTAACATTACGAATCACACATAACGAAAATAATTGTGTACCTGTTTCGAACAAGATTGTTTTTAGAAAATACAAGGGAGATTTAGAACGGTAAAAAGAAAATACGAAAGATAATGAAATCGTATAGGTAAATATTTGTTAAAATTTTGGGTATGTTATGGAGAGATTCATATGGCTTGAATCAAATATGACATAAATAGAATAATGTAAAATAATAATTGGCATTATGCATTTATGTAAATTAGACGTTAACGAATGTTAGAAAGTATAGAATAGTAATTGGATTATTAATTGATATTAAAAAATCAATTTGGTGTAATGTAAAGTAGATAAGGGTAGAATGTGAAATATGATAATATCAGTAAAGACATGTACATAAATTTAAAGTTTTTTGATGTATAAATATTTTGGAATTTTTATAATAACAATAATTTATAATACTCGAAAATATTTATTTGATATCTTATTTGAACACAATGTCATAAGTGTGAAAGTTTCGGTTTGTTTAAAATATAACTTTTTATTGGATCGATTGCCAATCGATGTATAAGGTTGGAGAAAACTTCGCAAAGTGCATAATTGAAAATTCTTTATAATAAAACGTTTTAATATGAAACCAGATTCATTATAGAATATTTGGTTAAAATATTTGAAAGCATTAAAAATTAAATATTTTTAGAAATAATGATGTTTACGGATACTTTTGAGAAATTCAAAACTAAGATTAGGCAGAAGCGAGAGAGGTTGAAATAACGCATCTAATAAAATGGACTTGAAGCTAGTTGCAGAACGTAAAAGAGATTTACAAGGTTTGGATTGTTCCGGAACGGAACTACGACTAACCAAAGTGATTCGAATTTACTATTGAGTTTGGAAACATGCTTTGGCCTAATAGGTGGAATACTCTCGCCTAGATTTCGGTTAACGGTATTTACCCTTCCAGTTACTACATGTCCATTATCAATCGAAAGTTTGAGACTTTGGAGAGATTGAGAAAAAAAATCGACAATTGAAATTAGTCGCCAAGTTGCGGATTTCACTCCTATCTTAGCGGTGTCGTCTCTTTAGTGTGGTTTTTGCACTTATCCAACAAGGTAGGAAAATTAATTCCAACATTTTATTGGTAAGTTTCCACTAGAATGAGGATTTGTGAAATTTCCACCAAGGTAAGGAAATCACGCCTATCTTGGTGTAGTTTCAAAACACAAAAGGTAAAGAGAATCACTCTTAGCTTGATGATAAAGTTGTTACGTTAATGTATAGAAATGAAGCGCTACCAAGGTAAAGGAATTCACTCTTAACTTGGTAGTAGAGCTTCTATAAGATGAGGGAATATGAAACTGGTCATCAAGATGTGGATATCACTCATTACTTGATGATGTCGTCTTCAAATTGTGGATTGGTACTTACCCATAGAGTAAAGGAAGTTAATCCTAACTCTTTGGTAAGGTTTCACTAGAATGAGATGAGTGAATTTGTCATCAAGGTAAGGAAATCACTCCTATCTTGATGGTGAAATTTCAAAATTTTAAAACGAATGAAACGGATTGAAAGTTGTCACCAAAGTAAGGGTTTCACGCCTATTTTAGTGAGTTTCTTTCGTTTGTGAAATACGAGTGTCTTTTTATTAGAGTATACGTTGCCTTAGGAAAGGCGGCATGCATCTTTAAAGTTTATGAAATTGATATGAAATAGATAAGAAGCAAGTATGAAAAATCAAGTATTTCAAGCATGTAAAGGAAGTAGTCAAATAAAGGTTCCTAACTATAGACTAGGTCAATCATGACAATTTTCCTAATTCCCTATAGTTATGGCTCTGATACCAATCTGTCACACCCCAACCGATGGCGGAAACATCGAGGTGAGACTTGTGATAGATTGTTCAAAGACTTCATAAAACTAAATTGTGATAATAGATTAAAATAGATTTCATTCGTATCTAAGATTCAACAAGTATACAATTTGTTCATGAGAAAAACACATTAACTTGAACATGAAGTAAAATAAAGGTTGTTTCGTTTGTTTCTAAGGCCGAATCCTAAGTGATGTTTCTTGTATCATCTCATCAAGCTTTTTCCTGCAACATGTATAAAATATCCGTCAACACATAAAGTATTGGTGAGCATACTAGTTTTGGTTTACATACATAGTATTTTAGAATGGTTTACTCAAATCTCATACTATAGCATTGCACATACCTATCATACAAAAGACATAACTCAAACCCGCGAGTACCACAGCGTATACCTAACATATTCATGTTAGGCCGTTTAAATCTTAACAATGACCCATAAAGGGGGGCGGTGTGCTAGTCCTATAGCGCTATACATGTTAAGTGGGCTAATAATAGTTAATGATTTATGTCTAAGTATCTAAGAATCATAAGCATGGCAAGTAGCATATAAGTATGTTTAATAGATTGAGCATGTGTGTTTATGAAAGCATTAGTGTGTTTTGCATATGATACATGTTTACACCCCAAAAGTGATAAAGAGTAAAAAGGGGACAAGTATGAACTCACCTGGAGTGCATTATGAAAGAATAGCAAACAATGTCTGAAGCTGGATTAACTGAATCTCGTGTGTCCTATTACAAGTAAAGGATGTCTTAAATTCTAATGCAAATGAGCTTATTTCGTTTCTTGGTTTTAAAGATAGTTTATTCAACTACCTAGACTTTACAAAATCGATAGTAACTTGGAATAAATGCTTTAATATATTATTGAGGGTCGCGCCTTGAGGTTATTGTTTAAGACATAGTTTGTATTAAGAAAATAATATTGGTATAACTTGACTCGAATGCTAACTTGTTTCGTAGGGTGGTTAGTATACATATTAGGTTTATATATATATATATATATATATATAAGCATATATATTTCTAGTATGATAAAGTAGAGTCTACTAATAAAATGTACTTGTAATATGTAGCTTCAATTGTACAAATAATAGATTTGACCATCCGATATGTTTCTTATATTTTATAAAAATTTGGGCAGAGTCTCCTCTGTTTTTGTAAGAAAGCAGACAACGCAAGTCGTCTATTTTATCCCAAAACATCGATTGTCCAAAACAAAGCAAAACGCAATACAATTTATCAAGTCTTTATATGCGGCAAAAGGTTTAGGTTATTAAGATTATAATAAACGAGAACTATATGTTTTGAACAAGTAATATACATATATATAGTCCGTTTTCAAAACTAGCATCATAAACTAACTAAACTCTTTATTTTTTTGTAAGGTAATGTATGTTTCGCCAAATAGTATGTTCGTTTATATATATACACACACACACGTACCTATTAACCATTTTCTTCATCGCCTCATTATTACTCTAAGCTTTTATTACAAGTCGGTTCGGTTCGTTACAAGCGTATGCGTCGTTAATGTTTTATATTTAGAATACAATTATATTTATATAAGTAAATACAATGTAGCGCAAAATGAACGAATCAAGATAAGGCGCGCGTTATACCTTCCCAAGGATATACTCGCGAACCGACACGTGCACGCCTCGAACTGAGTTGACTGATCTGACCCGGCTTGACCGGAGTTGACCAGCTTTGACTGTTGACTGGCGTTGACCAAATCTGGAATGTTTGACCAACGGTTGAAACGGCTTGACCAAACCCATACGAACTCATCGATGACCAATCAACCACACGCCAACCCAAAACTAAGACCTGACACAAGACCAGATTTGGTTATTGAGTACGGTCAACCGATGTTGACCCGAACAGAGAAACAGAAAACGAACAGACCTGAACCGAAAAGGAAACGAGTGCCAAAACCCAACATTACTCCAAACACCTTCCGGCCCCACAGCTGGCGCTCGACCATCGTGACCATCTCCGGTCACCGGATTTGAACCGGCCAAACATCTCCACCGACGGCAATCACCATTAAACCCGAAAAGGAATATGCCATAACTGAAACCAACGCGTGCCTCGGCCGCTCTATCTACTTGGCATTGTTCGACTAAAACCAAACCACCCCTTGTCGCTGCCAGTCACGGTCACTGTGCAGGAACTGAGCTAATGTAGTCGATGGCTGCAGCTTATGAACCATCCTTTTTGTTTTGGTTTAGTAAATGTTAATTTAATTTTTGAGTTGAAAACTAAAAAATGGTTCATGAGGCAACGAATATTGTTTTGGCTAATAAAAGAATAGTTTTTGTGTAATGAAAGTGGAGAGGTATTTTAGTGCTGCTTTTGTATGATGTCGTTTGGTACTTCGGTGATTATAATTGGGATGAGAGTGTATATTTGTGAAGAAGATGAAAATAGAAAAGGAAAAGAGGAGAAGAAACCATGGGGGCTAGGCTTTGAGTTGGTAAAGAATGGGGGAGAAGAGGGAGTTAAGGTGTTTAAATAGCTAGGGTTCTTGGAGTAGGTTAAGTGGTTGAGCTTCGCGTATACGAACACGTTAAGTCACGTTTCTCGCTACAACTCCACTCGTCTAGTCGTTTAAATATTAGCATCACGTATTTTATTTATATGAACCAACTAAAATCGAGTATTTGGACTATATATTTGTTATATATGTATTTATAATCGTCTTATTTTTAAAGGTTTGCTAAGCGTCGGTTATCTACCACGTCATTACTTGAAACGCGTTATTATTATTTTCGACACTATATTAGCGTATTTAAATGATTTAACTCATTAACGAATAGAAACATATTTCTTGTTGACGAGATATTATTGTTAATAGATTAAGATCGTTGTGCAAATTATATATTTTATTTTTATTATTATTAATATCTTTTTAATATTCTAGAAAGTAACGGGACGTTACATTCGGGCCCTAAATAACCTTCGCCCTTGCAACTACCACTCACCGACCCCTTCATCTTCTGAGCCACGGCGGCACTGTCGCCCTTGTCATTGAAGTGCTGGTACCGATTAGGATTGCTAGTGGTCATTATTATGGAGGAGCTTGGTGATGGTGACACTGAATATTAGTGATTTGGCAGAGGAGAGAAAAAATCAGGTGTTACCAGCACGGTAACTAGAACCCGAATTTGGTTCACGGGACCACTACCAGCATGAGTGGCGGCGGTGTTACCGTGCTAGTAGTGGGGTACCCGCGACCAAATCGGTAGGCGCCCCGTCTCCCTTATGTTTATCTAGGTAGTATTTTGCAGGGGTGATGCTTAGTTGGGGCGGGAGGGGGCGGCCGCCCCCCCCCCCCGAATTTTCGCGTAGAAGTTCCGATTATATAGTATTCGTATAAAAATTTTTGGAAATATAGGGTTTCGACCCTCCGAAACTGGTTTTCAACCCCCCAAAACTAGTGACACCCGACCCCCCGAACTTTCGGGTCAAGCTTCGCCACTGGTATTTTGTTAAAGTTGCAAATTCACATCAAAAGATAAAAGTGTTAATTACAGAACACTAAGGTACTTTGTGACAAAAAGAACAAGGCTAAATCGTTTATTTATTCTTTATTTTTTATTAATGGTTCATATGAAGTTTTGTACATCTTAGAGCATTTGTAATTTGGTTTTCCTATTTAGGTGAGACAAACCTTTGTATTTTGATAAGTGATAGTAAATGGTTGTGAGTGGAGAAGAGAGAAAAATTACTATTTATTAGTAAATTTGGAGGAGACACTGTTCATCCTTTATAATTTTTTAAAATTTTTAAAAGTGACTGTGAGTAGAGGAGAGAGAAAAGGTAATGATAAAAAAATATAATAATTATTATTAAATAGAAAAGGAGAGAGAAAAGTAATGATTTTTAGTGTAATTATAAAACCATCCGGAGTGGGGCGGAGAAACCGGCGTGGAAGGGTCTTCAAACCCACCTACACCGCCCCCTAGTGGCGTGGAGACGGGCTACTGCTATATATATATATATGTGTGTGTGTATATATATATATATATATATATATATATATATATATATATATATAACTTCTTCTTCTTTGAAAAGGTTGCAGGTTGTTTGAGGAGGTTGCAGGTGATGGGCTCTCTCTGTTCGAAAACCCAGCTGCCGGCGACGAAGAGGTTGCAGACCGGAGCATAGGTTCTGATTATTGTTATTATTATTAAAGGAAGAAGAAGCTTATATATTTTTTTTGAAAGGTTATATATGAAGAAGAAACTTATATACAGAGAAAGAGAAAGGGGGAGGTGGGTTGGTGTTGTTTTTTTTGGAATGAGAGATGTACAAGTGATGATACATAAGGTACAAGTGGTGATGCATGTGTTTTAAACTAGTTTATAAAAAAAATAAAAAAACAAAATATATAATAATAATAGTATTTCCTTCACCCCATTCCACTCCTCACAATTTTCTCCCCCCATACGGGTTCCACAAGTATTACATGGCGCTTCACCCATCTCTTTCCCGCCCCTGGCCACTCCTTATAGTTTAAAGATGGAGATGAAACTACTATTGTCAAGGGCGGATTCAAGTACACGGGTCCGGGTTCACCCAAACCCATTGAGTTTCAAAATTTTAATATAGCAGCGATAGAAAAATAATGAGTGAACCCATAAATAAAATATGTGTGAACCCATAAAGAAAACTAAGGAAACAACAAACTGGTTGAGGCTTTGACTTTTAGGCATATGGTTCCACGTTCAATCCTCATTCTTGACGGGTTTTTTTGTTTTTTCTTTTTAATAATCTAAACTCAAATCGTCACTTAATTTGTTGTTCAAAATTCTTGACATTAGTTAAGGGGTTGGTCTTACCGTCTTGAAATCCTTATTCTTAGATTTTAAAATTTTTTTGTTTGTTTTGATTTATCCCATCCTTATTGTAGATGAATGCTAAAATTTTGATTGTATATTGAACATTGGGATTCCATATTCCTATTTGCTGGACCCCTTTAAAAGTTTTTGTGGTTGAAAATTTCATCAACAACAATACCTCCAATTTTTTTTTCTTATTTATCTATTTTAACTTCAATTCAGTAGGTTTGAAGTTCATTATAAAACAACTTGATTCAAGTGAGTAATCTTACCCGACCTGAACCACATATGCATACATAAAGGTTCCATTAACATGTTGGTTGGTTTGTAAGACGGAGTTTTGTTATAAAAACACCAAAGAATTGACACAATTAAGACAATCAAGAACACACGCTTTATTATTAAGACCAATCGAAAAGATTAGAAGCAAAAAGATATTACAGAAAGATGAATTGGAAACTGATTAAACCTAGCTACTTATAAGCCCTAGTTCCCAAATAAGTCGTTAACTGACTGTTAACAGACTTCTATCATTATTACACTTTCAACCCCTCACTGTTTCATAGATTGACAACTAAGGACTGAACTTATTAGAACACATAGAAACAAACTTTAATGAAATGACCAATTGACCCTTGCACTTTCATAACAATCTCCACCTTGCAAGATCAATTGTCATCCATGCTCACCAACTCCTAACAGTTCTAAACACCTTTCAAAACTGTTCTTTGGCAACACTTTAGTAAACACATCAGAGGCATTATCCTTTGTACCAATCTACTCAACAATTACTTCCTTAGATTGAATCACCTCCCTTATAAAATGATACTTAACCTTTATATGTTTTGTTCTCTCATGAAAAGTTGGATTTTTAGATAACTGAACAGCCCCTTGACTATCAGACTGCACAACAGAACTAACATCTTCAATACCCAACTCCATAAGAAAGCCTTTCAACCATATTGCCTCTTTTACTCCTTCTGTTAAGGCAATATATTCAGCCTCAGTTGTAGATAAAGCTACAACCTTTTGTAATGAGGCCTTCCAACTTATAACATTCCCCAAAACCAAAAATGCATACCCTGTCAATGACCTTCCTTTATCAGCATCTTTAGCAAAATCAGAATCTGTATATCCCAATATTTCTGAATTAAATTCCTTCTTCCCATCAAAGATCAAACCATGATTCATAGTACCCTTAAGGTATCTAAGAATCCACTTAGCTGCTTGCCAATGATGCCTTCCAGGATTAGACAAATATCTGCTTACTAAACTCACTGAATATCCCAAATCTGGTCTTGTGCACACCATCAAGTATATCAAGCTGCCCACCAGATTTGCATAAGGAACCTTCTCCATTGTCTTTGTTTCAGCTTCAGTTTTAGGACAATCTTACAAAGATAACTTGAAATGCTGAGCAAGAGGGACAGTAACAGCTTTACAATTCTCCATACCATAATTCTTCAATATCTTTCTCAAATATGACTTCTGAGACAGATATATTAACTTCTGTTCTCTATTCCTTTCAATCTCCATACCAAGAATCTTACTAGCATTTCCCAGTTCTTTCATTTCAAACTCACTCATCAACATATCCTTTGTGAGTCTGATTTGATGCTTATCTTTGCAGGCTATTAACATGTCATCTACATATAACAGTAGATAAACATACTCTCCCTTCTCATACTCTTTCATATACACACAACTATCATACTCACTTCTAATAAATCCACAGCTGATCATATGTTTATCAAATCTCAAATACCATTGCCTAGGAGACTGTTTAAGGCCATAAAGAGATTTTTTCAATAAACATACCTTGTCCTCCTGTCCAGCAACTTCATATCCCTCAGGTTGATTCATGTAGATCTTTTCATCTAAGACTCCATGTAAAAATGCAGTCTTTACATCCAACTGTTCCAACTCATAATCTTTATTTGCAGTAATGGACAGAATTACCCTTATGGATGTATGCTTCACAACAGGAGAAAAGATTTCTGTGTAATCAATACCATCCTTTTGTGTGTATCCCTTGGCCACTAATCTTGCTTTGTACCTTGGTTTCTCCACCCCTTTGATCCCTTCTTTCAACTTATAGATCCATTTACAAGATACTAGTTTCTGACCCTCAGGTTTATCAACAAGATCCCAAGTTAGGTTTTTATGCAAAGAATCCATCTCCTCATTCATAGCATCAATCCACTTTTCTTTGTGAACTGAGCTAACAGCTTGATTAAATGACAATGGCTCAGTAGAGTCTTCCATTTCTGCTATATTAAACACAAAAGCAGAAATGTTCTCATCAACTCTAAGTCTAGTAGGCTTTACTTCTTCTTGGTCTGTCCCTAGCAAGACTGTAAGTTGACTGTTCTACCCTTGGTGAGGCAGAAGTAGAAGCCTTATGTTCTTCAATGCTTGAATCACCTGCAACATTCTTCAGATCCTCCACCTCAATTTCAACACTATCTTCAAACTCTTTAACCTTGCCTCTATCACCAATCACATCTTTGTACATTACATCTTCCCTAAACTTCACTACATCTCTACTCAGCTTTACCTTTCCACCATTTCCTTCCATTTTCCATAGTCTGTAACCACTCACCCCATCAGGATACCCCAATACAAAACACTTTTCTGCCCTGGCATCTAACTTTCCCTGATTAACATGAGCATAACATAAAGAACCAAACACCTTTAAGTGCTCATAATCAGAAAACTCACTTGTTCTTCCTGACCACATTTCCATGGGTGTTTTTAGACCTATAGCTGTGGATGGTGATCTATTAATGAGATAGGCAGAAGTAGACACAGCTTCTGCCCAAAACATTTTAGGTAAGCTTGAACTTAACAAAAGACATCTCACCTTGTTAAGGATGGTTCTGTTCATTCTTTCAACTACACCATTTTTTACCCTTTTGGCTTTACCCAAAACACAGTGTTCACATGAGTTATCCTTATGTTCTTTAACATCTTTAAACAAATTTCTTTTGTTTAACTCATTTAGACCCTGAACACTAATATGGCCTAACCTGTTATGCCACAGACTAGCCATATCTTCACTCTTTCCTTCAACAACAGCAGCAGTATCATTATCTTTGGCCTTCCCATCTAACATATAGATATTGTTGTTTTGTCTAGTTCCAGTCAAAACAACCATAGACCCCTTCACAATCTTGGCCTTTCCATTTCTCAAATTCACATTATACCCATTCTTTTCTAAGGTACCAAGAGAAATAAGATTTCTAGTGAGTTCAGGAATATACCTTACATCAGTTAGTGTGAAAGTAACTCCACCTTCTAACTGTAATGTAATATCTCCATATCCTCTGATTCTGCAAGGTCTATCATCACCTAACTGAACATATCCAAGGTCTTCCATCTTCAAATTATCAAAGAATTCTTTATTAGGTGTCATATGAAATGAACACCCAGAATCCATGATCCATACATCAATAATCTTTCCTCCTTGAACTACCATCAACACTTCTGCACTACCAAAACTGTCTTGGGAATCCTTAGGAGAGAAACTTCCATGATTTCTTGAAGATGAACCCTCACCTTTCTTCTTTCTATTTTCTGGGCAATCTTTCTTCAAATGCTTGTCAGAATTACAAACATAACATCTTCTTTTGAATTTAGAATTAGACCTTTTTGTGAACTTATTCTTGGAATTACTTCTCTGCTCTGTTCTTCCTCTAACATACAGACCAACCCCAATGTCTTCCTGTCCATCATTCTTCTTTTGTAACTCTTTAGAATTAATGGCAGCCAACACCTCATCCATTGACAAAGTGTCTCTCCCGAACATTAATGTATCCACAAAATGTTCATATGACTGTGGGAGAGAAGTCAAGAATATTATAGCCTGATCTTCTTCATCAAGAGTAATATCAATATTCTCAAGATCTATTATCAATTTATTAAATTCATCAATATGATCTTCCAACGACTTTCCAGAAGACAACTGAAAAGTATACAACCTCTTTTTCAAGTATAATCTGTTTGCAAGAGATTTGGTCATATACAAACTTTCCAATTTTGACCAAACCCCTGCAGCAGATGTTTCTTTTGATACCTCTCTTAGAACTCGATCTCCCAGGCTCAAGATAATTGCACTATGAGCCTTCTCAAGAATATCCTTCTTCTCTTTATCTGTCAATTCTCCCTGTAATCTTCCTTCTCCCAATAATGCATCAACAACACCCTGATGCACTAACAAAGCCTTCATCTTCACACGCCAAAGACTGAAGTCATTCCTTCCATCAAACTTCTCGATCTCAAACTTTGTCGACACCATCTTGACTCTCAATTAAACTCTCAATCTTTGAATCGAGCCAACCTGGCTCTGATACCAATTGTTATAAAAACACCAAAGAATTGACACAATTAAGACAATCAAGAACACACGCTATATTATTAAGACCAATCAAATAGATTAGAAGCAAAAAGATATTACAGAAAGATGAATTGGAAACTGATTAAACCTAGCTACTTATAAGCCCTAGTTCCCAAATAAGTCGTTAACTGACTGTTAACAGACTTCTATCATTATTACACTTTCAACCCCTCACTGTTTCATAGATTGACAACTAAGGACTGAACTTATTAGAACACATAGAAACAAACTTTAATGAAATGACCAATTGACCCTTGCACTTTCATAACAAGTTTAATGACAATGTTTTTTTATTTTTTTTATTATTGTATCATATTTTTGTTATGTGATAAACTTTACTTGACTGGAACCGTTATGTCACACCCTCAAAATCCACTTGCGGAGTTTTACCGCGAGGCGCATGACAAACCAGGATCCAAACCAACGATCAAAATAAACAAGTCTAAATGAACATAATGCAATTTCAAAAACAATGTTTAAAATCCCCAATTACAGCGGAAGCTTATTCAAAACATAATCCAAAATAAACCAAGTGTTCAACGTTTGAAAACCATGCAATCCTAACTAGACGTCGTGCAGACGCGTGCGCCCTAGTTCCATTGTGCTACCTTAGCGACCTGAGAAAACATGTAAAAGTTTACGTCAGCACAAAAATGCTGGTGAGTTTACAGGTTTTGTAATCACAGTACCAAGTTCAACCTGTCCATACTATAACAAATCGAAAACCAAAGTACGCTAGCTAGGCGTATGTTTTGTTACTATCACGATTGGAAAACCATTACTAACTCGCAAACCAGATGTCGTGCCCGATGTAGTAAACCTGTTGTTCCTGTTTGAGACAATATGCACTCGCCCGGCCCTCCAAGCCGACGAGTGGGGTTGGTCACTCCCAATAGCGCTATTCACATTTCCCCGTTGTGCAAACCCGCACATTCATGGTTCCCCCGGGACTTCCAAAGATCGTATAGTAAACCATAGAAAACCCATAGTATGACAGTAGTTACCAAACATAAGTTTTAACACATGTTTTCTCCCCCGAAAAGTGAAACCAGTTAAAAGAGGGGCCGTAAACTCACCTTAGGTTGCGTTCCTTCGTAATACGAATAAACTCAGCAAGCTATGCTAGTCCCGTAAAGCGGCGACCTAACATATGACAGTTACAAGTACTTAGACTAATAACCCGCAGGTTAGTTAGTCCCTAGATGTCCAGACCATAACCAAGTTCGTTTGAAAACACCATGACTGTTTAATTGACCCAATGTGCAAGACTCGACATCCCATTGGTGACCCGAGACTCCCCGTGTTATGCTTACGCTCTCAAACATACAATCATGCAATCACACTTAACATACGTTAACGTCCAACAAGTTATAGCACGTAGTTCACGTATCACATAATTAAATCCAAACATATGTTACCAAGTTATTAGATATGTCACGGGGTTCCTAGCATATTCCTATATGTCAAATCGGGTCTCGGAATGCTAATTTACACTTACAGCAGCAATACACGCGATTAGGAAAAGTCAACTAGCATTTAGGTTGGTCAACTGGCATTTAGGAAGGCTAATCGCCTATAATATAGGCGATTAGGGTCATAAGACATGTAAATCTTGAGTTTATAGGCGATTAGGGCTATAAGACATGTATTTCAGGACTTAACTAGCATTTAGGATCACAATTGCATGTAACAGAGGCAATTAGCCCCCAATCGCATGATATATAGGCGATTAGGGCATCCTTACAGGCGATTGGCCTCCTAATCGCCTATAACATAGGCGATTAGGGTTGCTAATCGCCAGTAACCCAGCTGTTCCGGTTTTTCGCGCGTTTAACACTCCAAATCAGATCCAGAACGCGTGTAATCATCCAATATCAATCCAACAACTATACCAAACATGTTTAAACCAAAATCCTTTGTTTAGCCTCGTATTATCAGCCCTGCATGCAACCATGTAATCCAAACACAATACACATAGCATGAAACATCACATTAACATGCATAACTATAACCCTAATGAACAATTACTCAGATCCTATCATCATGCCATCATTATTAATCTGAAACTAACCTAATAACATGTAATCATCCATCTTGAATCATAAAAACCCTAGCTTTTGATTGAAAACCCACATACATCATGCATGCTACTTAGAATCCAATTAACAATGATTATTAACGATTTTCAGAAGACTCATACGTTTTAAAACAGGTCTGGACCTTTAGGGATTTAATAAAAATGTTTATAAAGATTTCATGGATGAGAATCACACCTTAGATTGTGTTAGATTGATGAAATAAGCTTGAAACCTTGTGTTTTGATCCAAAATCACGTTCCAGAGGTTGTGTGTGTGTGTTGGGGCGGGTTATGGGACGACTAGGGTTGATATTATGAAGTTTAGGAGGTTAAGCATTGTATTTATAGTCGTTTTTAGTCGTCCAGCACGTAACACGCGATTGTGCAGCAGCTATACGCGATTAGCATTGCTAATCGCATGACATTCATGCATTTAGGGGCTAATCGCCCCATGTAGCATGCGATTAGCATGCTACTCGCCCCCAATGAGGCCCAATCGCCTCCCTTATAGGCGATTAGCCAACCCTAATCGCCTATAGGGGTTGGTTCCGTGTATTTTGCGCGTTAAACCCCGTTTTAACATATGTTAACACATTTCCACATACCGACAAGTCACATAATGATTGTAAACACATAACACTTGCAAACAAACATATTCACACTCGTTCACCAATTCCCGGGACTCGAGACTTGTATGTTCCCTATGCTCTGACGATTCTACGAATCGTCACCCCTTGTACACTTGGTTAAGGACTGACATCTAATGAACCTCTAGACTCACATCCGATGATCCTTTATACTGAACTAACAGTTCCCGAACCATAACACGACTTAACTAACCCAGTTAAGTATAATATACGCGTGACTCGCTAAGGTAGACTTTCATCTAGACAATGTTATTAACCAGAATTTGCCGGGTGTCACACGTTAAACCGACACAAAAGCTTTGATGTCTGGTTCTATGAAATTGGATCATCGAAAACAGTGAACCCACTGAAAAAAATTCTTGGATCCGTCACTGGCTACTGTGAATGCTCTCACATCAGCTCCTCCATAATGGTGTGAGTGTAATCTCTATATTACATAGAGTGGGTATAAGTGGTTGTGAGTAGATAAGAGAGAAAATATTTGGAGGATACGATGTTTACCAGTAAATTTGGAGGAGACACTGTTCATCCTCCATAATCTTTTAATATTTGTAAAAGTGGTTGCGAGACTAAGAGAAAAAAAGGTAATGACAAAAGTATAAAGATTATGTGAATGTGAATGTGAATGCTTTTAAATAAAAAATGAAAGAGAAATATAATGATTTTTGATGTAATTATAAAGATGGAGATAGAGCACTAATGTGAATGTGAATGCTCTTATATTTACCTAAAGACTTCACATGTTATATTAATGGTACTAGCTGATTACCCCGGGAGGGTCCCGGGGTTGAAAAATCTAAATTTACGTGATAACCTATTGCAAATGGCTCAAGTTAACTAACCACAAAATCTCTCAATCATTGCATGTTCATAGTATTCTAATCAGTAATAACTCATATTCCCTAATCTAAAACCTAATCAGTAATCATCTAAAGAATCACTTATGTAAGTTGCAACTATTCAAAAACTCATCACATCTCTCTAATTTCTCACATTCTAATGGCTCTTATAATTCCTAACCTAATCAACTAAACAAACACTTAAGTTGGAAGTTGTAACCATTGCATCTCATTATGCCACGTGGCATAATCAAGAGATGGTTGAGGCCACCATTGAACGCCACGCCAGCAACTATCAATTCTTCTCGGGAGTGTCCCGGGGTTGAAAAATATAACCATTCTAATAATACTAATACTAATAGTAATAATTATTACTCTTGTAATTAAATAAATAAAAAAAATAACATTGCTATAAGCTGACACCATGTGTTGCAGTGTTGCGCGATTCTTTCTCCTAGCTTCTCTTGATGAAGTATACCTAGTAAAATTCCAATGATAACATGGCGATTGGGCTGATTTTCAACATCGTAGATAAGAACTTGGTTTAAAAGAAAAAACATGATTAGTGAATAACATGAACACTTTGTATGTTTTTTTCCTGTATGAACGAAACCCCACAAAAAATAGTCGATTTTTTTCTCCGTTTTTTATATAGCACTATGGTACTCGTTAGAAAGATAATAAAACGCTCGTTAATTTGGTGTAATTTTTTTCTTTAAAAAATCCCGTATATAAAAGATATAAACGTTTAAAAATTATGGGAGGAAATATGAGAGAGAAAATTTTAAATTTATTTTTAATTTTTTTTTCCTAAAATAACTCAATTTAATTAAAAAGAAAATAATTCAAAAACACTAAAATCTTTCAATTATGATGTCACGTGGCAGTTTCATGGAGAGGTTGAAAGCACCATTGCATGCCACGTCAGCAATGTTCAATTCTTTTATATAGATTAATAGATGTTTGGCAAGGAGCTTTTAAGAGCTTTTAGGAGCTTCAAGCTTCAAGCTTTTAAGAAAAAGCTCCCACTTATTGAAAAGCCTTGTTTGGTTGAAAGGGCTGGAAGCTTTTAGGTTAGAGAAAAAGCTCTACAATGAAAAGCTACTAGTAGTAGCTTTTAAGAAAAAGCTCTACTAGCTACAAACTTTTAAGTAGTAAATGACACAAATACCCATTCTATTTTAAAAATAAAATAAAAACTTTCTTTACAAGCTTTTAATTATACCCATTTTGGTCATTTTATACATTTATTAAAAGCTCCAGCTACTCTGCCAAACACCAAAATATATTTAAAAAGCTTCCAGCTACCAGCCTCCAGATAGTTTTGCCAAACATACCCTAAGTCTTTAACCTTTTAGATACACTTATGTAGGTACTATAACCTACACATGACTTGCGCAATGTAGGTAATAAACATCCACTAAATTTGTTCATGTATGTTTTTTGAATTTCAATAGAAACGAATAAACGTTATATTCCTTTCATTTTTCTTTTATTTATTTTTTTAGATTGAAAAACTAAATAATTTATTTTGTTCTGCATGCTCTCGCAATATCAAGTGTTTTGCATGTTCTCACACCCACCCCATCCCACCCACACATCTATACTATATTATAAAGCATGAGTGAAGGATACCCGTAAAATTTAAGTAAATACAATCTTTATTGCTTATAGTACAATGCTTGTTGAAGTCATCTAGGGGGTAAAATTGTCTTTCTACCCAACTATTAAATTGTTGAAGAAATTAATTTAAGCATAATTATAAAATTGATGAAGAAATTAACAATAATGTGGTGACTCTTTACATTCATAACCTCCATGTCTTTATTATGTTTGTATCAATGTTATAGTCTTATAAATATTATTTGGTATCTAAATAATGGGGTGACTCTTCACATACATAACTTACATATCTTTCAATTTTTATAGCCTAATAAATAGTGGTCTTGTATTTGGTATATGAAACATATCAATGAATAAAGTTCTCTCTTCCTTCATTCTTTCTTTCCATACATGATGTTTAGAGTCTTCTTCTCATGTTTATATAACTTGTATGTAGGTTGCTACTATATTGTTATTTTCCAACATGTTATTAGCATGAGTTTTCTTGTTGTTCTTTGTTTTAGCAATCTTAATAATGCAGTCTTAAAATCGTATTTGAAGGAGCGCAAACAGGCTGAAAAGTATGATACATGAAGATCAAGTGGTGAAACCATGTATTACATGTTGCCAGCAAAACAAGATAGATTTAATGAAACCGATATTTCTTCTGCCTAACAAGTTATTAAATTTAGAATCATTAGTACTAGGTTGGTTTTTGAAGTCACTTAGTTATTAATTTCTTGCTTACATACTATGTTTTACTTGTAATGTAAACCACTGAGTTTTTACTATAATCACACATATACATACATTCATATTCTTTTCACGGCTAATTCTTTAATCATTAATTTTGGAGTTGTGTTTATATATAGTTAATGAATTCGGATACTTTTGTAAACAAAATAATATTAAACCCATGAGATATGTAAAATAACAAGTTAATAAATTTGCATAAAAAAATTAATGTCTAAAATTTGTAGCAAAGACCATAGTTAAAAATACCTAGCAAAAATGGTAATTAACATTTTCATAGCAAAAACCGTGTATAAAAATCCATAAGCAAACATTTTTGTAGCAAATTCTATAGCAAACATTTTGGTATTAAGTAAATACAACATTTATTGCTTATAGTACAATGTTTGTAAGTCATTTAGCGGTAAAGTTGTCTTTCTACCTAAATATTAAATTGTTGAAGAAATTAATTTAAACATAATTATAAAATTGATGAGGAAATTAACAATAATGTAGTGACTTTTTACATTCATAACCTCCATGTCTTTATTACGTTTGTATCATTATTATAATCTTATAAATAGTGGTCATGTATTTGGTATATAAATAATGCGGTGACTCTTCACATACATAACTTACATATCTTTCAATGTTTATAGACGTATAAATATTGGTCCTTTATTTGGTAACTAACTTGTTGTACTAATATGGAGGTCATAGGTTCAATACCCACTAACAACTACCATTAGATGAAATTTGGCCGTTAAAAAAAATGGTATATGAAACATATCAATGAATAAAGTTCTCTTTTCCTTTATTCTTTCTTTCCGTACATGATGTCTAGATTCTTCTTCTCATGTTTATATGACTTGTACGTTGGTTGCTACTAGATTGTTATTTTCTAACACGTTATTAGCATGAGTTTTCTTGTTGCTCTTCGTTTTTTTTTTCCACTTTGAATCCATAGTCTAACCTCGCCTTGTGCCGATACGTTTACATAACAATGTAAAAATATAACCGTCACATGTATGTTGCTGTTATAGCCACTGGAATCAAAAGTGATTAGAAATCACAATCAATCTAATCCATATCCATCCACAATTCAAGTAATAAATACATACCTTTTTCTTTGTGATGTATATACATAAAATACGAAAGAACAATTTTAGACACATTTACTGATTTGTGTAAATTTTTTCTTCAATTTTATATTACTTTTTTTTTATTCAGACCCACCTTATTTCCCTTACAAAATTGGTTATGTTGTATTTTTTTTAATGATTTTTGTATGGTAGGATTTAAATTAAAATAAAAAAAGTTGTTTTATTATAGCTATCTAATAATCAATCAAAATTTTAGTAGCATAATTTGTTCCCATTATTGGTTGCTAATCATAATTTGAGTATAGAAGGTGATGCGGTGAGGGTTGCTTGGTTACGTAAGTATTGCAAAATGGAGGCCAACGATTTTAATGGTCTGTCGTTTCCCTTTTATTGTTAATCTCAAATACTATTAAAATTCTTTAAAAGCCAATTGTTTTTTTCACTCAAATTGAATGAATTAGTAATTGAGATTTTATTAAAAAAATTTGAATTCCGGTCTGGTTCATCCGGAGCTTGAAATGTTTTGATTTTTTTTTTTTAATTTAGAAGGTAGAGATGAATAAAGATATGGAAATGTTTATTAATATTGTTGGTAAAAATGAAGGGGAAAACAGTTAATAAGGTCATATTCAATTTGAGATGACTCAAGTTACAAAAGTAGAAATCCATAACTTTTTTTGGATTTTTAATTTGGTATCATGTATACTATTTAAGCCCTAACGTTTACATGATTTTCAATTCGGTAATATTTTCAATTTTTGTTTTTTTTTTCTTGGTCCGGAGACGCATTATACAACTCTATTGATTTGATTATATATGTCAATTGTAGAGGCATAATGCACGATGCATTAATATATATTAGTTATGAATGCAAAGAATATGTGGTTGTTAAATCTTGGGTAATAACCCATGTTTCACAAATGCGTTAAATAGATATTTATTTAACTAAAAACCACTTAACTTGTTTGTCTTATTAAAAGTTACAAATAAAGTTTTATAAAACATATAAAAACAATATTACCAGTAATGACAATATGATATTGACCAGTAATGACACCATGACATAATTTTTTGTTGTCTTCTCAACCAAGTTAGTAGTTTGTTAACTAATTAATAGTTTGTTTATATTTATTTTCTACAAGTCCAAGAACCATCTTAAAAATAAAATTCATTAACAATATATTTACTAGATCTAGCACACCTTTAAAATCAAATACTACACAATATATCATGAGAGAATCGATAAACTAAAGTAACGAATATCACGCGACAAATTGTCTTCCCGCAGCAACGCGCGGGTTCCCAACTAGTACACACAAGTACATATGTGTGTGTATGAAATCATTCATTTCTTAAATCAATTCTGACAACCGATAAAGTGATCGGGCTACGGTTTAACAAGCCAAATATCGATCAAATATCGATTCACTAAATTTGACCTGTTATCAAAGTTGATTCACTTTGCCATCCACATTAGTTTATATTATTAACGCAACTGTTTTGACCCGCTTTATCTATCCCATCTCAACCAACCCGCTTTGTTCACATCAACGACGAATAACTCTGGATCCTCAACTTCAACCCAGTGGCGAAGCTTGACCCGAAGGTTCGGGGGGTCGGAAGTCACCGGGGGGTCGGAAGAAGCATATAGCATACTTAAAAGAACGATCAAAGAATGAAATAATAGTGTCTGCTGGATCATTAGGAAGCCCACAACTTGTGATGCTAAGTGGGCTAGGCCCAAAGGACCATCTTCAGTCCCAAGGGATTGATGTTGTTTTGGCCCAGCCCGGTATTGGTAATGGCATGGCAGATAACCCCAAGGCTGCAATTTTTGTCCCGTCACCAATTCCTGTTGAGTTTAGTATCGTTGAGCTTGTTGGAACTTTATCGAGAAGTGGCTCCAAGTCCCCAACCTTGTTAGCCGACGATACAGTATCATATAATAATATATAGAGTAAAAAAAAATATGAGCTTAACCTACAAACTTTTTTTTTTAATTTTTTTCCATATGCTTAAAGATGCTTTCTAGATGAATGATATAAAAAAAATTAGCGTAATTACATTATTAGAGTAATTACGTAAATCGTAATTACTCTGCACTAATTTTTTTATTTTTAGATTTCAGTAATAAAATACATGTTTACAATATTGGGAAAAAAATTCAAAAATAAAAAATTTCCTCATTCACTTTTCATGTTAAGGGCTATTTGTAAGATAAGAATCATTTGTATAAGATCATTCCTCTTAATATATAATCATGTACTTTCAAAGTTGTTTATTTTGTTTATTAGTTGCATTGCACTTTTGTAGTCAGGAGGGTTCATCTTTGAGAAGATAATTAGGCCCGTATCGAAAGGCCACTTAAAGCTAAAAAGTCAAAACCCTAACGACAACCCGTTAGTTACGTTCAACTATTTCAAAGAGCCCGTTGATTTAAAAAGATATGTCAACGGGCTAACAACCATCATTAGAGTGATTAAATCAAAATCGTTTTCAAATTTCAAATTTCATTTTCTTGACACGAAAGGCCTTCTTAACATCACCGCAAGTTTGCCACAAAACTTGCCGATACATAGCAACACCACCGCTTCTCTTGAACAATTCTGCAAGGACACGGCCAGTACGATGTGGCATTATCATGGGGGCTGTCAGGTTGATGAAGTTGTTGATCATAATTACAGGGTTCTTGGTGTCGATCGACATCGAGTTATAGATGGGTCCACTTTTCATACGTCTCCTGGGACTAATCCTCAAGCTACAGTTGTGATGCTAGGAAGGTAGGGTGTAAAGTGATAGAGCCCGAGCTCATCTAAGCTCGAGCTTGACTCTTTTCAAGCTTTGTCTAAAGCTTGGACACTATACAAGAATATATACTATTATTCTTGTATATATAGCATAATATTTCTATTTAAATACTTTCGACATAAATATATAAAACAAAATTTTTATGTGTTATTTATTTATTATATTGGGTAAAAAATAGTAAATTATACATACGTGTTTGTATATTAGGCTCGTTTAAGTTTGGAAACCTATTCAACCTCGGCTTGAGAAGCTCTAGCTCCAAATCGTTTAAGCATGGCTTAATTTGAGCACATAGCGAGGAGGTTCAGTTTAGCTTATGAACAACCATTTACAACCTTAGATTTTTTTTTGTTAACCATTAATGAGCATGCCATTCGAGGTGGCCCAGCCCAACATTCATTCTAAAATCCTGTAGTGAAATTGAGACTGCTCGATTTCGGAAGCAAATTCACGTGTAGGCAGCGCTGTCTGTCGTACCGTTGACTCTATCTATTCAATGAATTTGCTTGATTCGATTTTTCTATTTTATATAGTATAGGCTCGCTCATTCTTTTCCAGGAATTCATGCACTTCCTTGAAATTGTACAAATTTAATGTAGTAGATTTTTTTGGAGGGGAATATTAGTTTGTAAAATCCTTTCCTCTTGTGTGCAGGTACATTGGAATTAAAATGCTACGTGAGAGGCTAGTGCAGTAGTATGAGATGGATTGTGCTACAAAATCTTTGCAAAATCTTGTCACCTTACAACTAATTTTACGGCACCACTTTACAGTGACGGCTCATGTCTACATCAAAACAAAAATTGATTGTAAAAATTCATGAATTAACCAGAAAAAATTGCATTTTACGTCCGTTATGTTTGAATGAAGTTACAGACACTGCCCTTAAACTACGAAAATTAAAAAAATTGTCCTTTATGTTTCGCTTTCTATACATGCGGCGTCCTTTGGTCCTACCTTAGTTTGTTTTTAACGTTAAGTCATGTCGCTTTTTAAAATATGTTTTTATATTTTTAAGTCCTTTTTTTAATTTATTTTTAAATGGGAATGAAATGACCATCATGCCCTCACGTGAGTGACACATGACATGACTTGATGTTGAAAAATAAACTAAGTTAGGACCAAGAGACACCGCTTGTATAGAAAACAAAGCATAAATGACATTCTTTGTAATTTTGTTAACGTTGAAGGACAATGCCTACAACTTTGTTCAAACATAAAGGACGTAAAATGCAATTTTGTCTACTACTAATAAAAAAAGCTCAATGGTTGCCTTGTTCGACTTTGTGCTTAGCAGCAACTAACCAGAAATGTCAAAAGATAAACTAGGGGGTAAAACCCACACCTTGCAAAGGGATGTTAAAATTTGGAGCTTGGTTTCACGACTACAAAAAAAATGTTTAATTACGATGGTTTTATTACACAAAAAGTTGTGTGATGTATCCCAAAAAATATAGTTGAGTTTTACATTGATCGAAAATCATATAAACAAATATTAATAACGATTTCGGTGGTGACCGGCTCAATTCTTCACCGTGCCGCTATTTCGAATATAAACCTGCTGTCAATAAAATTTATATTGGGTTGTCGATAAAAAAATTCAAGGCGGTCGTTTATTTAGTTTTTACATTAAAAAAATTAACAAACAAAACTCATAAAAGAAAATTAAAACTACTCGGTTAAATATATTGTTGAGGTAATTTAATTGTACAACTAACAATTAAAACAATAAACAAACAATATTCAGAATTATTGATGAGAAAATATTTTTCAAAATTAATTAGTACAATTTTATCTCTTCTTTATGCATTTTTAGTTTCTCTCTATGAAGCTTTCAGAAGCCAGCATGTTCTATGGCTTATTGACCTCAACTCTACCGAATTGGATGATATAGCCCTTATGAAGGTGACTGATAGCTTTCCTAACTATCCTTGTTAAGAAGTTGTGTATCTTGAATCATATATATTGTTAACTAAATAAAACGGATAAAATTATAAATATAACATTCTAGATTTGCTAATATGTTTCTAATATATTATAAATATTACTTCCACTTACTGCATGGGATGAAAACTGATGTTGTAGGGAACAAATGGACATGAAGGACAGATGACGGAGAGGATGGTTGGAGAAGGGTATGGAGACTTTCCTTAATTTCAATCAACACGGTCTCCTTGAACGCCATGAAATAGTTAACTCGAGCTATACGTAAACTATATTTGTTCTAAGACTTTTAAGGTATTTGTTGATCTATTTAATGTTCTTGTTAAACGTTGTGTGAAGTGTGGTTCACAATATTATTTTGCTTTCGGAAATTGTATATTGTTTAAGTTCTAATTCTAATTGATAAAATAAATTAAACATTAGCATAAAGAGAAAACAAAAACTTAACTATGGGTAAATTACTTATGTTATTTGTGTTAAGAAATAAGAAATCGAAAAGCCATTAATTCATGTTCACGCTAATGAATCAACCCGAATCTTTATCTTCTATACTATATTATAAAGCATCAGTGAAGGATACCCGCAAAATTTAAGTAAATACAACCTTTATTACTTATAGTACAATGCTTATTGAAGTCATTTAGGGGGTAAAATTGTCTTTCTACTTAAATATTAAATTGTTGAAGAAATTAATTTAAACATAGTTATAAAATTGATGAGAAAATTAACAATAATGTGGTGACTCTTTACATTCATAACCTCCATGTCTTTATTATGTTTGTATCAATGTTATAGTCTTATAAATAATGGTCATGTATTTTGTATATAAATAATATGGTGACTCTTCACATACATAACTTACATATCTTTCAATGTTTATAGTAAATAAATAAATTACATCATATATTATGTATTTATATTTTCTTTTTAAATTTATGTGGTTGCAGGATGGTATGATGTGACACTTCTGCACACAAATGAATATGTAGGCTTGAAGTTTGCCAACACACCCAACCCATGACACGTTTCAACCCATTAAAGTGAGCGATATATGTAGGCTTAACGTTTATACAAGCAAATATGGTAGAGATACTTCATGAGCAACGTCACCGTCTTCCTCGATGATTTTTTGTTTTCACTGCTACTATAAGCTTCTAGGAATAGAATTTAAGTTTCTGATCTCACAAAGTCACCAATTGTTTACATATAAAAAAAAAGACAAGTTCTTATCAGTCGATTTGGTAGTTTTAACTATACTGATTACTAATTTGTTTGGTCCAATATATTTGTTACGGCGCTTGTCAAACTAACATAAAACGAGAGTATATATGCAAATCATTGACTCCGCTGCATCTTGCGGGTGCCCTAAAATAATAGAAATATGTTGCACACTACAAACTGCATTTTAGTAATTACATCACTTCCACTACAATCTTATGGTTATTAAGAGATACAACGCCACTTCACTACGCTAAGCACCGCTCTACGATGACATACTTATCTGCCTTTGAGATACATAAAAGGGTCCCACCGAAGGACGTGGGCCAATCTAAGGGTGTTGCAAGGAATAGTACGACCTATTGTTATGTACCCATTTAAATTTTCAGAAGATATACTTATAAGTTTAAGTTTTTAATAACATGTGTTTTATACATCGTTGTTTTCTACTTCATCATAACGAATAACCAACAAACACGATGCACGAGAGGCAAAACAGATGCACCCGTCGCAACGCGCGGACGTTCCTACTAGTTGTTGATAATGTAAAGGTGAAATCACAATTAAAAAATAATAAAACAGTCGGTTACGGATAACATAATGTATTGAGGATTGTTATATAATAAATTAACCTATCTTCTCATAATTCTCACTTAACAAAAACTATAATTCTTAATTGAACCAACTTTTTAAGGTATCCGTATCAAAACTTACAATAAATTGTGAATTGTGAGTAATGCATTTTTGCCTATTATTTTGAACGTGACATACATGGTTGTACTTTATCTAGATGTATATTATGTACTGTATATAGGTGTACATATAATGTGTTAATAACGGTTTTCAATATATTACTGGTTTTGAAACATACGTGTCTGTCACACAATAATATAAATCTATAAAAACACCTCATGATGGTCTTTAATGATGTGTAGTATGCTTTTTGTAAAGTATTCCTTTGTGTTTAATCTTCCTGTCTTAGATTTACCCTAAAAAGTGATAGTGAAGTTTTCATATTTTAAGGACAAGAGGTACTGATCCTGATGCTTAAAGAAACAACTCATCGATCAAGTCAAATATCGCAAAACATAAAGCATATAAACTCTATCGGACCCAGTAAGTATCAATCAACTAAAATCATTGTTGTCGAATTGTTTTCTTTATTTGATTAGTCACTCATCTTATTTGCAAATTCCATGATATATACACCCTATATAAATGTAAATGTACACACACAAGAATATGTTCTTGAAATGGTAAGATAACATTATTAAACACGACGAATATCGTCTTCTCCAAAAAGCCAACTTGAAACGAAGTGTCAAGATGATATCTTTGTTAATAAAATTCTTTTTTATACTATATGTAGCCCTTCCTATTCAAGCAATCCTTGATTCAAGATTCTTGTATTCTAATTCGTATTTAACGAAATAGTGAGAACCGAATAAGAGTTTTTATATAAAGGTTCAAATTTCTTTGACAAACATATAATGTGTACACATTGTGTACATATGAAGAAGTTATACAATCATAAATTGTAGATTTAACAAAAAAGGATATATATGCATATGTGCACGAAATATAAAAGTAGTATATTTAATTTTTTTAATAACAAGTAAACATTAAACCATTTTACATGTGAATGTCAAAAGAAATACAATTTTTCCAACAAAAACGTATATAAAATAAAGAGCCACAGCATGTAGAATATGTGTATGTATGCAGGGCAACCCGGTTTTACGTCCAGCTGTTACCCCAGCGAGTTTCTCGTGTGGGGGCAGTATGGTTTCCGGGCGAAGGTCAGTTTGCGTGGCGGCCGGGGCCCGATAGAACATTACGTTCGCGGGTGGAGCTGACGGGTAACGTGTTAGACGAAACTCGGTGACTAATTCTATCCAGTACATAGAAAATCACCCTTAAAAAAAAAAAAACTAAAAATTGTGTGTATAACGCGTATGAGCCTTCGTTGTAATTGCCCCCGTCGATATACCCCGTCACATTACAATCTTATTGTAAAAATTTGGTTCAACTTCTCGAGCAGAAGAAGAACCGCAAAGAGAAGCGTCGAAGTCAACATACAGGGTTGGACTATATTGATGATTTTAATTGTTGAATTGACTTGCGGAGAATGGAGATCGAAGGAACTAATGTGTCACAAATGAAGCAATAATTGTACAATGCTTCATGTGATTCTTTGTATTTTTAGCACATATGTAGTTCTTAATTGAATGTTATATTCATACACATATGTGTGTGCCTAATACAAAACCAATGCTAAAACCACAAACATTTTTTTGTTGTTTTAAATGTGTTACATACCTGTTTTTGTAAGCGTATCTCTCTCTTTCTCTCTTAGACTATAGCTTTAAGACAACGGTCCATATGGTTATGAAGCAATGCTCTAATGTGTTGAATCGAATCTCTTTGTTACCAAAATTACAAAAAAAAAAAAAAAAAAAAAAAAAAAGTATAACCGGGTTTTATTTATCCGAGTGTACATAGTAGTGTGTAAAAATAAAGACACCAAACACATTTCTTCCATTTATTTTCCATTTCTTGTACCTAATCAGCAACATATCATCCAACATGTTACGCCAAATATGTTGACTAACAGGTGATAAATCGTTGCTTTTTTATTTTGTATATCATTAGGTTTTCTTTTGTAAATCAACCTAATCTTGGGCACATTAACATAAACTGAAAGATAGTTTCCACAACAACAAAATTCCCACAAATTAAACATATCTTAAAGTTTCAATCATCAAACTAACACAAAACAGCTATCTAAGATAAACTACAAATACAACTAGTTACATGAAAACAATTTTCCTTCTTTAAAATACAACCCTAATAATGTTCTAGCCCTACATCAAACTGGCATTGGTTGTCTTTCCTTCAAGGGTCACTTTGTAGCTTTTTTTTCTATCTCATGTCCTCCTTTTTCCCTTTCCTTTTCCAACTTTTTTTTCATTGTACTTCTACTACACTACTCCAATATGTGGCTCATATTGATCTCTACATTATATTTTTAATTCTATAGTTTTTTAGTTATTTTGAATAATCTGTTTTATTCAAAATAACGAAAAAGCTTAAGAACGACAACGGCCCGTTCTTGTTGAATAACAAACAACAGACCGGGCACAAGCTTATGTTAAGTTTATGAAGATTTGATATTTTGAATTCAGTGTTGTGCTTATTTAAATGTGCTCCCAAAACTTGATGTCCAATACTCGGGTGCGGTCTCGGTAGCTACAGGAAAAGTACTCGACACGGGCACGAGGCAAAGCCCTCGGCTTCTTAAGTCTTGTTGTTTAGCTCCATCCGAGTTGTCTTTTATTTGGTCATTAATCTAAAGATAGTTTTCTATGTTAATGAAAATTCCATATTTTAAAACAAATCAAGATTTAAGTAAATTAATGTTACATGCATTTAAGTATCTTACTTGTTGCATCTGCATAGTAGCTCCATTTTTCATATAGGGGGTACTTAGAACCTGTAATATGATATATGATATATGATGCATTAGAAAATTACTAAACATGATGTATGTTAAATTAGAGTGAGTTAAAAAATGTATCAATAAGTTAAAAACATAACATACATTGACTTGATCATGAAGGAGTTTAATGTATTCAATGGCTTCATGGAGAACGGATGCTGTATCAGTCTGCATATATTAATTTACTATTAAAAGCTAGAACATAATCCAATTTTCCTAGAACATATAAAGAAACCGAGGTTAAGAAGAATACCTTTCCGAATGGCGAAACTAATTGTTGGAGCGCAGTTACTCGATCTCCTAGTTTCTCTTTTCGAACCTAAAAAACCAAGTAGACTTGCTTAATTAGGGTTTGTATTTACACATATCCAATTGATTTTCTGGAGAAGTTTGAGCAAAAATCATGAAAGTGAAGCGGGAACAAACATACAACAAAAACGTATATATCTAGTAATATCTCACTCGTAGAATGGAGTTTTAAGGAGGGTGAGATGATGACAAACGTTACCTCTATTTTAGGGATAAAGAGGCTGCTAGCTTCCAATGCTCAACAAATTTTATTTTATTTATTTTTTAACGGTAGAATTTACAAATAAGATAAAGAGCATACTAGTAGTAAGAAAGTGAAGTGGTATATATACCTTGAATGTAGGTAATGGTGATGGTGTTTCTAGACGTGGTCGCTTGAATGTTGGTTCGCCGGAACTTTTCTTCATTGATGACCCCATGTCTCGAATTTCTTTGTTTTGAGACTAAACAAACAAACAAACGTACACAGTAAGATTCGCTCTAAGTAAATTACGCCTAAGCCTTTCCTCTAAGTTAGGAGATAGATAGAGGGGCTACAACCAACCCAATGAGACTAAAAAATAATTAAAACAAAGTTTTTAATAAAACCCTAATCTTTATGAGCATGAGTATTTTCAATACAACTTACCTTGATGTTATGGTTATTAGGTTTCTCTTCATACATAGACGAGACGAATCTAGACTGCGTCGACGAGAAAAAATTCGCTTGATTATTGTTTAAATCCAAAGCGGACGCGTTCCAGAAAGGTGTCTTGTTGGCCAAGTGTAAACCTCTAGGCATATTTGAAACTGTACCAATATCATCTAAATTTGTTTGAAAACCATAAAGTGGTTGTTGTGGTGGCACTTGTGGCCGCAGCGGCTGTGGTGGTGGCGACGATGTACATAATAAATTCTGTAGCAAACTTGAAGGGTAACCATATGACGTGCTAACCAAGTTTCCAGTGCAATCAACGGAGCTTGTCATGTAACTTGAAGTCTGGTCTTGGTTCATACCAGCCGGAATATTGTTCAAGATTTCTGATATTGTTTGATTGTAACCCTGATCTTGATCACTTGTTCCATTTCTGATAAAATTTTCAAATGAGTTATCATAAGATTCTTTTTTGCTTCACATAATTACAAAAGATATTATCTATGCCTCTATGGACCAGTTGCTACTAGTGGAATTAAAAGTTGTATCAATAATTGAAAAAACAAAGTTAAAGAAAAACAAAAGTTTTTATTTATTTATTTTTATTTTTTATTTTTATGTCATGTACTCGTATACTTACACCAATAGAGCTTGATTCCAACTGGTGGTTGTAGATGGTGTCTGAAAGACGGAATCCGGTGAGACAGTGGTGGCACAACCACCCGAAGACTCGTCGATTGACCTTTTCGTGTTCATGGTTACCTCGTTTTGCCAGCAGCCACCATAACCGGCCATAAATGGTGAGCCGGTAAAGGTGGTTCTAGGTGAACTCCACCATGTTCCACCACAGACCTCCGCCTGATATTCTTCTGCCATGTGAATTTATGCAACAATATTTGTGTCTTGAATTGTTGTTCTTGTAATGGATGTGAAACATCTGGGAATGTACGAAGAGTAAACTACTGAAATTTAGTTGACATATATATTGTGATAAAGGGAGTCAAAAATAAATTGATTTTTAATTTGAAATTTCAAAGATTGGTATCTTAGAAATTAACATTTAAAAATTAGTTTTAGTGTTTTATTGAAGGACTTTTACTTTTTATTTTTTCAAGTAATAACCAATTTTATTCAACAATTCAAATTGTGAAAAAAAATTAAATCTATTTTCTACATTTCTAGCTATCTTTTTAATGTTACAAAGTACTATTGTTTTGGTATTCTCTTACAAACTAACTAGTGGTTTTTATGGCCGCGTTGCGGCCGTGGGACATCTATGCATGTGTCACCAACACATTTAATGATCGAGGGGAATGCTAACTTTACCGCTATCCTATAACATTAGGTGTTTTAGGTAAAAGATATCATTAACTTAGTTGTTCCAAATCAAATTTTTATTGATTAAAGATTTTTTCTCTAATCCGTTTCTTATTGTACACACAAACATGTCTGTCTCTCCCTCTCTCTCTCTCTCAGTCTCTTTCTCTGTCTCTTCTAGCAGACCCAAACTCCTAACCACATTATAACTTCCCTCTCATGTTTCCTCCCATAATTTTTAAACGTTAATATCTTTTATATTCGAGATTTAAAAAAAATACACTAAATTAACGAGCGTTTTATTATCTTTCCAACGAGTACCATAGTGCTATATAAAAAACGGAGAAAAAAACGACTATTTTTTGTGGGGTTTTGTTCATATAGGAAAAAAACACAAAATGTTCAGGCAATTCATTAATCATGTATAGGCAAGCCAACAATTATGTTCAAATCAGTAAATATGAATTCTTTTTTCAACATGTGTTAGCATTGGAGTTGTACATTGTTTTAAGTTAGGTATTAATATTAGAGTTATACATTGTTTAATGTTACACGTTAACATTGAAGATACATTGTTAATTGTTTTAGGTTAGGTGCTACCTGAAGCTTTCCTACATGTAACTGTAAAGCACATTATTCTATTTCATATGTAAAATTGACATGTCATATTAAATTACTCAACCCCAAAACGTGTATAATCTAGTTAAATATATAGGATAATACGTTGTAAGTTTTGCAAAATAGATAATTAATTAATGTGAAGAAGTTTTTCGGAATAAAATAAAAAAGATTGGTATAGCTGATATAATTAATTCAATTAAAGTAGGGGAAATTTGGATAGGATTTAGTTGTAATAGTTTTATTCAAATATAAACCTACTTTAATAGGTGAACATAAATAATATTTTTATCGTCACCTTTTTATTTCTTTTAAATATAAAAAGTTGAAAAATTCGAGTTGCTTATAAACAAAGGGATATGTACATGATATGAATGCCACGTAATCATATATTATGGAGGAGTAATATATATTTTTCCGCTGTTTATGTTTTTAATCTACATACTTTTTTTATAGATACAGGTTATGTCCCGTGTAACACACAAGTATAAGAAAAAAAAATTGATATAAACTTTAAAGTATAAATAACTGAGATTAGATATAAATTTAAATTACTGAGGTACATAAATTTTAATAGAATTAAGAAAATATACAAATAATTTATAAATTTATAAATATCTCCTTATATACAACATTTATAGTTTTATTTGTAACATTGGCATCTCTATTAAATATTAGTAATTTAACTATGACTCTACTTTTTATTCAATATTTCAAATACAAACCAACTCTTGATAACAATTGTCCTGGGCTTTTGTTTATAACCATACCGATAATGGAAATTGTCTTCGTTTAAATTTGAACAGAATTTTACAAGTGCACAATCCGTTTTGTTGATCAATATTATTTAGTAGCTAAATATGGTAATTATCAATTTTTATTTTAAAATTATATCCTTTTGCAGTAAAAAGTCAAAAGAAAATTTTTATTTTTACAATTAACTGTAACTCCGTTTATCTAAACCTTATTTTTCAAATTCAAATTAATTCATAATTACAATTTATTCTTACTCTCTTTGTTCAAATCTTATTTTTGAATTATTTTTTTTGCTTAGGAAATAATTTTAGAAATAAATTCAAATTAGAATCATCTCATTAATTGATTTTATCTACACTTGATTTTTAAACTCACATGAATATAATTAAAAAAAGGCGGGAAATATTTCGTAGAGTGACATGTGTCCCCTATTTCATTTCTTTTATTAGACCATGTGTAGTAGGGAATGGAAAAACATAAGGCCTCTGATTCTGATTGGTCCATGTGGCAGCTGAGTCCGCATGGGGCTTGAAGTGAAAATGAGGTGTAGTGGTAGTGGGAAAAAGATAAGGCCCCTGTTTGTGATTGGTTGCTTATTTTATTATTTTTTTAAACTATTTAACTTAAAAGTAAAAAAAAAAAGACGAATATTATAAAAAAAATACAAATAATATAAAAACACAACACTAATATTAATTAAAGTCATACAACTAAACAAACAACTAAAAAAATACAATAACAAATTTAAAAAAAAAAACGCAACATAAAAAAAAAGTGAAACACACTAGAGGTTATATTTAGCAAGAATTTGTTGCCTATGATGTTGTGCAAGGCATATGGCGTCTCATTCAAAATTTGACCATTTCATTTTTTTGACCGTTATGCACACGTGGCAAACAATGATTGGTTGGTTGATTTGGTGCATGGCGTGATTAGTATAACGCTGGGACGATTTTTTTAAACATAGTGCCCCCATGTAATAGTGTGGGGGGCGCTATGCTTGGTTTCACACTCACAATCGCGCTGCATTATACATGGTCTTATATAGTATACAATATACAACAGATAAGGAGAACCATTTGAGAAAAAAACTTTAGTGTAAAAACTAAGAAGAGAAAAAAAAATGACATAATAGTAAAACATAAAACACTTTAACTCTTGTTACATTAATTATTTTATCTCTAATTAATTAACCATTAAGCTTTATCATATATAAAAAAATTGTCCTATACATATCGAAATCCATCCTACATATATCGAAATTATCATACGTTTACCCTAATCATAATGAATTATCGTATGTTTATCCTACATATATAGAAATTCACCATACATTTATCTTGCACATATTGAAATTATCCTTTAGTTAAAATTAGGTATTCTTTGAAAGAATTTTATGTTAAAATAAATAATGAGTTTAATTTATTTAAATAATTAAGGGGGGTTACAATAAATAAATTATTTATTTAACATTAATTGTTAAATGGAGGATTCCTATTTATTTAAATTTTGTTCCTTTTCTTTTTAAAAGTCATTTTCTTCTCCTTTTTAACTCTTCACTACACACACACACACACACACACTAGGTTACAATCACGTATATTACAAGGGTTGAATATATGTAATTTTATATACTGAGTAACAAAACAATTATATATGTAAAAACCTATATATTGCAAGGGCTAAATAAACTCCTGTCTTACACGAGTTGAATAAATATAATGTAGCATGTGAACACAAACAGTTGCAAAGTTATGTCTTTAAATAATAAAATTTGATGCATTGGTTACTTATTATAACATTTTACTTTGTTTTTCATTTATTATAGGTTAAAAACATGTCTAATATACGAAGTTGCATCAATAAATATTAAATGGTTGCTAATACATAAAAAAAATATAATATTGATAAAATAAATATTAAATAACTAAGAGATAATGAAAAATTATAATTTAGTGTAAGTGCCTTATTTGTATGTCCCCGGCTAGTGACATGTCCTTATAGGTCGTTGGCTACGTTAATTGAGTGGTTTACAGCTCGTAAATATGGTTAAGGGCAGTTTCGTTATATATACACACGAGTAGGAAGGTTCTACACGACTAGCCTTGCTAGTCGTGTGGTTTTTCAGACCCTGGCTACCCTTATGAAGAAGAGCTAGTCGCCCCGTGGGCCTGGGCCGACTAGCTGGGCCTATAAATAGGTTCAATCTTTGTCCTAATCATAGTGTTGTTCGTTTGTTCATTCTAGAGAGAAACCTTGGTGTTTAGATGATCGAATTGTATTTGTAACACTCGAGCTCTGTTTAATATAATCTTTATCATTGAAAACCAGATCTGAACAACTCGTCTTTGTGTGTGTTTGATGTTTCTTGTTGCTTAAATCGCGAACTGAGGATTCTGCACTCGTTTCGTGTCAAACCTGTGATATCCAATTAATGGTATTTCACTTGAACCCTGGTGTGGATCTCACTGGTCTCTTTGTTGCATCGTTCATGCAGACCTGATCACTACTGAGTCCATTCCTTGTAAATACAGATGACAACAGCTTATTCACCGGTTATGAGGAAGCTTTGTGCATGCCTTGATACGGGAATGTGTCGCGTGTGCGGGGAACACCATGTGAATCAGTCCTAATATTACCTTAACGTATCTAAAGTGCCTAGTGATAAAACTTGATTTATCTAAAGTCATAAAACTTGATTTTGAGTTTAGGATGCTTATTGGTAAAAGTGAAATAAACCAAAAAAACAAAACAAGGGTTCCAGTTTAGTCCGTGCACTGATATGAATCCCTAACAGATGAAACTCACAAAAATATGCTTGTGAATAGTTATTTCATTTCCTGCGTTTTAATTTTTGTTTGATTACCTTGAAAAAACCCAAAAAGATTTTATCTTTGTTTTTATTTTTGATTGACCGATGTTGGAATACAAGTATTCTTCAATTGGAATATCAGATCCGAAGCCGAAACACTAATAAATTTTACAAAATTTAAGGGCCAAATATCACTTTTAGGGTCACAAATTGTCAAGTGTAAGGTTTTAGTGTGAAATTTGTGTGCAGCTTTTATTAATTTTTTCTACAGGATCAAACACAACGACTGTGCATATCATGATTCTAACGACAAGGCTTGAAGCTGAACAAGACCCGAACCTGAACAACAAAATCATTCTGAACAGCAAGAACCCAATATTTCATCTTCAGAGAAACCAGATCGTGGTAGAAATCCAGCAATCGAACTGAAGAAGATGATAATCAAGAAAGGAAAGTGAAGATGATGTTGATCTTCGTCCAAGTCACAGATTCGTCAATCATAATAGTGGAGATTTCTTGTTTCCTCCCAAGTTATCGAAGCTAATCGAAGACCAAGACAAGATCTTATGAAGCCACGACTAGAGTTCAAATCGGAAAATATATTCAAGTCTTCAAAGGTTCATACACTGCGGTGTTACCCTAAGTTGAAGAATGCTGGACATGAAGAGTTGAAGACTCGAAGACCATATACCACCTGCTAGGTCCAAGGGGGAGTCTGCTAATACACTTCGCGTGTGTCCCCAGCCAGGTGAGAGGTTAAGTCTGTAAATCACTAGCTAGGTCCAAGGGGAAGACTGTAAGGGGGAGACTGTAAGTGCATTATTTGTATGTCCCCAGCTAGTGATATGTCCTTATAGGTCGTTGGCTACGTTAATTGAGTGGTTTACAACTCATAAATATGGTTAAGGGCAGTTTCGTAATATATACACACGAGTAGGAAGGTTCTACACAGCCTTGCTAGTCGTGTGGTTTTTCAGGCAACTACCCTGGCTACTCGTGTGAAGAAGAGCTAGTCGTCCCGTGGGCCTGGGCCGACTAGCTGGGTCTATAAATAGGTTCAATCTTTGCCCTAATCATAGAGTTGTTCATTTGTTCATTCTAGAGAGAAACCTTGGTGTTTAGATGATCGGATTGTATTTGTAACACTCGAGCTCTGTTTAATATAATCTTTATCATTGAAAACCAGATCCGAACAACTCGTCTTTGTGTGTGTTTGATGTTTCTTGTTGCTTAAACAGCGAACCGAGGATTCCGCACTCGTTTCGTGTCAAACCCGTGATATCCTGATCAACCGAAACGGTCCTACATTTAGTATTTTTATTTAATAAGAGAAAGAAAATAAAATAGTAAATATGGGGACGCACCAGGAAATGATACGAGTTCTAAAATATTCTCATTTATTATACAGCCAAAATTAAAATCTAAGATTAAGATTAAGATAAAGATGAATATTATATATTAATAATTAATAATTTAACAATACTGAATATCATTAGTTTAATAACATTGTTAGCAAATTAAAAGAGAAAATTTTTATTTAGTAAGGATAAAAATAAAAGATTATATATTAATAATATAATAATATTAAAAATTATTTATTTAATATATATTATTAAAAAATAAAGGAAAATGTTACAATGTGACATATTGAAGTGCTTTATTAGAACAAGGATTATGAATGATATTACTTAAAGAATATTGTATTTTTTTTTTACTTTTTTATACATTATTTTCATAATATATTTTTTTTCATTCTTAAATATTAAATTACTTAGAGCACCTTCAACGGAGTGCGTTAGAGGCGGTCCATTGTTCCAAACTTCAATTCCAAAAAAAAAAGTATGTGTCGGAGGAGGTGTTTCAAAATGGGTTGGTCTGCTCCAGCGGACTAGTCCATTTTAAAACGGGTGGGGACCACACACACATACATTCTTTTCTTAAAATATATACTTTTATATAAAAGTGGAGTGTGAAGTCGAGGTTTGGAATGCATTAATGTTGGAGAAAATGTGTGCTTGGAATAGTTGTGGTTTGGATTAATGTGACATTCTGACATGGCATATCCGAAATTTTGGAACAGTCCACCGTTGTGGTTGCTATTAATTAGATTAGATATAGTGATTTTGATAGTGTACATTTTTTTTTTCATTCTCAAATGTTTAGTTGATATATAAGAGGTAAGTTATTGTAGAAATAGGCATATAATAGTGAATGTAAGAAGTGAATGAACAAAAAATGCATGGTGGCATGGTGGTAAATATAATTAGTTTAGAGTAATTACGTAATTAATCTAGCAGAGTAATTATCCTTTTCTCTTCTTCAACCCCGCTCACGTTTAGCATCGATACATACCCTTGATCAAAATCGCAACCTCTAAACGTCACTTTCAGAATCAAAAATTGGTTCACGTCTAATCGTCTCCTTCAATCGCAACCTCTGATTTAAACATTTAATTATTTACGGTTATGCCACTGCGAGTTTTCCTTATTTACCTTGCTTCTCACGTTTAGCACGGTAAGGTTATTTGTATTTGATCCAAACACTACTATGGTTGTTCAAAAAGTTTGCGGCTTATAGCTTGCTTAAAAAATGCTTTTAAAAAAGTAGTTATAAACTCAATTTGAAACTACCTGACCCGAGCCGAATCATTTTCTAACAAAGCCGAGCTCGAGCTTAGCTCGGTTCGGCTCATTGGCTCATTTAGCTCCAGTGGCGAATCTTGACCCGAAACTTCTGGGGGTCGGAAGTCACTAGTTTCGGGGGGTCGAAACCTTATATACAAAAAATTTCTATACGAATACTATATAATCGGAACCTCTGAGTGAAAATTCGGGGGGGTCAGCCGCCCCTTAAATTAGAATCGCCCCTGTTTAGCTCCAATCTTGTGTTCAAGCTGAGCCGAGTACCTCGTTTAATATCATGCTTGAGCTTGAACCCACCCTGGGTTGTCTCGGCCCTGCTCAATATTTAAAGCCCTAAACCCTAGCTGATAAATTTTCACTAAATTTATGACTTAATTTACAAGAATTCATGATGCGTCTTGTTTTCTCTTAAATTTATTTTTGAAGAGAATTCATTTGTCACGTGTTTGAGTTGCCTGAAATCGTACGTTAAACTAGGCCGGGTTCTCTTATAACAATGATCACACAACCATTATGCATGAGTGTTTAGATTGCATCATTCCATACTACAAGCATGAGAATGCTGTTAAGTTACGATTTTTGTTCGCAAATGTATATATCGAATCACTTCACTTTTATTTTCATTGTTCATGCGTCAATAACGTTACACATTCACTAAATTAAGAAGATAGATCATGTTCTTATATCAAGCAAGATTCAGTGGTTGTCGAAAAACCACTCATTGGTTATCATAGAATACGTTAATTTGTAGGATATTGTGATCTTATTTACCAATTTACCAAAAACTTTTTTTACTTTTATTGTGCCATCGTCTCAATAATTTCACAAAAAACAAACTCGTAAAAAACATTATTAGGGTATATCATGATTTTGTCAAAGGACAAACTCATAACAAACTCGTTTAGAGTATTTTAATTTACCAAAAGAAGTTAAAAGCATGAAGCAATTCATGGAATGTTTGTGTCGGTATTGTGAGTCAATGGTTTTGCATGCTCAATTCACTCTTCTGGTTTATTTATTCTAAATCCAATTAATCAAACCAAATTTATTTCTTTTTAGTATCACATTTAGGGGCTGTTTGGTAGCCTCTTAATGAGACTCTTAACCATTCAGTGCTGAATGATTCAGCATTCAGTTCGTTTGTTTCAGCCTCTGAATGGAATGGTTAAGTCTGAATCATTAAGACTTGGGATGTTGCTAAACCATTAAGCACTGAATCATTAAGCACTGAACTAGGCTGAACCTTAATGAAACCCTCATACCAATGTGGGACAAGAAAACTAACCATTAAGAGGTCCAACTTAATGATTCAGCACTTAATCATACAGACCTCTTAACCATTCAGACCTCTTAATGATTTAGCACTTAATCAACCAAACAGCCCCTTAATCAGGTTTTGTATGTTCAGTTCACCTTTCATGGTTAATTTTGTGTGTTAATTCCAATGCATGCAAAAACATATAGTAATTCAAAATATTGTTTTATTTAAATTTTGAGGTGCTAACAAATTAAGAAGTATATTGAGAACTGCGAGAATTGATTTGTAAAATTTAAGGTACACTATAATGCTTTCGTGTTATTGCCACAAAATAAGAAGAAAATCGTTACACATGTAATGAACAAAAAAGTAAGTAGATGAAAGTTTGCAATGAACATTAGGGATGGTTTTGCCACCGCCAAATCCGCGATGAATATGAGAGATTTTCAAAGGCTAAATTTGAGACGGACCCCCAACTAATAGTTGTTTTCATCGAGAAGAACTGGTATTCTAACATTATACACGTGTAAGGTATGTCATTAATGATTTGACGGATACTAATTGGAAGGGTAGATGAGACTAGTCACGGCCATTGGAAAAGTCAAATTACCGCGTTGCGTGGTCAACCTTGTATGCAATGAGGGGAAGGGAAGTAAATATAGAAAAGGTTGATGAAGAGTTGACCTCTTTAAAGAGTAAAAGACACTTAAGGGTTCCTTTCTCTTTTGTATTGATTGCATCCTCTCTTTGTGTGTTTATTGTTGTCTTCTTATGGCATGGGGAATGTTCATGGGTCTTCAATGTGTGAAATTCCAAATTGGCCCCCACACAATGCAAATGTGGTAACCCAATGGTTTGTTCTAGTATTGTAATTTACTAACATACCCCTAATGCAGATGTCACCAGCCATAACCAAATTGTTTGTCCTACTATATACAAGTACCAAACATTTGGTATTCCAAGGGTTACCAATACCATTTTGATACGAATAATGCGTTATGCATTACTTTATTATAGTTATTATTATTCCATTAAACAACCGTCAACCATCAATGCACAACCACACATTATCATCACTAGCGCGTGACCTTCCTCGTGACAATGTCCAAACCAATGGTAGATATGTCTTCAACTATGACCGCGCCAAATACAATCGACACAAACATCAACAGCCACATTTCAACTATGTCATTGCAGCCACACTCGTCATTCTCGACCACCTACTACACATATAAGACGGACTTTTGTATAAAGAAAGATAAGAAAAAATGATGGGTGGGAGAGCCATTGAGGGTCCAAAAATATTGCTATTTTATACATTCTTTCTAGTTGTCAATACAATATTCATTGAACTTCACGAATGGCCGCCCATGTTATATTGTTTCACACCACCCTTTTCTAATTAATTCCTAAATGGAAATGTGTTGCATGAGAAATACATTAAGCATTTCGAGTATTTAAACCTATTGTTTGTGAAACTACCTTTATTTTCGTTATTTTTAATATATTATGAACACAAAATTTAAGTGTTATATTTCAAATTACTAAACCCTTATCCACTTTTGAAACTAGTTTAGTACATCTAATGCAAATTGGAAAAGAAAGAAAAGGTATTTCAAAAATTAACTTGTAAACTATGAATAGTTAGTTATTTACCATTGAATTGGTTATAGCCTGTTTATCTCTATTGTAATATAGTTTCGTAATTCTATATTGAATTTGCTATATATTTGAAAAGTAGTCCTCAATATATAAAAGAGTTGCAACACATTTTAGACCTTTTTATTATACAAAATACTTTTTTTTGTCCAATTAATTTTTTTTTCCCAAGTTAATGATTTTCATTTCATACTAAAAGCAACAAGAATTACAAGTGAGGCGTGGGTAGACGGGCAACAAGCTACGCCGCAACCCCTTTTTGAATAGCAAAGCCTACTCTATTAAATATAAAGCTTGTGTCCTTGGCCGCAGGAGAGTTACTCTGCACCACCTTCTGCACTCGATCTAAAAACCGGATTGCATCGGGAGCAAGGCCCCCAAATGTGTCAAAAGCAAAGGGCACAAAGACGTGTTGGTTTTCAAGACAAGCAGCTTCATGTTTGTCAACTTTCTTGGATTCAGCCTTTAAGACTGCTTGCCCTGCCACAAACCCTAAATCCCGAAGTCCCACCAAAGGAGACACCCCTGTGAGATTAACGCACGCGTGTTTTCCCTGCGCCCACCCGAACACAAGGACATCCGCTAGTCTTAGGGTGGACCGCCCCTCAAGTGGATCCGTCAAAAAATTAACCGGGGCTTCTTTCCTAGCTGAAATCCCTGCTCTTCGTAAGACGTCCCATAAGACATCCCTGACCAGGTCATGCCTGTATTTAAATCCTGGCAGCTCCTTACAGTGAAGGCCATGCTCCCTAAATTTGTCTAAACATGCCTTTTTGCAAACTGGACACGGCTCATCAACTGGGAACATGGGAATCATGAGTCTATACTTAAGGATAGCCCGATATTCAACAGCCGACATGTGTTGTTCAAGCCCATCAATGGGAAGGGCAGTCAAAAAATCTTGGGCATGCGCTCCTTTAAGGCATTCAAGCATTATGATTAAAAAAACAGATTGACTACCACGAGCAGAAAAAAAAACTTATTTAATTATTTTTAATTTTGTTTTACCTTATATACCCAGAGTCATTAGAATATAATTTCTTTCTTGTTTAGGTCATTTGGTTGCCCATAGACGTACTAAGTAGGTAAAAAGCATCAACTTTAGGATAGGATATATTTATCGAGTACGGTTTTGGGTTATTCGAATAATGTTAATGATTTCGAATTCATGTTAAAAGGGTTAAGATTAATCTTTCTTTTGAACCTTCGTATTTTTAAATTTTAAGTAAGTAAAATTTAACCATCTCTAGTTCTATATACCAAAAAACAGTTTTAGGCATTATTATTTTTTTCTATGTTTAAACGAATTTCTGGAGAGAATAATTGTATAGAATTCTTAAGTGGTTGTGGTAGTTGAATTCCCGTTTCAAACTTACTTTATGCGATTTATAATTGGTTAGTTTGCAACATTTGTAATCATTGTTTTAATTTAATATGATTTGTGCTTTATAAAATATTTGTTAAAACTTAAAACAAATGATGAAAAGACGCATTTTCTTTCCGCCCCTGTCGTTACTTTACCATATTTCATATTTACACATGTTTCACTGCAATATAATACTCAAATATGAAGAAAGGATAATTATATTTAGGTATATTTCATATTTCCCCACTATATTTTATCCGCAATTATATTGCAGTGATAAATCACCCTCCATTAAACCATATGTAAATTTTCGTATAAAAAACAATTAATCAAATTTGTTTGAGTGAGTATAAAATTTTTTAGTTGGGCTTAACAATAAAGTAGCTATAACTTATGCATCCATTACTATTTTTCTCCCACATCTTTGTCTTAGAAGAGATCAAATTTATGAAATCGAAACGTAAACTATTAGAAGTATAATATAAGTATCTGGTTTTAAACATTCAAAAAACATACGTGTCTTTTTGAATGAGGATGGGATTTTATAAAGGCTTTGGTTATTCACAACTGTTTGGGAAATTATATATCAACGGATGATCTAAGTTGTGTGTAATCACTTTCAGAGACTCTTCAATTCTGAAGTGATTTCCAAGCTCAACCAAACTTAATTCTCCTTTATGATATTTCAAAAGGTGTTCAAAATCTTTCTAGAAAGGAGGCAACTTGTCAATGATACTTGAAACGGGATAGATTCATCCATCTACATGTCATGTTGAGCATGCTGTCCCAAAATCATGATAGGCCTAGAATTAACCATCTTATAATTGTTGAAATTACCCACAAGAAACTTTTTACTCTTCTAGTACCACATACTTGGCTTCTACAGTATCCCATAACACTTTTTGCGGTTTCTACATTTTGATAGACATCAAACAAACAACGAATCACACATGTCATTTAAGATGTCACCATGATAGATGTAATTGTTGCTCTCTCACTTTGTTCGCTTCATGATCTGTTCTAGATTATCATCTTCCAGTATCTCCGATATGGGAATGCTCCATGCGTACATAATGGAAATTCTGGCCTTCAAATATTTCAAGTTTGTGAAATTTGCTTGTCATGTCTTTCAGTGATTGCTTGTTCATCATCTTCATAGAAAGTTATTCGATCTTTTTGGGGAAATTAGATATTCAAAAGATGAGCTGAGAGACATGTAATCATTTTCATATCGAATTATTTCGGTGGTTCTCCCGAGAATCCAGTCAGATACAACTCAAAATTGAGAAATAATAACTCAGTATGATTTTGATTGTGAATTTGTGAACCAAATTATGTGACCAAAACTTTTGATTTTGAATATAAAGGAAAAACCCTTGGTAACTGCGTTTAGGCAATTATCTTTTAAATACATAAATTGTCTCTAAAAAAACCTAGTTTTCCATCTCGAAGTTAATAACAAATTTCAGAAAAAATAAATTTCTAACACAAATTTCAGCTCGAACCTAGTCACTTGGAACCCCAGTCACTTAAGGTTTCGAATGCTTAGACTTGCAATACCTCAAACAAGCATGCACTTCTACACCTGTGAACTTGCTTGATGTGTATTACAATTCACTTTTGTCACCAAGTCAATCCAAATTACACTAAAATAACTAACACCTCGGCTCCCCGCCAATATATCCAGTGGCGGACACATGAATTATTTTCAAGGGGTGCGACCGGGATTTTTGCCTAAAAATTACACTATTTTTTTAAGCCCCCCCCCCCCCCCCCCCCTTTAACTATACCTAGGTCCGCCCATGAATATATCCGCACACCCTTCTGAATCTATATGCCATGTATCACGTATGGTGTTATACATGGCGTATAGGTGTGTAATTGACTGGTCATTATGGTTGGTCACCCCTATACGTCAAGTATAGTGTTATACGCGTGGGGGTTATAGAAGAGTGTTGAAACAACATAGTGGTTCAGTCACTCGTTATAAAACATACTCACTTAATTAATACAATATGGAGCACATAAATGTTAATAGAAAAGAAAAAAAAGAAGCCTAGATAGGGGTGAACCCGACTCTAGCAAAAGGCCCACGACAAAGAAAAATTGAAGGTGCCTATACTATACCTAGAAGTACTAGCAAGCTATATACTACACTTTGGATCAACAATCAAAGACGATGTGCTATATAATTCCAAGCTATATAGAACTTAGATATCGGTTGGAATTATAAAGCAAACCAAAATTATTGTACCTTAAATAATAAAATCTTCATTTAAGATAGCAACATGAGTATCATGTAATAATAAATCTCGTCTGATCTCCCATTGTGAGTATTTGTGTCGTCGTCACCATCTTAAGGGCTATTGTAAAGTACAGTAGTTATGTATATTATCTCTTTTAAGTCATTATATGAGTCTAACTTATTTTGTTGTATTGATATGTTGACGTAGTATTAGTAACAAATTGAATGCTCCACATATAATTTAAATATATGATTAGAATTTCTTATAAGACTAATTTAATCAAACAAACTTATAACCCAAATACTATTCATAGAGTTGACTTGTAGTTGGTGTGAAGTTGTGAAATGGTTCCACTACTACAACAAGACCTCTTTAATTACAATATACATTCTATGGAATACAATATCATTTCATAATTGGTCTCGTGGACTTAGAAAATACTCACTAAAAAATTAAAGTTTTCCTTTGGTAGGGTTGCCATAGATAATTGACTTTTGTTGATTAAAGACTCCTTGAGTCATCGTCATGGCCCATATTTGATGATTATATAAAACAAATTTCTACCACAATATTATTTACACAATCCTACATAACTAGCCCTCAAAAACATGTAATTTCTTCTAATATCTAGAACCATTTATTTTCACAAATCACCTATGCATGTTTCGTTCTTCTAACATGTGGTCCTTTGATTTGGTTATAACGAAAATAGCAATGTAAGTGCCTTTTGAAAAGGACTAATCCTCTGTCGTCTTTAAACACATTCATTTCAAGTTTCGCACCGTCCATGCCACATATAACACATGTACATTCGTATAACATGACATCATCCTTATATCACCAATGATGCATGGTTAGAATGACTGATTTTGAACTCGATCAAAATTAGCCGCTAACTATATCAGTTGTTTGTCATTCAGTCATAAATTAATCATGAGACCGAGCCAACAAAAATATTTAAGCTTTTCGGGTAAATAGTCAAGCCGAGTTTTAAGTTGGAAAATAGCACAATAAATTCAGGTTAGGCAAGAAAAGATATAGACAAGGCGTAGTTTGGTTTAGGTTTGAAGAAGGCATGGATCATGGAGTTGAGAGTTTGGGTTGGACCAACTTTTTATTTATTTGTCTTGATCTTCATTGTATTTATATATAACATTGGTCACGTACAAGATTTTAAAGGCATAGAGACCGTCTGAATTGCAAGTATCATGACTTGTTAATATCATGATTAGAATAAGAAAAATTGACAACTTTCGTAACTAGTTTTATAACACTAAAACACTTATTTTTCTCCCTCTTAAGTTTTAACTAGTAGGATTGCCCGCGCGTTGCTGCGGGTATTTTTGTTTTGTGTCATCTAGGGGTGTGCATTGGTCGGTTTGGTTTGGTTCGGTTTTTACAAAAAAATCCTAACCATATCCATAACCAAACTTCGGTTATGGTTACTTGGATATGAATTCGGTTATAGTTATTTCGGTTATTAACCAAAAAAATAAACTAAAACTAACTTTAGGGTAAAGTATAAAATTAAAAGTCAATGGGTCTAAAAAAACCGAAACCTACAATGTTGGACTTAGTTTGTGCTATTTTGTACAAAGCAAAGACTACACTTTCTAGTTATAATTCCAATGTGTGATCCATTTTAATAAGATATTAACAAAAAACATACTTAGCCTTTGATTATAATTTTAATTCGTCACAAAAAAGAGCATTTCATCAAGATCATTTTGTTAATAACATACTTTTATTATAGTAAAAACCTCTACATAGTTAATGTAAAACATAAATCTATCACATAAAGTTAACATTACAAATTCGGTTCGGTTATATCGGTTAACCAAAGCTTCATAACCATAACCATAAGTGATCGGCCGGTTAAAGAAATTTAATAACGATAACCATTGGTTATGTTGGTTATCGGTTAAAATCGGTTCGATTATTTCGGTTATGGTTATATTATCGGTTATGGCGGGTACTTTGCTCACCCCTAGTGTCATCCATATTATTTGAAGCTAAAGATCTTGAAAAAACCTTTCCAAACATAAAATTGCTTCAAACCGAAGTATCTTGACTCGGTGATCTGACGCTGCCGTTATTCAAAACCATAGTTATCGGCTAAACTTTTTCGTTAGAACAAACCGTAAAGCATCTATTATCTATAGGTGTTTTCTTAAAGAAAGAAACCAAATTTGTGTTTCTTGAAAAAAAAAGATAAAAATAATATGTGTGTTGTATATTAAGGGGATGGGTAAGAAGAACTTCGCTAAACTATGATGTTCAAATGTCCGTGTAATAAGACATTTAGTTTATCATAAACAACATTTAATTAGAAAAATAAAATAAATCAATACATGTAACACATTAGATATGTATTATATATAAAATTAATAGACATTCAACATGACAAACTCTACAATAATTATTGTGTGCAATAAACCAGTTGAATTTATGGACTATGGAGGGTTACCTTTAAAGAGTAACTAATGCAAACAATAGCAAATCAAATAATCTCCCTGGAGTTTGATCTTGTAGTTTTAGGTCTCAACCATGGATTTGAGGCCTGCGATTTCTAGGATTGACAATCAAAATCATAAAATGCTTGTGGAATTTCAAATCCGATAGTATGATGTTTGAGTTGGTGGATTAAAGGTGAATATTATGATTGAAATGATCTTGAAAACTTTGAAAAAAAATATAGAAATCTTTATGAGAAAAGTTACCAGACTACCAGTATCCATGTAGCTCAGGTGAGAATTAATAATCGTGTTCCAAAACCGAATAGTTGAATACATTGATCTACAGTACCATCATCAGAAGCCAAAAGTCAATGAAGATGTGGACACCAAGCAACTACTTTCACAGCACTTGTATTCTCACAGTAGTTCAAAACATGTTGAGTCAAATGTTGGTTCCAAACAAAAAACTACATAAACACAAAGAAATATTAGAAAAATAAGTGAAGTTAGTTACTAACAAAAAAGAGATCAATATGATAAGTATATTATTTACTTACATTGTTATCAGTTCCACCAAATGTAATTCACGAATATCATAAGACCATTTGAGTCCACAGACCTACAATTCACAAGTCAAAATAAGAAATAAACCACATATAGTGTAAAAAATTGATTTATACAAACTATAAAGACATGAGTAGAATTGAGTTTAAGAAAAGGTTACCTCTGATTTATAACCACTATGTTTACTAACAAAATCTTCTTGTGCGCGAGGATCTTGTTCTAATCGGCTCTTTAGTCACCATTAACAATGAAATTACATATGAAAGGAATTTAGATGTGTATGAAGATAAAACTCTCCATACTATCAATGGAAGTTTCTTCATGGAATGGAATAGAATTTGTTATGAATGATTAATATAAATAAAACACAATCAATGAATAATTGATTAGGAGAGCTCTTCATATGGCCTAAGAGGGAAGGTGAAGGGACTTAGGGGTACTATAGGAATGATATTTTAGCTTTTAACTAAAAACAAAAGATAAAATTACTCTACTAACCCTCTAAGTGTCTTAATTGTCCCCAATATCCCTATAATACCCTTATGAAATAAGCTTTATTCTCTTATACTTGTTGCTTTAAAAATTGTACCCATGTCAAAATTCCAATATGGTACATCACTCCTCCTTTATAATGTATTATAGATTATAGATTATAGATAATTGTTTATTTTCCTGTGTTATAATAAATATATTTACTTGTGAACTATTTTGATACGTAACCAGTTTTTAACAACTCGCTTTATATTTGTCATATTTAAGGCTCGCTATTTGTTTATCATCTCTCTCGACCATATTTGGTGAGTGGTTGTGATAAAAGGAAAATGGGGAATAACAAGAAACTATAAACGGTATACTATTTAATTAAGTAGAAATAAAGATGTGCAATGAGATATAGAAGGTATCAAAGAAGGAACAAGATTTAGAGATAAAAGATGATTGTAAGCTAAAATCTCTAAGGATGAGAATGCTAAACCAATGTGAATGCTTTATAAGAGTTAAATGCAATTTGAGTACGTATGTTTTTACGCATGTACGTTTCCGTTGGTTTACGTATGACGAAAATTTTCATATCGCTTTTTTACTACCACTTATAAGTTTTTTGATGCATGTACGTTTTCGTTGGTTTACGTATGACGTAAATTTTCATATTGCTTTTTTGTACTACCACTTGTAAGTTTTTTGAAGGTACCGTAGTTAGGCATTCTCTTTCAGTTACTATGCCGAGTTTCGTTGTAATCAAAGCACAAACATACATATTATCAAACCAAGAACGATTTGGTTTAGTACGCAACAATATGCGCAGGAATCCTAGTTTTACATTAAAAATCAACACATGAATGGCCTGCTGTATATTGTAATTTGTAATGATGTTACTGACCTTATTTTCAATATTTTTCAATATATAAGACAGAATAATATGAATTAAATATATATGTTGTTTTTTGACTCTTAAGAAAGCTATGATGTAATATATATCATTATCCTAACCTAACACGAGTCAATGGTGCAAACCTCCAAATGGTCCTATGCCAAAGTCACTGCCTTGGACAGGTTCAAACTACCGTGTATATATCAACCACTAGATACATGTATGTAAGCAAAAATAACCATTATAACAACACTAAATATCTATATCTATATCCATCTCTATACTATATAATAGAAAAAAAAAACATTTGGGCGACACGTGACACTCTAATATGTGCTCTCTATTGGGGTTTCCCGCTTATAATATATACCTACCTATATATAGAGGTATAGGTTTCTGTACAAAGTGTGAAAAGTCTATGCAGTCAGTGTGTTTTAAATTTGGGCTATGATGTTTTCAATTCTATTTGCATTGTATTATATAGAAAACACCAAACGTAACAATTTAAAACACAAGTAAATGTATTCTAGACATGAAATTTAAAACACACTGATTACTTTCTTTGTATGGTGTTTTAGATTGCATGTCGAGAATACATTAAATAGTGTTTTAAATTGTTATGTTTTGTATTTTTTATATAATACTATGCCAAAATAATATAAAACATCATACCTAAAATTTAAAACACAATGTCTATATAGACCTCTCACAATTTGTACGAAAAATATCCTTTGTACAGAGCCCTACCCTGTGTATGTATATATATATTCTTGCCATAATATCAGGAAGCTTTTCTAACAAATAATTAAATAAATAAACAGACAAGTTTTTTTTATTACATTTAAAAAAGAGTAGTTTCAATTTGCATGGATTTATTAGGCATAAAACTAATAAACCTAATCCTGTAATTACTCGCACTTAGTAGTTATATACAAAATTTGTCAACATAAAACTATAATAAATTTAAGCACTTAAATACAATTTGTCAACACAGTAAAATAAATAAATTAGTATTTGGTTATGTTCTAGAAAGATTTTTTGTATGTATATCTATAGATATTATAAAAATGTATATCAATAGTTTTTTATTTCTTGTATATATATATTGGAGTCTTGACTATTCTTTAATATGCTAATTTCATAAATCAATTGACACTAGAGACATTCCCAAATTATTTTTTGGGAAAATGACCAAAATAGCCCGTTGACCGGGCGTTTTGCACAACTAGCCCTCTCCACCGTCTTTGGAGAGACGGGACACGGCTCCGAACCAGCCTGAACCATCTCCGAGACCGTTTGGTTTTATAGCCAATTGCCAACCAACACGTGGCGTCTCTGATCCCGAGGTTGTACCGTCTCTCTCCAGACGGGTCAGAAATCTCTCCCAGACGGTTCACGTTTTCCAATGCCGGCTGCCTTCGGTTCAACCGTCTCCCAGACGGGTCACATTTCCCAAGTCGTCTTAAGCCGTTTTGTGCTACCGTCTGAACCGTCTGAACCGTCTCACGAGTGTATATAAATACCCCAATTCACTTAACGAAATTTGCACCCACCCCTCTCCTCTAAGCTTTCATCTTCCAATGACATTTTTTTACTTTCCCAGCCGAAGCCTACCGGCTTACGAAAATATTGTCCGATTACTTGGATTGTTGTTTCATCTGCGTACGGCTACTTGGATTGTTGTTCCATCTGCGCGTGGTTTGCAACCCGTGTAACGGATCGATGATGTGGTGGTCTACATTTGAGGCAAGTTCGTTCGCTTTCCGAATTTATGTCTCGATGTTCGACGTGTGCTCACTGAGAACTATTGTTACATAAAACGAGGAAACGTCTCGGACTTGTCTGTGTAGAGCACATACACCATTCGAAACAACGTCTATGTAGACCACTGCTACTACCGCCGCTGTGGAGGACAAAACATCTAACACTAAGATGTAGTCTTCAATAGTTGGTTAGACACTACGATTACTTCAAACAAAGTTCTTAGTTCTGGAAGTAAATTTGGGAAGTTTGTTGTAATAGTGTAGTTTTTTTATTGTTGTTGTAATAGTATAGTTTTTTATTTGTGATTGTAATAGTATAGTATGTTTAATGAAATATTTACCTTAATATAAAAACAAAAAAACAAAATTGCATTAATAATAATAAAAATATAAACAATAATTGCATTAAATAAAAAGTTAATAAATTACAAATTAATTAAGACGATGTCTTATCATTTGCCAAACAAACACGTGTTTAAATTCTTTACGCTCCCTGTTTTTATACTGTCTTAGACTGTGTCTAATTGCCACGTCTTCGGGAAAGTTAGAGGGTACGTCGTGAAGAGTCCGGTTGTGGTGCCCGTTGAAGATTTGACACTTTGTGGTCAAATCGCTCAACTTCCGGCTTAGGGACTCGGTGGTACGTTCTGACCCTCCAACGAGCCGATTGTATTCATGCAGTATTCGGAACCATTTGTTGTTTAGGTGGGTGCTTTCTTCAACATGAAGCCATGCTGCAATCAAGGCAATTTCCTGTTCTTCGGTCCATCTTTGAGGTGCCATTTTTGTATGATTTAGACGGTGTTGGACGGTGGTGGTGGGGTGGTAGATAGTGTTTAGACGGTGTTGGAGGGTGGCGGATAGTCTTTAGACGGTGTTGGACGGTGGTGGTGGGGTAGTAGATAGTGTTTAGACGGTGTTGGAGGGTGGCGGATAGTCTTTAGACGGTGTTGGACGGTGGTGGTGGGGTGGTAGATAGTGTTTAGACGGTGTTGGAGGGTGGCGGATAGTCTTTAGACGGTGTTGGACGGTGGTGGTGGGGTGGTAGATAGTGTTTAGACGGTGTTGCACGGTGGTGGATAGTGTTTAGACGGTGTTGGATGACGGGAATGGGACGGGAGACGGATATTTATAGGGCTGAGCTGGACAACCGAAGCGTCGCCCGGTCATCGGGACTCACCGGCGTTGGGAAATGTGAACCGTCTTGACAGACGGTTGAACCGAAGGGCCAGCCGTCTTGGGTTTTGTGACCCGTCTTTTGAGACGGTTGAACCTAGGGGGAGCCGGCATGGGAAATGTGAACCGTCTGGGAGACGGTTGAACCGAAGGCAGCCGGCATGGGGAAACGTGAACCGTCTGGGAGAGATTTCTGACCCGTCTGGAGAGAGACAGTACAGCCTCGGGATCAGAGACGCCACGTGTTGATTGGCAATTGGCTCTAAAACCAAACGGTCTCCGAGACGGTTCAGGCTGGTTGGGAGCCGTGTCCCGTCTCTCCAAAGACGGTGGAGATGGCTATTTGTGCAAAACGCCCGGTCAACGGGCTATTTTGGTCATTTTCCCTTATTTTTTCTGTTAATAAGAATCTTTTCTATCATTACGTATTCTTAACTGTTAGTTAGACTCAGTGGCGGATCTAGAAACATTTTTCAGTAGTAACGTTTTTCATTTTTTTCATTTTAGTAGCAACGTTTTTCAAATTTCGTAAAAAAAAAACCAAATTTTCCACTACGCGCGCGAAGTTGAGCCGCAACGTCCGCACCCCCTCCCCATTAACTACATCCGCCCCTGGTTAGACTATGTGTTGTGGCCCGTGAGCGATCAGCCGTGAGCCACTATTTGATTCACGTGGATCGCTCACACCACAACATCCTCATGTGGGTCGTCGCACGAGCCAGCCGAAGCTGTCACACTCACGTGTGGTAGCGGATGGAATATGACCGTTGCCGGGTCAAAAGTGACCGTTGGCTGCCGACCATTGGCAGTTGCTGGTTATTTTTGGCAAGTTTTAAAATTTCAAATCCCACACCACACAAACAATCAAAAGAATTTTCCTTCACTCTCTTCAAAATGGCTTTGAAATGGAATGATTTTTCTTCGTCCGACTCGTCCGAAAAAGACGAGTTGTTTATGGAAGTGGGTAGGAAACGATTGAATACTTGATGGCCCGGTCTCGAATACTAAGGACTCCCGCGCTAACCAGACAACCAGCGCTTGACCGTGATAAAGAGGGAGCAAACGAGACTTTGTACAGACACTACTTCAGCTTTTTGGCATATTATTACTATCAGGTTTTACATTACGGTTGCTATACCGAATGTCGGTACCATACTGGTACTACAATTTATCAAATCGATACCCATCAAATATTCGCCGCAACGCGATGGTGGTTTCACTAGTTGAGAACAAAATCAATTTCAAATAGAGAGTGTGAAAACCGAATAACCACTAATAACTTTTCTCGCTTTCTTTTCTTTTGAACTCTCGCTACATCTACCAAGTACAATATACAAAAATTACGAGAAAAAGAGTTAGCGCTTTACAATTTTTCACAACAATAACAGTTTAAAATGCTCCGAGTATGAATTGCAAGGGGTGTAAACGAATCAAGTCGCTCATTAGCTACTCGATATCAATTAAATACCGAGGTTAAACGAGATCGAGCCTAAAATACGTTTGTTTAATCAACCAGTTTAGGCCCAAGCTTCAATTTTCAAGCTCGAGTCACCTCACGAGCATAATCGAACCTACTATTTATTTAATTTTATTATATATATGCCATAATTATTGTTATACACAAAATTATAATAAAAAGCAGTTAATTAATATGTATTATATTACATAAAAGAAAAAATACAACCAAAATATAAATAAAAGTAGATATAAATTAATATATTAATATAAGTAAATAATAAACAAGTTGAGGCAAAGTTTAAATAACTTTTTAAAGGCTAACAAAGTCGTTACGGACTCATGTAGGAATCCTTTTATGACGAATTCAGGATACCCACCCCGGTCCTCTAGGTCCACCAATCCAGGGAAAACCCGACCATTCGCCCGCATGAAGACACGACAATTATAATCGATAAAACCTGACATCCTTTAAGGCTTGAACTTGTGACTATCAGACCCCAAATCACCTATCATTATTCATTAGGCCTCCGTACCACTCAACAACTCAAGGGTCAAATTGGGCTTGTTCAAACCAACCTGAACTCGAGCACGAGCATATCTAAAGTTAGTCTCGTCTCTGCTCAGCTCAGCTCGGCTCGTTTAAACCCGTGGTGAAGAGGAAGCCTAACAAGCTGCTTCCTTATTACATCTTTCATTTCTATACCCCTGTAAACACCATGGCTACCATCTCTCGCATCTTCCGCAACTTCTCCACCTCCGTCTCCAAATCACCGGCGAAGTCCATCTCCGGCGACCTCTACAACGAACGGAGTCTCAAACGGGTCGTGGAGAATTTTAAAAAATTATCCGAATCGCAGTTGTTCCGTAAACAAGCAAATGTTTATGATAAAACAGTCCGTCGTCTTGTATCCGCCAAGAAACACAAATGGGTCGAGGAGATTCTTGAGGATCAGAAGCAATACAATGACATTACAAAAGAAGGGTTTGCAGTTAGGTTGATATCACTGTACGGAAAATCGGGCATGTTTGATCATGCACGCCAAGTGTTTGATGAAATGCCTGACAGAAACTGTCTGCGGACTGTTAAGTCTTTTAACGCGCTTCTAGGTGCGTGTGTCAATGCCAAGAAGTTTGATAAGGTTGATGAGTTGTTTAGAGAGTTGCCTGAGAAGTTGTTGGTGAAACCGGATGTGGTTTCGTTTAATACTGCGATCAAGGCTTGTTGTGAGATGGGTTCGTTTGAATTGGCTCGGTCGGTGTTTGATGAGATTGGAAAGAGTGGGTTGGAGCCTGATTTGATTAGTTTTAATACTTTGCTTGTTGGGTTTTATGGGAATGGTAGGTTTCGTGATGGAGAGGAAGTTTGGGCTAAGATGATGGACACTAATGTTTCGCCGGATATTAGAAGTTATAACGCGAGGTTGGTTGGATTGGTGTCTGAGAAGAAAGTAGCCGAAGCGATTGAACAGTTTGGCCAATTGGGGTCGAAAAATATCAAGCCGGATGTGTTTGGATACAATGCCATAATCAATGGCTTTTGTAACAATGGTGATATAGAAGGAGCTAAGAAATGGTATGCTAAACTGGTGGAGAGTGATTGTGATCCTAATAAAGCAACATTCGCAACACTGATCCGGTTCGCGTGTAAAATGTCTGATTTTGATTGGGCGGTTAAGCTTTTTAAGCAGACGTTTGAACACAAGGGTCTTGTGGATCCGAATGTGATGCAACTTGTGATCGATGGGTTGGTTAAGGTGTCAAAAACCGACGAAGCTAAGAAGCTTGTCGAGATTGGAAACTCGAGTATGTTTCGGCGCTACAGTTTGATCATGCCTGCGGATGAGTAGTGTGTGAACTTTCATTATGTATTTGTCATATGTTTTTAAGATTATGGTCAGGACTGGTTAATCAATGTTATAGAAATGCAAGTAATTTACTTTTAGTTGGATTTAACGTGGCATTGAATGTTTAGGAGTCACACATGTCTTTTTTTTTAGCTAATTTGACATTTTGGTAACTTAAAATTTTAAAATTGATTTTGCTTTTGAAATTTCTTTCATTTTTTTTAAAGAAATTTAGTTATATAATTATTGTTAATATCATATAACATAAAAAATACTTATTTTTGGAGTATTGAATAATTTTGTTTATGTGATGACATAATGTTTTGGACTTTTGGCTTAGGCCCATCAGGCATGAAAAAACCCAATCCTCTTCCTACAAGACTTATTCCAATCTTCCCTCTCCTCCATCTAGGTGTCTATGTGCATGGTTCGGTTAGTTTATTAGCCTCAACCAAAATAAAAACCGAAGTTATAAGGTAATCTATTCTATTGGCCAATCATTTTATAATTATTCGGTTTGGTTTATTCGGTTAAATTACTGGTTTTTGGTTTAGTCCGGCTAATAACCAAAACTGAACTTGGGCCAAATTATTTATTTATTATTTATTTTTTAACTAATCCGGGAGGGGCCTCAGCCAAATTTTTTGCTTAGAAATGTCGCTATCTAGGTTAATTAAGGGACATAAAAGAATGTGACTATGAAAAAAAAATGTCGCTAATTATATGTAGTTATCAATAGTTCGGTTCAAGCACATGATTAAATGTTAATTTCTTAAGTATGAGATCCTTAACATACCCATATGTATAGGACCCTTCGGAGCTGTTTGATAACACCTGAATGGTCATTAAGAGGCTACATCTGAATGGTCATTAAGAGGCTACATCTGAATGGTTCATAGCCTCTTAATGGTTAAAATGTAATCTTATGTATGAACGGTTAAGAGGTAACATCTTAATGGTTGCCTCTTAACCATTCAGACTTATGGTTACCTCTTAATCATTCAGAGGTTATTGACCATTAAGAGGTAGCCTCTGAATGGTAATTAAGAGGCTACCAAACAACCCCTTCGGAATAATGGGATTGTGGGAAAGAGAAATAATAGCGATTTACATAATCGTCTTGCGTATCACATCCAATTAATAGGTACAAATGCATTACGTTAATCCTGTTGTTCGCATCATATTATTCCTTTATCGAAGTCTAAAACACTACTAAAAGAATGGAAACTTATGATTATTGCCTTATGTTTCTTAACAAAACATGAATTTTCTCTCTGTAGGCGCAAAATCTAAGAGAGGATCTTTATGTGTCAAGATCCAAGTTATCAAGCATTTTAAGCTCAGGTTTGCAGCCACAGTGCTCCAGGTGGCTGCCATGTTGTATGATCCAAACAGAACTAGACCGAGCCACCGGTGGCCACCTCCAGCAAGCAATTAGCCATGGCTTCACTCACCCTATCATTGTTACACATTTTCGCTACAACTTGGTTAAGAGAATTGTACCTACTGCATTATGCTTTGTACATAATTGACAAGAGTCGTGGCTAACTCAAGTTCAAGAAAGCAATGCGGAGTTTCAAACCATCATTTCCTGTCCACTAGCGTATCGTTCATTGCATGTTGAACCCACAAGGACCAGTGCAGCCTGCAACATCAGCACCTGCTTGAAACAACTGTTGTTGTGCAATGGTTGTCAATCCTTAAACCAAAATGAAGCCTAATCTAAGTAGCTATCCTCTATTGAAATTTAGGCAAGTTTGTAGATTCCATACATAATCAACGACGTTTCTAAAGTGCTGGGAATCTATTTCACAACTTAAACCTGTGGACTCATTTGACATCATTCATGGGTCGTTTCAACGGTGATTGTATTTAAGTGCCCATGGCATCTGACTAATTGTAACTTGTACATGTTCTACTAATCCCTATTCCTTAAACCTAATCACCATTTCATCAACCAATATAACTTTCCATGTAACAATCTTCATTTAGTAACAAACCTTGTTTTTTGAAGATTATGAAGCGATCTCACTGCTTGCATAAGTGATGCAGTTTGGAAGCGATCAAATGGCTCAAGAACAATTGATTAATCAAACTCTCAAAAGAACCGAAAGGTTCAAGAACAAAGTTCTTTCAATCAAAATATATTCAAAAACTAATTAACAATGAACCTAGAGATCTATTTATATATTATAGGAATCATAATTCAAAAGGAAAGTAAATAACAAAATATCAGGAAATTAAATTTAAAATAAATGATAATATAATCTTCTAGATATCCCTGCATCAATAAGTATCTGTTTACTCTTTAATTGTACCCATAGACCTTAGAAATGTAATTTGCATTCGCCTTTTAGAAGTTACGTAAACAAATAACAATATGAGAATGAGTTCACGCTTCACATCATTCAACAGAATAATTTAAGGACCTAACGTTAGAAATAAGCCTCATTATCTTAACAAATATAAATCCAGACCTCATCTAATCATCTAAAGAACAGTCCTACAATTGAGAATACAATAACATTCTAACTAATCACACAAGAAAAGATAAAAAAAAGTTGGATGTAAAGAGAAAAAAAACACATCAAGCGACGATAGCATCAAACGGAAAGTCCATTAAACTTTTTGCTGATTACGTAAGCATTAAAATGAGACTAAATTCATCCCACAAAATTCTCTTTTGCGCTTAGCATCAGTGTGCCTATATGTCACACATTAAAGCGTCAAGCCAGCGAAAGCAAATAGGATAACTATTGCAATATCAAGGCTGCAAAAGAATTCAAACATCAAAGGACGAAAACACATATCCAGAATCTATATTCACAACTAAAGCAGATAAAAAATGCATAGAAGGTATCACGGTCACGATCTTGTAAATGGAAAATTATCAAGCTCTATTACAAACAAGCAAGGCTACAATACAAGCTCGATTGATTTGTTCCCTTAAAGATACATATTCATCGACAAAAACATATACGTTAACATTAACTTTACCAAACTAGCTCACAAACATACCAATACCTCCTAAACACAACAACCCATAATCAAAATGTACCTTATTTAGCACCGGATTTCGCTATAGCATTCAACACAACCTCCGCCTGCTCTTTCAAAACATCCACCTTTTTCAAAAAATGCGCAAGCTCTTCCATTTTAAGACTCCTCCACTTGCCCTCCATCTCAACCTTCTTCGCCCCGGATAACATCTCCAACCCCTTATTCATAATCACCTCATCCGTAATCGGCAACCCCATCCAACCATAATAATCCACCCCACGAACCGCCCGCAGAGGCTGCACCACTTTCGGCTCAACCTCAATTCCCATATTCCCATTGCCCGAACCGCCCAAACCACCCATCGCTTTGTTCTTCGTCTTCTTAACCTTAACTACATTCTTGTTACCATCATCTCCCCATAACGTTTTCGACAAATCGTACATTATCTTCTCGTGTGGGTTCGAAAAGGACCTGACTTTCCCTTTGGTTACAACTTTAGCAGCATTGTTTTCGAACTTCTTCTTTAATCGCCTGGCTTTAGTCAACACTTGTCTGTCATTAACATCAACATGAAGTGATCCCTTTACAAACTCATGAAAATCATTAACATCTGCAAGTGGGTCTTTCCCCTTTTCATTAACATAATCAATCATTCCTTGAATTAACTCAATTTCGTTGTCTTCACTCCATAGCCTCTGAAAAAGCTGCTGTTGCTGTTGCTGTTTCTTTTCCCCAAACGTATCCGCGTCTGGTGCCGCCAACGCCACCACCGTCTTCTTCCGATTCATGTCGCCGCCGTCAGCCTCCGCCGCAGACCGTTTTCTGGTGGATGCTTGGTTTTTGGGTTCGGGTTCGGATTCGGATCCGGATCCAGGAGATGAAGCTGCTTCTTCTTCGCCGGAGGATGAATTGGAGGGTTCGGCCATTGATAGAGAGAGAGAGAGAGAGAGAGAGAGAGAGAGAGAGAGAGAGAGAGAGATTTAGGGTTCGTACAAGCAGGAGATGATGTAGAAAATAAGTTATTATCATTGTTCCGATCTTATTAACGAAGGATCACTCCTGTACACGGTCGATATGTGATAGTGTTATATTGGACTATGTTACATTTATCACTAGTCGGTATCGTTACAATCACCTTCCATCATAGTGACTCATCATTTTTGATGCGGTTTGCCCCACTATTCAGAACGGCATATAAATGGCTCTGATACCATTTGTAAGATCTGACTCTTCTCACCATCTTGTCCGCTTTAGCCCTAATGGGTTGCCCATCCAAGAACTCACGACTTTGTTTTTGATTGCCCCGGTAGAGAATTCCCATGATGTCACCCATCCTCATACTACTCTCATCTGAATACGCTTAACTGTGAAGTTTTCATGTGCTCCATAGCCCAACTAAACCCAAAATGTGTTTGTGATTTAAGAGATATGGTATGTCTTATTAACCAATGATCTTACATGTCCACGGTCGATGTGGGATTTGCCTAGGGTGTTACATTGGTCCATGTTGGTCTTGTCGGTAGTCGATATTGTTACAGTCACCCCCTAGGGACTCATCGTCCTCGATGAGGTTTGCTCCACCACCCCGAACAAAACTGGAGCGAATTTGATATCAGTAGGCAAGAAACACGAATGTAAGGATAGTTGAAAAGAGAACTATCTGTACGGTGATTCTACTGTATTTTCTAAAGAGAGTGTGATTATAAAATACGTGTGGGTCTGTAGGCAAGACCAGGGATTTACGAGACTACCAATTAGAAGAGCCGAGCCTCTAATCGTTAGTATAATAAACAGGGGGGGTGAAGAAGGTACGAGAGCTCGTATTCTTCTTGAGTGAAAGTGTATTGGGTATTCGATGCCAATAAAAGGAGAAGAGAGTCCTCCTTTTATAGTACCGAGCTGCCCTACTTTCTCAGCCCATCCTCTACCTTTAATGGGGCCCGGCCCAGGTAGAGGAGTCTCCATAATCCGGCCCAAGCCTTTAGGCCCATTTGGTGCAAGTGGGTTTTGGTAAAGTAGGAAGCTAGGGGAGATGTTACCGTCCTGACGCATGTACACGTGGCGCCCAGTAAGTGGACGCTGATGGGCGGTTGACACGTGGTGCTCGCCCATTGGTGCATCCGGGCGGTAGATACTTTATACCTTTCCAGGATTTCAAGACGGACAGAGAAAAGTCTGCTCTGTCAGGAAGATATCTTGGTTGAGAGGCTGCCACGTCATCGCCTTTTCTGCTCGTCAGACTGGGGAAAGTCTCTGGTTGGAGAGAAACTCTGACGGGCTGTCTGTCGTGTCAGAGATATTTGCTTGGGGCAGGGGTGAGTCCCAAGGCTGCCCCAAAAGGTATCTTCCACTTGTAGTGACGCTTGTCAAGGAAGCCTTGAGGTACATTTGGCCCGCCCCTGTGAAAGGGGCGGGAGTTCGTGCGCCTGGCGTCGGGTACACCGCTGACGTAAAACGGGCGGGTGGACGCCAGGTGTTCCGCCGACGTGGATCGTGAATATAAATGCACGCGTCGGGCGGCAGGAGCATCGCTGACGTAGAACGGGTTTGTGGTCGCCAGACGTTCCGCTGACGTAAAACGGGCGGATGGGCGCAAAGCGATCCGCTGACGTAGAACGGGCGGGTAAGCGTCTGGCGAAGCCTGTTCTAAGTGGGCGATGGTATGGTATTTGTAATGTTTTAATACCATATCCCTTCAAGTCCCCCCAGTCCAGTGCTGACCTGTATCTTTGGGGAGTGCTGGACTTGATTTCACATGTGTACTATCAGTGACATCCAGTCGTCACTGGGTTTTCATGTACCGAAGTGGACGTGTGTTTTCGTTTATTCTTCGTCAACTGGTGCGCGCACAGAGATCAAGCTGTGGGCGTATGACGGGGTGCGCATGGATTGTGTTTGGTGCGCAGCCGTTGAGCCCAGATGGGCGTTGGGCCTGTTTGCGCGGCCAAAAGTTATGAAATTTGATTTTTTCAAAATTTTCGCTATGGCGCGCAGGCGTTGAGCCGAGATAGGCGTTGGGCCTGTTTGCGCGGCCAAAGGTTGTGAAATTTGATTTTTTTCAAAATTTTCGCTCTGGCGCGCAGGCGTTGACCCAAGATAGGCGTTGGCCCTGTTTGCGCGGCCAAAGGTTGTGAAATTTGATTTTTTCAAAATTTTCGCTCTGGCGCGCAGGCGTTGACCCAAGATAGGCGTTGGCCCTGTTTGCGCGGCCAAAGGTTGTGAAAAGTCATTTTTTGTCGCGGTCTGCGCCTGCATTTACTCCGCATTGAATTTGTCTCTTTGGGATTTGTGTAAATTAAAGGCGGGAATGTTTTGAATTTTAAAAGACGTGCCTGACGGTTGGTAGACCTGCTTTGGAGATCGTGTCTGACAGCCAGTACGACTGTTGAGTTGCTAGGTGGACACGTGTTGTACATCTGATGGGTGTTGACAGCTGTTGGTGGTGGTTTTTTGAACGTGGGCGTACACGTGTCAGTCATCGTCATCCTTTTTTGGACGTGGGTGTACACGTGTCGGTCATCGGCAGCTGGGGTAGGACGACCGTCTCGCGAGTGAGACACGCGCGGCGCGTGGGCCGTCATGGCACATGGGCAGAGTGACGTGTTTGCCTGTGATTGGACCTTCATGTTGGAAAGCCTGCCCGTCATAATTACCTGCATTAAATGCGATGGGTATAAATAGTCGTCCACCTCCTTTGGATTTCTTTCATCTTCTTCTTCTTTCGAAATTTTCTCCTGAATTCCCTTCGTTCTTTCTATTTCTCCGATCAAAAAGTTAGCTTTTTCTGATTCGTCGTTTGAAGATGTCTTCTGAAGATAAGAAGGCGGAGCTGTCTATGAAAGACGCCCAAATCTCCTGGTCCAAAGACAAATTCAGGTCTTTGGTCAAGAGATTTGGTATTCTTCGTGAGTGGGACCCGGAGTTGCCGGAGAAAGGGCAAACTCCGGTAGATTGCCCGGAAGGGAAAATATGCCTATATGAGGCATATTTTCAGAAGGGGTTATTCCGGTTGCCGGTGTCTCGTTTCTTCATCTCTGTTCTTCAGAGATACGGGGTGCACGTTTCTCAGATGAGCCCCTTTGGGGTGATGAGGGTGATGCACTTCGAGGCCACTTGTCGGGCCCTGAGGAGGCAGCCGGTGTTTGAGCACTTCAATGTGTTCTACAAGCTGGAGGTGAAGGAGTCGGGCTGGGTCTCTTTTGTGGAGAGATCCAAGAGCGTGAGCCTGATCATACCGAAGAGTTCTCCAAAAACTCTTCGGGAGTGGAAGAGGTGCTTCTTCTTTGTGAAGAAGGAGGTCATCCCAGTGGAGATGACGACGTTGGAACTGCGCCCTGGGCAGAAGGTGCCGTCCTTTGAAGTTATGAAGGACTTCCAAGAGGAGGCGTGGTTCCAGGAGCTTTCTGCGCATCCAAGTCGTCTAGATGACTTGGACAAACTGGATGAGGGTATTATGCGTTTGCTGGGGCTCAGCCGTCTGGGCGTTAGGGAGGGGTACAATGTAGCGCCTGCCGGTGATGGTGGTGCGCTTTCTGTGGAGGGTGAGTAGTAGTTTCTTTTATTTATTTTTCTATTATTGCTATGTTGTCTTGCGTCTCATATCTTTGTATGTCGTCGCAGGTGATCTACTCTTCGACTACTTTGCCGCTCGGGCTGTAAAGACCGTGTATGTGGCCGTGCCAGAGGGCGGTGTCTGGGAGATGGAGGCTTTGGCGGAGAACTTCCTGTTCCCCGCCCCTGTTCAAGGTGCGCGCTCTAACCTTGAAGTAGGTTTTTTGATCAACCCTGATCCGCTGTCCGTCAAGACGGCGGAGGGGGTTGATTATGTGTTCTTATCTGATGATGAGCTGAGTGATCCCTCATCTGATCTGGCCCATCGTTCGCGTCGCTCTACAGGTGGTGCCGGAGACGGGTCTTCTTCGGCAACGGCGCAAGGGGGTGCTGCGACTGCTGAAGGTCGCCCGACAGGGGAGGCGCCTGTTGACAGTAAGTATTTTTGTTCTTACCTCCCTTTTTTTTTTTTTTTTTGTATTTATTGTTTTGTTGACGTCTGATGTTGTTTGCAGCACGCAAGCGCAAGGAGCCAGAGACGGTTGAGGAGACCGTGGCTGGTGGATCGTCGCCAAAGCGGGCGGCTCTTGGTGGTGACCTAGAGCTTGAGCCGCCGCCGGTGCGTCAGCCTTTTTATATGAAGGCATTGAAGAAGCTTAGCAGTGAGTGTCTATCATGCCTTTTCTGTTCCTTCTTCCTCTCTCTTTTTTTTTTTTTTTTTTTTTAACTTTGGTCTTCGTTTTTCCTTGTAGGTTCCATCCCTCCTTCTGTTCGACAGTATCAGGAGGAGCGGAAGAAGAAGCTCGAGGAAGAGCGCCTCCTAGCTGAGGGGGCGCAACTGTCTGAGGCTGCGCGCAAGGAGGAGGAGGACAGGCGCGTGGCCGAAGCTGAGCTGAAGAGGAAGGAGGAGGAGGAGTCTGCCGCTCGCCAGTTGGAGCTGGAGCGTAAACGGGCAGAAGATGCCCGTTTAGCTGAGGCTGAACGGAAGCGGGCTGAGGAGGCTCGTTTGGCCGAGCTGGCGGCGGAGAAGGAGGCGGAGGAGCGCCGCCTCGTGTTGCTGAAGCAGCACGAGGATTTGGTGCATATGAAGAAGGAGCAGGCCGAGGGTGCGGGTGCTCAGGGTGGAGAGGGCCAGCGGGGCGGGCCCGTGTTTGTGGACCTGAGCGAGCAGGATGTCGCTGAGGCTCCACTTCCTGGTGGTGGGATGGGGGCCCCAAAATCACAAAGGGCCGAAGGCATGGTTGCGTCCTCTAGCGGACCTGCCTTCCGTCTTGATTCTCCGGTTTATACGCCTGGGTGGCGTATAACCGAGAGCTGCAGATTCCTCAATCCCTTCGTGGCTGAGGAGTTTGTGAGCTATGCGCTCCCTCCGGCGGAGCGAGCCCATCATCGGGCTCAGGACCGTGGCACCCTTTTCTCTGAGATGTGCATGAACCTAACGCAGACCTTAGGCAATCTTTATGCCTTGCACAGAGGAGAGGGTGAATTTCTGGATGAGCGGGCGTCGGTTGCTGGTGAGGGTGTTGACAGCTGTTGGTGGTGGTTTTTTGAACGTGGGCGTACACGTGTCAGTCATCGTCATCCTTTTTTGGACGTGGGTGTACACGTGTCGGTCATCGGCAGCTGGGGTAGGACGACCGTCTCGCGAGTGAGACACGCGCGGCGCGTGGGCCGTCATGGCACATGGGCAGAGTGACGTGTTTGCCTGTGATTGGACCTTCATGTTGGAAAGCCTGCCCGTCATAATTACCTGCATTAAATGCGATGGGTATAAATAGTCGTCCACCTCCTTTGGATTTCTTTCATCTTCTTCTTCTTTCGAAATTTTCTCCTGAATTCCCTTCGTTCTTTCTATTTCTCCGATCAAAAAGTTAGCTTTTTCTGATTCGTCGTTTGAAGATGTCTTCTGAAGATAAGAAGGCGGAGCTGTCTATGAAAGACGCCCAAATCTCCTGGTCCAAAGACAAATTCAGGTCTTTGGTCAAGAGATTTGGTATTCTTCGTGAGTGGGACCCGGAGTTGCCGGAGAAAGGGCAAACTCCGGTAGATTGCCCGGAAGGGAAAATATGCCTATATGAGGCATATTTTCAGAAGGGGTTATTCCGGTTGCCGGTGTCTCGTTTCTTCATCTCTGTTCTTCAGAGATACGGGGTGCACGTTTCTCAGATGAGCCCCTTTGGGGTGATGAGGGTGATGCACTTCGAGGCCACTTGTCGGGCCCTGAGGAGGCAGCCGGTGTTTGAGCACTTCAATGTGTTCTACAAGCTGGAGGTGAAGGAGTCGGGCTGGGTCTCTTTTGTGGAGAGATCCAAGAGCGTGAGCCTGATCATACCGAAGAGTTCTCCAAAAACTCTTCGGGAGTGGAAGAGGTGCTTCTTCTTTGTGAAGAAGGAGGTCATCCCAGTGGAGATGACGACGTTGGAACTGCGCCCTGGGCAGAAGGTGCCGTCCTTTGAAGTTATGAAGGACTTCCAAGAGGAGGCGTGGTTCCAGGAGCTTTCTGCGCATCCAAGTCGTCATCGGTGGAAGATACCTTTTGGGGCAGCCTTGGGACTCACCCCTGCCCCAAGCAAATATCTCTGACACGACAGACAGCCCGTCAGAGTTTCTCTCCAACCAGAGACTTTCCCCAGTCTGACGAGCAGAAAAGGCGATGACGTGGCAGCCTCTCAACCAAGATATCTTCCTGACAGAGCAGACTTTTCTCTGTCCGTCTTGAAATCCTGGAAAGGTATAAAGTATCTACCGCCCGGATGCACCAATGGGCGAGCACCACGTGTCAACCGCCCATCAGCGTCCACTTACTGGGCGCCACGTGTACATGCGTCAGGACGGTAACATCTCCCCTAGCTTCCTACTTTACCAAAACCCACTTGCACCAAATGGGCCTAAAGGCTTGGGCCGGATTATGGAGACTCCTCTACCTGGGCCGGGCCCCATTAAAGGTAGAGGATGGGCTGAGAAAGTAGGGCAGCTCGGTACTATAAAAGGAGGACTCTCTTCTCCTTTTATTGGCATCAAATACCCAATACACTTTCACTCAAGAAGAATACGAGCTCTCGTACCTTCTTCACCCCCCCTGTTTATTATACTAACGATTAGAGGCTCGGCTCTTCTAATTGGTAGTCTCGTAAATCCCTGGTCTTGCCTACAGACCCACTCGTATTTTATAATCACACTCTCTTTAGAAAATACAGTAGAATCACCGTACAGATAGTTCTCTTTTCAACTATCCTTACATTCGTGTTTCTTCATTGGCGCCATCCGTGGCCTTACCACAACCGCTCCAACCCAATAAACTTTTAGGGCCAGAATTGTAAAAATGACCTCACCCCCACGAGCGTTCACTCCATCCGGGGCCGTCGAAGATATCACCGACGCCACCCCATCCCACCCAACATCAGGGGATCATAACAACCAACAACAACCACTCATAACCCCCAGAAACCTCGAGCCCCAGCTCGTAGATATAACCCCTCCAACGGAGGAGGAAATCGAGGCACTAAACAATGACTGGTATGACCGCCAGCGACAAATCCTCGACGCACAACTAGAACGCCGCCGGCGCACCGGTAAAACAATAATGGGCTCCTCCTCTAGACAACCTGCAAAAACAGCAGCACCCGCCCGTCACGGGGAAGGTCCAGGGCAAACCCCTGAGGACCAGGCCCGTGCAGAGCACAATCGGTTCGACGCCGAAGACTATGACGAAAGCTCGTGGGAGGATGACGCCTCCCGCGACTATCGTCATAGCCCATATTACAGGCGCGAGCGATTAAACCGCTACAACAACGACGCCACCACCGACCTATCACTCCCATACAGACCAGCCGCATTCGCGGATAGGTCTAAATTTACCAGGCGCATTTCTGAGGCACCAATCCCACCAAGACAACGCCTACCGGCCAACGTCAAAATCTACGACGGACTATCCGACCCAGATGACCACCTGGGCATATTCAATCAAGCCGGGGCCGTCATCGGTTGGACCCTACCTGTTTGGTGCCACATGTTCGCCCAGACACTCACCGGAGCCGCCAGGGTCTGGTTCGATAACCTCCCCACCGGCAGCATCGACAGCTACGACCAGCTGATCGAAAAATTTTCTCTCCACTTCAGCCAACAGCGCCGCCACAAGCGCGACAAAAGCCAAATCTCCCTGTGCAAACGCAGAGACACTGAACCTCTCGAGGACTTCATCGTACGGTTCAACAAGGAGGCCCTCCAGTTAGGAACCGGCGACGAAGCAACACGAACCTCCTTTTTATCTAACGTCAACGATGATGGCCTACAACACACACTGCAAGGGAAAGATGGCGTCCCAGACGCTTGGGAAGAGGTTGTCCGCATCTCAAAACTCTACGCGGGCAACCAGAAAACCATGCGCCAGAACCAGAGAGGGAGTTCCAGCAACAACCGCAGCCGCGGCAATAACCGATCATCCGTCTGGAACCGCATCTCCGGCTCCACCGATGAAGGACGATACTCAACTTCTGGCGACACCAGAAACATCATCGGCAACAAACAAAACCGCGAACAGCGGAACAGCGGCCGCCGAAACCAAGATTGGACACCCCTCACCAAAACGCCATCTCAAGTCTTATCACAAGTCCTCTCCACCGGAGAGGTAACTTTTAAAATCCCCAAGCCCATGGGGGCAAAACGAAAAAATGTTGACACCACCAGGTTCTGCGAGTTCCACAAAGACGTGGGCCACGATACCGACAACTGTTATAGCCTCAAAATGGAAATAGAAGCGGCCCTACGCTCCGGGAAGCTCGCCAACCTGGTAAAAAACGTCCGCGCAGGGGCCCGCCGACAAGACGAACCGGAAAAAGCCATCAAAGACATCAGGACACACTACATCCGCGGTACCCACAGCAGACAGATCAACATGACGAGAAGCACTAAACGAAAAACCAGCTTCCCTAATACCGCAACTACATCTGAAACCTCAAATTGGCGAGAGGCCCAAGTCCTCCTCCCGATAATCCCAGGGGGCGCTCAATCAACGACCCCCCTCACCATCACAGCATTGTTCGGACACTACCGAACTTACAAAATGATGTGCGACGGCGGCAGTAGCTTCGACATCATGTACCAACAATGCTTTGACCAGCTAGACGAAGAAGACAAGGCACGCCTACAGCCAGACGCGCCTATCGCTGGCTTCTTCAACGAGATAATCCATCCCATCGGCAAGTTCGACTTTACGGTCACACTTGACGACGGCATTCACAGCCGCTCCGAGGTATGCACCTTCCACGTCATCCCAGCCACCTCCTCATATGATATACTGTTAGGAAGACAGGGCCTGGCGAACTTCAACTCCACCGCCTCAACCCCTCACCAAACCATGGGCTTCCCAACGCCCACCGGGATCGCATACATCCGAGGCAATCAAGAATGCCTCATGACAAGCCACCCGCCAGACGACACGGCGGCGCTTCCGTCAAGCCCACCAACTGATGAAAGCTGGATCCTCAACCCAGCCTTCCCTGAACAGACCATCACCTTGGGCCGAACCCTATCCCCCCAGGTGAAAACACACCTAAAACAGCTACTGGTGGCAAACAAAGACGTCTTCGCATGGCAATCGTCAGACATGGTCGGCGTCCCAAGACACATCGCTGAGCACCGCCTCAATACATACAAAGACTCACGCCCAGTGGCCCAAAAGAAGCGGCCACTCGGCCCCGACAGAGTCAAAGCCATGAATGAACAAGTTGACGACCTACTAGAGGCGGGCATCATCAGAAAATGCAATCACCAAACCTGGGTGGCCAACCCAGTAATGGTGCTAAAAAAGAATGGGTCCTGGCGCATGTGCGTCGACTACAAGGACCTAAACAAAGCATGCCCCAAAGATCACTACCCTCTCCCAGAGATCGATTTGAAGGTCGACTCACTCGCGCCATTCAAATACAAGTGTTTCCTCGACGCATATCGAGGATACCATCAAATCCAAATGGCTTACGAAGACGAGGATCGAACGGCGTTCAGAACAGATCGAGGGGTGTACTGCTACACCAAAATGCCCTTCGGACTCAAGAACGCCGGCGCGACCTACCAACGCCTCATGGACCAGGCGTTCATCAACCAGATAGGCGTCAACCTCGAAGTCTACGTCGACGATCTAGTCATCAAAAGCACCCAGGAAGACACAATGCTCATGGACATCAAGCGCACTTTCGAACAGTTGCGCAGCATCCAAATGAAACTGAATCCAGGCAAATGCTCCTTCGGAGCAGAAGAAGGGAAATTCCTAGGCGTCATCGTCACCAATGGCGGCTTCAAACCCAACCCTGAAAAAATCCAAGCAATCCAGCGGATGCCGTCACCAAACTCGATAAAAGACGTGCAGACTCTGATGGGACGTTTGGTTGCTCTCAACCGCTTCCTATCAAACTACGCTTCCAAGTCTTTTCCTTTTGTTCACACTTTACGAAATGTACTCAAAAAAACACAGTTTCGCTGGACACCGGAGGCAGAAGTGGCATTTCGTGAAATGAAACAATGTTTAACCTACTTGCCAACTTTAACAGCACCGCTTCCAATGGAGCCCCTTACACTATATCTATCTGCATCAGAAACGGCAATCGGCGCCGTCCTATTAGTAGAACGCAACAAAGTACAAACACCGATCTACTATATCAGCCGAACTCTAGCAGACGCAGAAACCAGATACTCGACAATGGAAAAACTTGTCCTAGCATTAGTCCACGCGTCAAGACGCCTGCGACGATACTTTCAAGGACACCCAATCAACGTCCTCACAGACTACCGAATAAATACAGTACTATCCAAACCAGAACTCTCCGGCCGCCTGGCCAAATGGGCAATCGAATTAGGCGCACACACCATCGTCTACAAACCAAGACCCGCGATAAAAGGGCAGGTCCTGGCAGACTTCATCGCAGAAATCCCCACCGATAAAATCCAAGACTGCAAAGACGAACAAGACCCCAAGCCCATCCCAGACGACCGAATCACCTGGTCATTATACACCGACGGAGCTTCCAATGATCAAGGCTCGGGCGCTGGACTTCGCCTCGTCAGCCCCGACAAGACAGAATTCACGTACGCCGTGCGCCTAGAGTTCCCAAGCACAAACAACGAGGCCGAATACGAAGCATTCTTGGCAGGCCTACGGCTGGCGCACAAAATGGGCGCCAGACACCTCAACGCTCATGTAGACTCCATGCTGATAGCAGGCCACATGAACGGCGTTTACGACGCCAAGGACCCCGTCATGGCCCAGTACGTCGACCAAGCCAAGCTCCTCACCAAGAAATTCGTCACTTGCACCATCCTCCATATAAACCGAAGCGGCAACAAGGAAGCTGATGCACTCAGCAAAATGGCCTCCACCGCCTGGCCACATATGGCCAAGGAGGTACGTATCGAAACCCTACCTCAACCTTCGGTACCACTCAGACAGGTCAACATAACGCAGACAGGCGTCGGGTCATGGATGACCCCTATTCAAGCCTACCTAGCAACAGGCACGTTGCCACCTCAAAAAGCGGAAGCTCGAAAAATCCAATACAAATCCCAACATTACCAATTAATGAACGGGATCCTATACCGACGCTCGTACTTGGGGCCGTTATTAAAATGCATGGACGTCGCGACAGCCACCTCACTTATCAGAGAAATACACGAAGGCATATGCGGGATCCATGCAGGACCGAGAATGGTCGTCGCCAAAGTCATGAACGCTGGATATTATTGGCCGGGTATGCATCAAGACGCCGTCAAAATTCTACGCACCTGCTTCAACTGCCAACAACACGCGCCAAATACCCTGCGCCCCAAAAACGATCTGGTACCAGTTACGGCCGCCTGGCCATTTCAAAAGTGGGCCATGGACCTGGTCGGCCCGTTTCCAATGGCCCCCGGAAAGATACAGTACCTAGTCGTTGCCGTCGACTACTTCACAAAATGGGTAGAGGCCAAGCCACTTGCGTCGATAAGCGCAGAACAGATAAAAAAATTCATCTGGGAATTCATCATCTGCCGCTTTGGCTTACCCATGGAAATCGTCACCGACAACGGCACACAATTCACCGACAAAAAACTACAAGCTTGGCTAACGCAACTAGGCGTCAGCCAGATCTTCTCATCCGTTGCTCATCCGCAAGGCAATGGCCAGGTGGAGCGCATCAACAGATCCCTAGTCGAAGGCATCAAGACACGCCTAGGATCAAAACGAACGGGCTGGGTGGAAGAGCTACCACACGTGCTATGGGCACATCGCACCCTCACAAAGACCAGCACCGGCGAAACTCCATTTAGCCTAACCTACGGATCCGAGGCCGTAATACCCGCGGAGATAACATTCCCGTCACCACGGGTCCTCAATACAGACAACACGGACAATGACAAAGAGCTACGCCTCAATCTAGACCTCCTAGATGACAGGCGCGATATCGCCGCCATACGCGAAGCAAACTACAAAAAACAATTGGAACGTTACTACAATTCGAAGGTCAAGGTTTGCGAATTCGACATCGGCGACTATGTCCTTAGGGACAACTATGCCTCCCACGCAGAACGCCCGGGAAAGTTAGCACCTAACTGGGAAGGGCCTTACAAAGTCCAACAAGTACTAGGAAAAGGGGCATATGCGCTCGAAAAACTCGATGGAACACCCATACCCAGATCATGGAATGTAGCGCAATTGCGCAAGTGCTACTTGTAAAAAAGTTTCAGTTTTTTATTCTTTCCTCTAAACTTATGAAGTTAATTTACCCTTCACAAACTAATTCGGCGCACTACTCACTTGTGAAGCTAATCTACTCTTCACAAGTGGCTCGGCGCACTAATCACTTGTGAAGCTAATCTACTCTTCACAAGTGGCTCGGCGCACTAATCACTTACGAAGTTAATCCACTCTTCACAAGTGGCTCGGCGCACTAATCACTCGTGAAAACAAAACACCTCACTTACTCATTGGGCGCACTCCTCACTTGTTAATCTACTCAGCAAACGACGCACAAACACATCAGACAGATCAACAAGACGCAGAACAAAAGGAAACTTCATTTCATTTCATCAAACAATATTTACAAGAAAGAGAAAGTTACAAAATGATCTACTGAGGAGGCTCATGAGCCGTCCCCGAGCTACCCGCCCCGGACCTTTCCTTCTCCGCTCGCTCTTTCTCTGCGCGCTCACGGCCTACGCGATCAGATTCCTCTACCCACCGCTTAAATTTGGCGATAGGATCGGGATCGGCCAGGCATTGCCGCACAACCTGCAGCACGGGGAACTCAATCTGCTCCAACTTCTGAAGCTGCTCCATCAGCAGCTGGTCCGTGTTAACGTCGCCAAAGGGCTGCTCCTCCACAGGCGCGCCATCCTTAGCGGCCAAGTATCCCTCCAACCAGCCGCTGTGGACGCCCGTGGTGCGAGCAGCATCAACCACTTCGGCAATCTGCTCGCCCATCTTGGGCGCATTCCAACAGCGCTCATATACCTGCACATCAAACAGAGGTTAGAACAAACAAGAAACAAAAAGCGAAGGAAAAACTTAGAAAAAGATCCGGAAATTTACCGCGGAGATCCCGTCGGACATCACCCACAGCGACTTCTCAACATACCCCCTTTGGGCATCAAGCAGAAGCGTCTTCTCCAACCCCCACGCTTCCCGCTCCCTCGCAATCGCCGCAACCTGCTCCTCCAGCTCGGACACTCGAGTGGTCATCCTCACCACATCGGCGTCCTTCGCCTTCAGATCACCAACGGCGGTGGCATACTTCGAGGACAGTTCCTCCAACTCCTTGCCCCTAGCTGCCGAGACCTTCTTCTCCTCAGCCAGGGCAACCTCGGCCTTTTGTATCAGTTGACGACGGCGCTCCAACTCCGTGTTGACAACCGCCGACGACTTAGCCCATGCCTTCTGCTTTTCAGCAGCATCAGCATCCTTCTGGCGCAAGTCGGACTCCAACTTCCGAACCTGCTCCAGAAGACGTACACGAGCCGTCTCGTATACCTCCTTCTCCCTAGCAAGACGTTCGGCCTCACCAGCAACCGACGCCCGCTCATCCAGAAATTCACCCTCTCCTCTGTGCAAGGCATAAAGATTGCCTAAGGTCTGCGTTAGGTTCATGCACATCTCAGAGAAAAGGGTGCCACGGTCCTAAGCCCGATGATGGGCTCGCTCCGCCGGAGGGAGCGCATAGCTCACAAACTCCTCAGCCACGAAGGGATTGAGGAATCTGCAGCTCTCGGTTATACGCCACCCAGGCGTATAAACCGGAGAATCAAGACGGAAGGCAGGTCCGCTAGAGGACGCAACCATGCCTTCGGCCCTTTGTGATTTTGGGGCCCCCATCCCACCACCAGGAAGTGGAGCCTCAGCGACATCCTGCTCGCTCAGGTCCACAAACACGGGCCCGCCCCGCTGGCCCTCTCCACCCTGAGCACCCGCACCCTCGGCCTGCTCCTTCTTCATATGCACCAAATCCTCGTGCTGCTTCAGCAACACGAGGCGGCGCTCCTCCGCCTCCTTCTCCGCCGCCAGCTCGGCCAAACGAGCCTCCTCAGCCCGCTTCCGTTCAGCCTCAGCTAAACGGGCATCTTCTGCCCGTTTACGCTCCAGCTCCAACTGGCGAGCGGCAGACTCCTCCTCCTCCTTCCTCTTCAGCTCAGCTTCGGCCACGCGCCTGTCCTCCTCCTCCTTGCGCGCAGCCTCAGACAGTTGCGCCCCCTCAGCTAGGAGGCGCTCTTCCTCGAGCTTCTTCTTCCGCTCCTCCTGATACTGTCGAACAGAAGGAGGGATGGAACCTACAAGGAAAAACGAAGACCAAAGTTAAAAAAAAAAAAAAAAAAAAGAGAGAGGAAGAAGGAACAGAAAAGGCATGATAGACACTCACTGCTAAGCTTCTTCAATGCCTTCATATAAAAAGGCTGACGCACCGGCGGCGGCTCAAGCTCTAGGTCACCACCAAGAGCCGCCCGCTTTGGCGACGATCCACCAGCCACGGTCTCCTCAACCGTCTCTGGCTCCTTGCGCTTGCGTGCTGCAAACAACATCAGACGTCAACAAAACAATAAATACAAAAAAAAAAAAAAAGGGAGGTAAGAACAAAAATACTTACTGTCAACAGGCGCCTCCCCTGTCGGGCGACCTTCAGCAGTCGCAGCACCCCCTTGCGCCGTTGCCGAAGAAGACCCGTCTCCGGCACCACCTGTAGAGCGACGCGAACGATGGGCCAGATCAGATGAGGGATCACTCAGCTCATCATCAGATAAGAACACATAATCAACCCCCTCCGCCGTCTTGACGGACAGCGGATCAGGGTTGATCAAAAAACCTACTTCAAGGTTAGAGCGCGCACCTTGAACAGGGGCGGGGAACAGGAAGTTCTCCGCCAAAGCCTCCATCTCCCAGACACCGCCCTCTGGCACGGCCACATACACGGTCTTTACAGCCCGAGCGGCAAAGTAGTCGAAGAGTAGATCACCTGCGACGACATACAAAGATATGAGACGCAAGACAACATAGCAATAATAGAAAAATAAATAAAAGAAACTACTACTCACCCTCCACAGAAAGCGCACCACCATCACCGGCAGGCGCTACATTGTACCCCTCCCTAACGCCCAGACGGCTGAGCCCCAGCAAACGCATAATACCCTCATCCAGTTTGTCCAAGTCATCTAGACGACTTGGATGCGCAGAAAGCTCCTGGAACCACGCCTCCTCTTGGAAGTCCTTCATAACTTCAAAGGACGGCACCTTCTGCCCAGGGCGCAGTTCCAACGTCGTCATCTCCACTGGGATGACCTCCTTCTTCACAAAGAAGAAGCACCTCTTCCACTCCCGAAGAGTTTTTGGAGAACTCTTCGGTATGATCAGGCTCACGCTCTTGGATCTCTCCACAAAAGAGACCCAGCCCGACTCCTTCACCTCCAGCTTGTAGAACACATTGAAGTGCTCAAACACCGGCTGCCTCCTCAGGGCCCGACAAGTGGCCTCGAAGTGCATCACCCTCATCACCCCAAAGGGGCTCATCTGAGAAACGTGCACCCCGTATCTCTGAAGAACAGAGATGAAGAAACGAGACACCGGCAACCGGAATAACCCCTTCTGAAAATATGCCTCATATAGGCATATTTTCCCTTCCGGGCAATCTACCGGAGTTTGCCCTTTCTCCGGCAACTCCGGGTCCCACTCACGAAGAATACCAAATCTCTTGACCAAAGACCTGAATTTGTCTTTGGACCAGGAGATTTGGGCGTCTTTCATAGACAGCTCCGCCTTCTTATCTTCAGAAGACATCTTCAAACGACGAATCAGAAAAAGCTAACTTTTTGATCGGAGAAATAGAAAGAACGAAGGGAATTCAGGAGAAAATTTCGAAAGAAGAAGAAGATGAAAGAAATCCAAAGGAGGTGGACGACTATTTATACCCATCGCATTTAATGCAGGTAATTATGACGGGCAGGCTTTCCAACATGAAGGTCCAATCACAGGCAAACACGTCACTCTGCCCATGTGCCATGACGGCCCACGCGCCGCGCGTGTCTCACTCGCGAGACGGTCGTCCTACCCCAGCTGCCGATGACCGACACGTGTACACCCACGTCCAAAAAAGGATGACGATGACTGACACGTGTACGCCCACGTTCAAAAAACCACCACCAACAGCTGTCAACACCCATCAGATGTACAACACGTGTCCACCTAGCAACTCAACAGTCGTACTGGCTGTCAGACACGATCTCCAAAGCAGGTCTACCAACCGTCAGGCACGTCTTTTCAAATTCAAAACATTCCCGCCTTTAATTTACACAAATCCCAAAGAGACAAATTCAATGCGGAGTAAATGCAGGCGCAGACCGCGACAAAAAATGACTTTTCACAACCTTTGGCCGCGCAAACAGGGCCAACGCCTATCTTGGGTCAACGCCTGCGCGCCAGAGCGAAAATTTTGAAAAAATCAAATTTCACAACCTTTGGCCGCGCAAACAGGGCCAACGCCTATCTTGGGTCAACGCCTGCGCGCCAGAGCGAAAATTTTGAAAAAAATCAAATTTCACAACCTTTGGCCGCGCAAACAGGCCCAACGCCTATCTCGGCTCAACGCCTGCGCGCCATAGCGAAAATTTTGAAAAAATCAAATTTCATAACTTTTGGCCGCGCAAACAGGCCCAACGCCCATCTGGGCTCAACGGCTGCGCACCAAACACAATCCATGCGCACCCCGTCATACGCCCACAGCTTGATCTCTGTGCGCGCACCAGTTGACGAAGAATAAACGAAAACACACGTCCACTTCGGTACATGAAAACCCAGTGACGACTGGATGTCACTGATAGTACACATGTGAAATCAAGTCCAGCACTCCCCAAAGATACAGGTCAGCACTGGACTGGGGGGACTTGAAGGGATATGGTATTAAAACATTACAAATACCATACCATCGCCCACTTAGAACAGGCTTCGCCAGACGCTTACCCGCCCGTTCTACGTCAGCGGATCGCTTTGCGCCCATCCGCCCGTTTTACGTCAGCGGAACGTCTGGCGACCACAAACCCGTTCTACGTCAGCGATGCTCCTGCCGCCCGACGCGTGCATTTATATTCACGATCCACGTCGGCGGAACACCTGGCGTCCACCCGCCCGTTTTACGTCAGCGGTGTACCCGACGCCAGGCGCACGAACTCCCGCCCCTTTCACAGGGGCGGGCCAAATGTACCTCAAGGCTTCCTTGACAAGCGTCACTACAAGTGGAAGATACCTTTTGGGGCAGCCTTGGGACTCACCCCTGCCCCAAGCAAATATCTCTGACACGACAGACAGCCCGTCAGAGTTTCTCTCCAACCAGAGACTTTCCCCAGTCTGACGAGCAGAAAAGGCGATGACGTGGCAGCCTCTCAACCAAGATATCTTCCTGACAGAGCAGACTTTTCTCTGTCCGTCTTGAAATCCTGGAAAGGTATAAAGTATCTACCGCCCGGATGCACCAATGGGCGAGCACCACGTGTCAACCGCCCATCAGCGTCCACTTACTGGGCGCCACGTGTACATGCGTCAGGACGGTAACATCTCCCCTAGCTTCCTACTTTACCAAAACCCACTTGCACCAAATGGGCCTAAAGGCTTGGGCCGGATTATGGAGACTCCTCTACCTGGGCCGGGCCCCATTAAAGGTAGAGGATGGGCTGAGAAAGTAGGGCAGCTCGGTACTATAAAAGGAGGACTCTCTTCTCCTTTTATTGGCATCGAATACCCAATACACTTTCACTCAAGAAGAATACGAGCTCTCGTACCTTCTTCACCCCCCCTGTTTATTATACTAACGATTAGAGGCTCGGCTCTTCTAATCGTTAGTATAATAAACAGGGGGGGTGAAGAAGGTACGAGAGCTCGTATTCTTCTTGAGTGAAAGTGTATTGGGTATTCGATGCCAATAAAAGGAGAAGAGAGTCCTCCTTTTATAGTACCGAGCTGCCCTACTTTCTCAGCCCATCCTCTACCTCTAATGGGGCCCGGCCCAGGTAGAGGAGTCTCCATAATCCGGCCCAAGCCTTTAGGCCCATTTGGTGCAAGTGGGTTTTGGTAAAGTAGGAAGCTAGGGGAGATGTTACCGTCCTGACGCATGTACACGTGGCGCCCAGTAAGTGGACGCTGATGGGCGGTTGACACGTGGTGCTCGCCCATTGGTGCATCCGGGCGGTAGATACTTTATACCTTTCCAGGATTTCAAGACGGACAGAGAAAAGTCTGCTCTGTCAGGAAGATATCTTGGTTGAGAGGCTGCCACGTCATCGCCTTTTCTGCTCGTCAGACTGGGGAAAGTCTCTGGTTGGAGAGAAACTCTGACGGGCTGTCTGTCGTGTCAGAGATATTTGCTTGGGGCAGGGGTGAGTCCCAAGGCTGCCCCAAAAGGTATCTTCCACTTGTAGTGACGCTTGTCAAGGAAGCCTTGAGGTACATTTGGCCCGCCCCTGTGAAAGGGGCGGGAGTTCGTGCGCCTGGCGTCGGGTACACCGCTGACGTAAAACGGGCGGGTGGACGCCAGGTGTTCCGCCGACGTGGATCGTGAATATAAATGCACGCGTCGGGCGGCAGGAGCATCGCTGACGTAGAACGGGTTTGTGGTCGCCAGACGTTCCGCTGACGTAAAACGGGCGGATGGGCGCAAAGCGATCCGCTGACGTAGAACGGGCGGGTAAGCGTCTGGCGAAGCCTGTTCTAAGTGGGCGATGGTATGGTATTTGTAATGTTTTAATACCATATCCCTTCAATTTGTAATGTCCGGCCCTTTCACCAACAATATTGCCCGCTTTGCCCCTTGGTGGGTTGCCCATCCAGGAACTCACGACTTTGTTTTTTGTTGCCCCAGTTGAGACTTCCCATGAGGTCATCAATCCTAAGACTACTCCCACCTGAGTACGCTTAACTGTAGAGTTTTCATCTGCTCTACAGTCTAACTAAGCCGAAACACGTTGATGATTAAGTGACGGAGCATGTCTTATTAACCAAAGATCTTTCCTGTCCACAGTTGATGTAGAATTTATCTAGAGTATTATACATTGATCCATATTAATCTTATCAGTATTCAATATATTCTGTATAGTTACAATATTTATGTAAGAGAAATTCATAATTTCATTTTTTTTCATCCACAACCATGCCTACGTAACCATGTTAATTATTATATGGGTTTTAAAAGAAAAATGTTTTAGAAAAATTAAGATTTATATTAGGTAAAATTTGAAAACTTTTAAGAGTTTTTTAGCGAGTAGGGTAAACGTATTCCATTTACATTGTTTTTACTAATCATACCCTTTTTCTCAATTTATAATCTATATATAGGGGATGGTTAGACAAAAAAAACCTTTTCTAAATGAGAAAATATTTTTGATGCTATAAGCGCATTTAAATGATTTATCTCATCAATGAATAAAAACGTATCTCTTCACGACGAAATATTATTGTTAACGAATTAAAATCGTTATGCGAAAAATATATATATATATAATTTATTATTATTAATATATTTTTAATATTTGAAAGTAACGGGACGTTACAAGAAGAAAGTGGATCATCTCAAATCTCTACATATTCAAACTAAATAAGGTGGCACGTGAAGGACATAATGAGAAATTTTGGATGACTCCTGGCCTATGGTCACGAATTCGAGTCCTGATCTCGCCCGGATTTTACCATTCCTTCGACCGTCGTGCCTACGGGCGATGGGTTGGGTTTGCCCCTGTTTCGGGAACTGCATGGGCGAGCCTGACTACGCCAGCCGCCCGAGGTATGTATGGGCCCTCTATTGGGTTGGTCGTGGAGGTCTGTCTATAATGTGGGGACTCCCATGGGTAGTCAGGTAAAATTGTTTGTTGGAAGTTAAAAAAAAAAAAAAAAGTCTAGATTAGGGACCATGGTCTTTTCTACTTGATATAATTGAGAGAAAACGTAGCGTCTTGATAAGGTAGGTCCATTTATGTTGTTAGCTAAGATGGTAAAGTCACGTCCTACTTGTTGACTGTGGAGTAGCGATGTGCTATGATTTATGTAAAATAATTGGTCGGTCTCGACTAATGTAATTTTATTGTTGTCTCAGGTTGGGTGAGGAGTGGAATATTACGGAGATGAAGATATGGATGTCATTCGCGAAGAATGGTCAAGCTATGCCGCGACATTTATTTTCAGGTCATCAAAACTGGTTTTAAGGCTATTGAAGGGGTAGGGTACCGCTTTTTAGGCGCACCCTACTCCCCGCCGGAAATATTACTCCAAAGGCACAGCAGCGCCAAAGGCGCGGAGGCACCAGTTGGCGGCACCCGAGAACATCCCCCTTGGAACCCAACTTGCTTCCTCTCGTCAGGTGTCAGCTGCCAAGTGGTCAGCCGCCTGACAACTGACACCCCTGCCGACCATCCACAACACGCCACGTGTGTGGAGGGCAAAGCACCTCCCGGCCAACCAACCACGAGGCGACACGTGGTCCAATCAAAAGAAGCCCTCCTCAACTTGGATCACTTTATCTAACTAAAGGTTAGAATCCAACTAGGTGGGCCTGTTAACCGGCCGGCCCGATCCTCAAAGCCCGGCCCATTAACGATGAATGGGCTCGACGATCCTTAGCCCATACATCTCCTATAAAAGGAGGACTTGACCTCCTTTCTATGCACGTTGAAAACCAGCCAATAAGAACTAACACACTTGTATCTCCACTTGTATTGTTATTTACATTATTCATCAATAAAGATCACCTTTTACAGTGGACGTAGATCTTACAAGATCGAACCACTTATACCCTTGTCTATTGTGTATGATTGCTCGCCATTCGTGTATACAACCATAGACCAACCATCGTTGTGAGCTAAGGATTATACCCTGCTGCGAACACGAGTCGTTACCCCATATATCACCCTGCCATATACCACTTGTTATACTCGTTGTTTCTTCATTGGCGCCATCCGTACCGGCTGAAAGACCCACAAAACTTTCAAAACCACATCCTTTACTCACACAATGGCTGATCTAACCCCTGTCGGAAGCAAGGGAGCAACCCCCTCTACGGTTGTTCAGACCGCCAGAGCGGCAACGCTCCAAACTCCGAACAAGGACACGCAACCAGCAACCACGAGGGAACAAACACCGCCCCGCGCGGTTTCGGCCTCAGAATCCTCCGAATCTGACGCACCCGACACACCCATGGACCCCGACGAGTGGCTCTTCCGAAAACAACTCAAAAACACCAAGATCTACCAGAATATGCTGGCAAAAATCCAAACCAGTAAGTCTAAAGGTAAACAAGCCACACGCCCAAAGTCTCATGGTGTAGGTCGCAGTAAGAACACACGCGACCAGGACCTAGTAGACTCTGCGTCGGAATCCGACGGCTACCAACCCACCAGCGATTCAGACGCAACAGCCTCAAGGGCCAAAAAGCGGAAGCTAACAAAAACTCACTCGGCGACATCACACCACAAAGAAGACGACGACTTAAACAGACCGTACAGGCCTAAGTCGTTCGCCTTAAGTTCAAAATTCTGTCAACGAATAGCCACCGCACCTATAGAAAAACAAGCAAAACTCCCCAGCAGCATCGGCAGATACGATGGCCTGCGAGACCCCACAGATCATCTACATGATTTCGAGTGCGCCGGAACCACAGTCCTTTGGCCTGTACAGGTTTGGTGTCACCTATTTGCACAAACCCTTACTGGCGCAGCCAGAGTTTGGTTCGACAACCTCCCCATAGGGGGCATCTTAGACTTTGATGACCTCATCCAAAAGTTCAAAGATCACTTCTCCCATCTCAGGCGGCATAAACGAGACAAGGCCCACATCCTCCTCTGCCAGCGCACAGACAACGAATCAATAGACGACTACATCGTGCGCTACAACAAGGAGGCGCTGCAAATCGGTTGCGGAGAAGAACTAACCCGCGCAGGCTTTATTCACGGAGTACGCAGCGAGGATCTGATGAAGACCCTATCCGGGAAAACAGGAGTCCCCGATTCTTGGGAATAAGTCATCAAAGCTTCAAAAATATACGCATCTTCGGAGCGCTCCATCAAACAACAGCGCGGATATAACCAAACCAACAACTCTAACAGAAACAAGGGCAAGCAATCCGTGTGGTCGCGCATTTCAGGACCAACGGACGAAGGCAAATACTCGCCCTCCAATGACGCCCGCCAGACGATCACAAACAAACAATCAAGGGACCACAAAGCCCAATCCAAGAAGACCACCGACTGGACGCCACTAACCAAAACTCCGTCACAAGTGCTCAAGACAGAGCAGGTCACTTTCAGGGAGCCTAAAGTGTTGGGCAAACGAAAGAACGTGGACCACACCAAATACTGCGAATACCATAACGATTATGGCCACCTGACGGACAACTGCTACAGCCTAAAGTTAGAAATAGAGGCGGCACTAAAGACGGGCCAACTCGGTCATCTTGTCAAAAACGTTAACAAAGGCGGGCGCAACAACCAAGACGACAAGCATGAAGAGCCCGGAAAAAAACCAATCCGGAACCTACAAACAAGTTACATCAGGCATACCCCGCATCATCATTGCAACATGATCTCCGACGAGGGAAAACGCCAAAATAAAGGAAAGCGCCCGAGAGAAACAAATGACTCCTGGAAAGAGGTGGATGTCCTCCTCCCCCGGGTACGAGGCGGACCTTCCGCAACTGCGCCATTAATCGTCATCGGCGTCGTTGGACACTATAGAACTCAATCCATGTTTCTAGACGGCGGAAGCAGCACTGACATCATCTACGATTAGTGTTTCCAACAACTGGACGCGGATGACAAAGCCCGCCTCATCCCAGTCAATGCACCAATCTCGGGCTTTATTGACGAAGTCATCATGCCGCGCGGCATAATCAGCTTCCCAGTCACCTTGACAGATGGCACCCATGAACGCACAGAAATATGTGACTTCATGGTCCTACCAGCATCATCCCGACACGATGTCCTACTAGGGCGGGAAGGCCTGGCAAAGTTCAACGCCAACGCCTCCACCCCACACCAAATGGTGGGCTTCCCGACCCGAACCGGCGTTGCAATAATCCGCGGCAACAAGAAATGCCACGCGATCGACGTCGCAAAACCACAAAAAACACAAACCCGATCGGAACCGGAAAACTGGGTTCTAAACCCTAAATTTCCGGACCAAACGGTCATCATCGGCCATGAAATCTCCAACACCATACGGGCGCACCTTAAGCAACTATTAGTAAAAAACATAGACATATTCGCCTGGCAACCATCTGACATGATCGGCGTTCCACGAGAAATCGCGGAACACAAACTCAACACGTACAGATCAGTGGAGCCAGTTGCTCAAAAGATGCGCAAAATGGGGCCGGAAAAACAAAGGCGATGAACGAACAGGTCAACGAGCTACTACACGCAGGCATTATCCGCCCAATACGCTACCAAACCTGGGTAGCCAACCCATTCATGGTAGGAAAAGCGACGGGCGGATGGCGCATGTGCGTCGACTACAAAGATCTAAACAAAGCCTGTCCAAAGGATTGCTACCCTCTCCCAGAAATCGACCAAAAGGTAGACTCCCTAGCGCCATTCCGCTTCAAATGCTTCCTCGACGCCTACAAAGGCTACCACCAGATCCAAATGGCGAAGGAAGATGAAGACAAAACAGCCTTCCGCACCGACACAGGCATCTTCTGTTATACCAAAATGCCCTTCGGTCTAAAAAACGCGGGAGCTACATACCAACGTCTCATGGACAACGCTTTCATCCACGAGATAGGGGTACGCTTGGAAGTATACGTTGATGACCTCGTCATCAAAAGCAAAGACGAAGCCAACATGCTGGAAGACATCCAAAAGACATTTAATCAACTGCGAAAGGTACGCATGAAGCTAAACCCCAGCAAATGTTCCTTCGGCATGGAAGAAGGAAAGTTCCTAGGCGTTATAGTCACGCGGGATGGTTTCCGCGCAAACCCAGACAAGGTCCTCGCCATCGAAAGAATGCCTTCACCAACATCCATCAAAGAAGTCAAAACCTTAATGGGACGCCTAGTCGCCCTCAATCGCTTCCTTTCAAATTATGCTTCCAAGTCTTTTCCGTTTGTAGACACTCTAAAAATTTTTCTTAAAAAAAGTAATTTCCGCTGGACCCCTGAGGCGGAAAAAGCTTTTCAAGAAATGAAAGAATGTCTTATCAATTTACCTACTCTCACAGCACCATTACCTAAAGAGCCGCTAACCCTATACCTCTCTGTAACAGAGCGGGCAATCGGCGCAGTGCTCCTAGTAGATCGGAAAACCGTTCAAACACCCATCTACTACATCAGTAGAACCCTGCTAGACGCGGAGACTAGATACTCCACAATGGAAAAATTAGTGCTAGCTCTCATCCACGCTTCGCGCAGATTACGCAGGTATTTTCACGGCCATCCAATAAACGTCCTAACAGACTACAGAATCAGCGACGTTTTACGCAAGCCAGAAACCTCCGGACGCCTGGCAAAATGGGCAATCGAACTCGGCGAACACACTATCAACTACAAACCGAGACCCGCCATTAAGGACAGGTACTCGCAGATTTCGCCACCGAAATCCCAACAGACAAAATCGCCGAGTGCCTAGCAGAGCAAGACCCTGCACCACCAACGCCGGAAAACGAAAGCTGGAAGCTTTACACCGACGGCGCATCCAACTCCGATGGCGCAGGCGCAGGTTTGCGGCTAATCAGCCCAAACAAAAAAGAATACACGTACGCCATTCGATTAGATTTTGCCGCAACAAACAATGAGGCGGAATATGAAGCGCTACTAGCAGGACTGCGCATTGCGCACCAAATGGGAGCCTCCCACATCGAAGCGCATGTCGATTCACTGCTAGTAGCCGGACACATAAATGGCACATACGACGCAAGGGACGCCACGATGGCATTATACTTGCAGCAGGCCAAACTACTCATGCGCAAATTCGCTTCTTGCACAGTCATCCACATCAACCGAAGCGAGAACAAACCCGCCGACGCGCTAAGCAAAATGACTTCCACAGTCTTTGAGCACATGGCCAAAAACGTCCGGGTTGAACTACAAGAAAGCCCATCAGTCCCTACAAGGCAAGTCAACGTCATCCAAACAGGAAACTCTTGGATGGCACCACTGAAGGCTTACTTCACATCCGGAACGTTACCCGATAACAAAGCGGAAGCACAAAAACTTCAGCACAAAGCCTTACACTATCAGTTAACGGATGGAATCCTCTATCGACGATCATACCTGGGTCCACTACTGCGATGCGTCGACAAAGAGGACGCCTCTTTCCTCATCCGAGACATCCACGAGGGTACATGCGGACTACATACAGGACCTAGAATGGTGGTGGCCAAGCTAATGAATGCAGGCTATTATTGGACAGGCATGCACCCAGACGCAGTGGCTGAACTGCGCAAGTGCGATTCATGCCAGCGCCACGCGCCAAACACCCTGCGCCCTAAAAACGACTTAATTCCCGTCACAGCGGCATGGCCGTTCCAGAAATGGGCAATAGACCTTGTTGGCCCATTTCCCACGGCACCAGGAAACGTCAAGTTCTTAATAGTGGCAATTGACTATTTCACAAAATGGATCGAAGCAAAGCCACTAGCAAAAATTGACGGCGCACACACCAAAAAGTTCATATGGGAATTTATCATCTGCAGGTTCGGCTTGCCATATCAAATTGTAAGTGACAATGGAACCCAATTCACCGACCAACACTTGCAACAATGGTTGGCGCAAATGGGCGTCCAACAGATCTTCACCTCAGTAGCTCACCCCCAAGGGAATGGCCAAGTCGAAAGAGCAAATCGAAGCATCATCGAAGGCATCAAAAAGCGGTTGGGGACGAAACGAACAGGATGGGTGGACGAACTTCCGCACGTCCTATGGGCAAATCGCATACTCACCAAAACAAGCAATGGCGAAACCCCCTTCAGCCTAACCTATGGCTCCGAGGCCGTCATTCCCGCCAAAATAGGATGCCCCTCCGCAAGAGTACTCATGGCGGAAAAAGGGCAAAATGACAAAGAGCTACGACTAAACCTCGACTTACTTGAAGAACGACGGGAGCTCGCCGCCATAAAAGAGGCCAGATACAAAAGTCAGCTGGAGCGCTACTACAATCAAAGAGTTAAGCTACATAACTTTAACATTGGAGATTATGTTCTCAGAAACAATAGCGCTTCAAACACAGAAAAGCAAGGCAAACTTGCCCCAACATGGGAGGGACCCTACAAAATACAAGAAATTCTGGGCAAAGGCGCCTACGCGCTAGAAAAAATTGATGGCACGCCTATCCCGCGCTCTTGGAACGCGGCACAATTACGTTTCTGTTACATGTAATCCTTGTAAAGACTTAGGCTACACATGCCTAAGCCATTTTTTTTTTTGGGAATTCTAAGAAAATTCTATTGCCTAACTTAAGGTGTGCAATACTGGAACTTGGGTCTTCAAGGCATAAATACCATGTATCACTATCGCCGGACTCAATAATCAATCCAAAAATACACAAAGTTAAAACCAAAAATTTCATTTATATAACCCATCAAAAAGAGGCGTTCAAGCTGCCTCAAGCTTTACAAGACCTGACAGAAAAGACGATCACAAAAACATACTAAGACATCCTATTCCTCGCCGGACTCATCAAAGTCCACCAACTGTTCTTCAAGGTCCTCCGGACGCGTTCCAGACGGACCTTCACCACCACTCGCCGCTTCTTTCCCCTTCTGCTGCGCCTCCGCACCCAAACGGTCGGATTCTTCTATGAAGTAACGGAGGGCGCCCGCTGGATCAGCATACTGGTTACAGTCCGCCACTGTCTTCAGTATGGGGAATTCGACCTGCTCAAACTTAAGGAGTTCAGCTTCATACTCCTTTTCCCGGGGTTTACCATAATGCGCGCCCTTGGTTATATGCCCTCCGTTCAGCGCATGGTAGAACCCGCTGTCAAATCCCTCAGCCTCCCCAGCAGCGCGCGCAGCAGCAGCAATAGCAGCAACCTGATCACCGAGATTGGGTTCGTTCCAGAACAGCTTGAAAATCTGCACAAAAACAAGGATTAGAAAGAGAATACGCAAATGACATGGAAAAAATGGGAACACACTTACCCCGGCGATACCCTCGCTCATCACCCAACGGACAGACTCCTGGGCTTTCTCCTGCACAACGTTGGCTTCATCCAGCAAAGTCTTGGCATTTTCCGCCTCCGTCTGTGACAAGGTCAACGCCTCTTCTAAAGAAGACCTCTCCTCAGTCAACGCCGCCTTCTCTTTCACCCACGCCTCCTTCTCACTCACCAACTCGGACAGCTGAGAAGAGGCACCCACAAGCTCATCATCCTTGCCACGCAACTCAGACCGCAGGCCCGCCACCATCGACTCCTTATCGGCTAAAACTTTGGCATGGCCCTCCGCGGTTTCCCGAAGCTTCGCATTCTCATTCTTCAATGTCTGGATCTGATCCTTCAGCTTCATAGTATCCTGGTTAGTCACTTGACAAGCATCGACCCACCTCTGATGAGCCAGCGCGTGATCACGCTCAAGTGCCTTCACCTTGTCCTCAGACTTATAGGCCCTGTCCCTATATCTCTCCACCTCAGACTTAAGCTTCTCCTCCCTCTGCGCCTGAGCTGCCCGCCGTGCATTAAAATCGGCGACATCACGGGCAAACTCTTCATCCCGCCGCTTCAATGACTCCACCGCGGCAACCTGAAGAGCCTGCCCAACGCAGATATCGGTTATCAGCTGCGTGCGGGACAAGCTGTCCTGATACTCCCTTTCCTTGGGAGGAACCACTTGAGAAACAAACTCCTCAGCTATAAGAGGGTTTGCAAAACGGGAATTCTCCCGGATACGCCAGTGCGGGCGCCAGATGATATCACCCGCGAAGTAACCCGGGACAGTCCGGTCGACACTCGACCTTCCACCTGAAGCCATGCCGCCACTACCACCTGCGGGAGAGTCGCCAGAAAGTGCCTGAGTAGAGGCAGCCCTGGCGGCCTCTTCCTCCGCCCTAGCCCTACTGGCCTCTCCCTCCGCCCGAGCCCTGGCTTCAGCCTCAGCCTTCTCCTTCTCAAGACGCAGCCTTTCAGCTGCCACTCTTTCCTCCTCGGCTTTCCTAGCCGCTTCCTCCAGACGTAGCTTCTCAGCTGTTACCCTCTCCTCCTCCTCCTTGGCAGCAGCTTCCTTGGCCCGCTTCTCGGCCTCAGCTGCCTCTTTCTCCGCGCGAGCCTTCGCCTCCTCCTCCTCCCGCCTTTTCTTGGCAACCTCCGCCTCACTTGGCTCGGAGGCAGAACCTGAAGCTTGCGGAGAAACAACTGCAACAAAAAGCAGGACAACACTTAGGAAAAATATCAATACAGCAAAAGGAAACAAAGAGGCGGAACACCACTTACTGGTCACTTTCTTTAACGTCTTCTGGATGAGAGGACGACGCTCCGGCGGAGGACTAATCTCCAAAGAGAACGGCGCGGGACCAGGTCCGCCGGACTTGGAGGATGCAGCCTTCCCGCCAGAGACTTTGCCCAACTTCCGCTTCTTCTTCAGCGGACTAACCGCCGCATCATCTTCAGGGGCGGAAGAAGACGATTCTGCACGTCTCTCGCGTTGACCGAAGAGAGGACCTTCACCACCTGCACTCAAAGGCGCAGATTTAGCTTGAGACAACACCTTATGCTTATGAAAGCGCGGCACACTCTTCTTACGACCACGCGGAGGCGTTGGATCCACCATTTCTACAGAAGATCCAGTGGACTCCTCATCAGAGGAAACGACAAAACAAGGGTCTACCCCCGCATGAGGAACAGAAGATAAAGGGTCAGGGTTTATAAGATGCTCGCGTGAAAAAAGAAGGACGGTTGGCTTGAACTCCAGATAGGGAAAGTAGAACCTATCGACCATCTCATCTATCACAGACACCCTACCCTCCGCAGGATCCCTCCACTCCAAGGGAGCTTTATCCCTTAACAGAAAAGCATCAAATTTTGACATCCCTAAAAGTCAAAACAAAACATAAGTTAGTCCAACCTAAAAAAGATAACGATTGAAAAGCTTGGAAAAAACTTACCAGGTATCACAATCACCGGCTCTTTCCCCTGCACAATCTGAGCCCGGCTCATACCCAACAAAGCCAACATGGCTTCGGAACACATACCCATGTCAAACGGGGAAGCATGAGCCACCAACTCCTTGAACCAGGCTTCATCCCTGTAACCCTCCATAACCGGGTGATCACCTACTCTCTGACGCTCAGCCACCACCTTCCATGGCATGTCCACAGGTATCACACCCCTCTTGACGTAGAAAAACTTCTCCTTCCAGTCATGGAGTGACTTGGGAGCAGTTGTTCCACACGGAGGCACATGGGGACGAGGAACAAAGTTGAACCAGGAACCCTCCATGTTCAGCAAATAAAAGACATTGAACCGTTCAAAAGACGGCTCAATGTCTAGAGCACGGCAGCATGCTTCAAAATGGACAAGCCGAAGCATCCCAAACCCACTCACCTGGGTGACGTGAACACCATACCTCACCAAGGTATCCACCTGGAACTTGGTAGCAGGTAAACGGAACCCACATAAGGCAAGGTGGGCCCCATATAAGCTCATCTTCCCTAGAGGAGGAGCCAAGGCAGTATTCTGGGCAGATGGTAACTCCACCTCCCAGGAGGGATCAAACTCCATAGCTTCCAGAAATTTCGCGAAGCTCTTCTTACCCCACTTGCAGGTGGTGTTATGCATCAGCTTCTTAGACGTCTCGGCAGTCTTACTAGGGTTTCCCCCAACATCAAAGCCCTCAGACATGGTGACGAGAGTTTTAAGAAAAAGAAAAAGAAATTTTTTAAGAAGACACCGGAAAACTTGAAGCTTCACCGGAGAAGATGAAGATTTTTCAGAGAAGAAAAGAAGAAAACGATTCGAGAGAATGATAGGAAGAAACTCCAAAAGGCTCCTCGGGTATTTATACCCATCGCATTTAATGCGAACAAGAACAGCTGGCAGAAGACCTTTCATCTTGCCAGGGAAGGACACATCTGGACGCTACACGTGGCACAACAGCTGGATGAGCAGTTACTCACCAGCACACGATGCCACGCGTCTGCCAAAAGGACGATCCCCCACCTGCCCATCGTCAGCAATCAGACTGACAACTGCACCACTCGCGCGAGTGGGCGGCCACTCGCCTGACACACGGTGGATAACTCCCCACCCACATGCTGACGTGACGGCCAACTGTGCAGACATCCTTTCTGCACTCTGACACGTCCACCAAACCGTCTCATCTTCCGAAGCACGTTTCCTAAATATTAAGGAAACCTTTCAAAATTCCAAAATTAAATACAAGGGGAACATATTTAATACACCATCAATATGACGGCCACGTCATTATAACTGCCACGTCATCCCTCGGCGATGGTCATTACTTGGCGCTGGGTTAACGTGAATTCCAAAAGACGTTCTCCGTCGGAATTTACTTTCTAACACCCAGACTGCCACGTCATCACTTGGCGCTGGGTTAACGTGAATTCCAAAAGACGTTCTCTGTCGGAATTAACTTTCCAACACCCAGAATGCCACGTCATCACTTGGCGCTGGGTTAACGTGAATTCCAAAAGACGTTCTCCGTCGGAATTTACTTTCCAACACCCAGACTGCCACGTCATCACTTGGCGCTGGGTTAACGTGAATTCCAAAAGACGTTCTCCGCCGGAATTTACTTTCCAACACCCAGACTGCCACGTCATCACTTGGCGCTGGGTTAACGTGAATTCCAAAAGACGTTCTCCGCCGGAATTTACTTTCCAACACCCAGACCGCCACGTCATCACTTGGCGCTGGGTCAACACAAAGCGTTGAAAAACGTACTTTGCAAAAAATATTCACTCGTGCCAAACTCTTGGCAACACTTTTATCAAAAAGAGCCATGTACAAAGATAATGGGACGCCAATATCTTTCCACATGTCACAAGAGTTGCAACGCGCACTCTTTCGCTCAAAATAAAAGTTTCAAACAACACAAAAGACACATTTTAGTCCAGCGCCCCACCAACTCTCTAAGCAAGATCAGGAGACACCCTGGACTTGGGGGACTTGAAGGGGTAGGGTACCGCTTTTTAGGCGCACCCTACTCCCCGCCGGAAATATTACTCCAAAGGCACAGCAGCGCCAAAGGCGCGGAGGCACCAGTTGGCGGCACCCGAGAACATCCCCCTTGGAACCCAACTTGCTTCCTCTCGTCAGGTGTCAGCTGCCAAGTGGTCAGCCGCCTGACAACTGACACCCCTGCCGACCATCCACAACACGCCACGTGTGTGGAGGGCAAAGCACCTCCCGGCCAACCAACCACGAGGCGACACGTGGTCCAATCAAAAGAAGCCCTCCTCAACTTGGATCACTTTATCTAACTAAAGGTTAGAATCCAACTAGGTGGGCCTGTTAACCGGCCGGCCCGATCCTCAAAGCCCGGCCCATTAACGATGAATGGGCTCGACGATCCTTAGCCCATACATCTCCTATAAAAGGAGGACTTGACCTCCTTTCTATGCACGTTGAAAACCAGCCAATAAGAACAAACACACTTGTATCTCCACTTGTATTGTTATTTACATTATTCATCAATAAAGATCACCTTTTACAGTGGACGTAGATCTTACAAGATCGAACCACTTATACCCTTGTCTATTGTGTATGATTGCTCGCCATTCGTGTATACAACCATAGACCAACCATCGTTGTGAGCTAAGGATTATACCCTGCTGCGAACACGAGTCGTTACCCCATATATCACCCTGCCATATACCACTTGTTATACTCGTTGTTTCTTCAGCTATATTGTCGATACAACATTCGTGTAAACGTTAAATGTTGTTTTGGATTGGTTTGTAATTTGATAAATATGTATTATATTAATGAAATGATGATTTTGTTATTAGCTTGCTAATGATTCTGCATATAATAAAATTGCCAAATTGGTATATATTCAGGAGTGTAAATCTGTAATTTTACAGCAATTGTTTTAGATTAATAAATTATAACAGACAAAATAAACGTTATAAAATTCTGTCATAAACGCGTGTCATAAACAGATGACACGCATAAAAGTGTCATATTAAATTTATGACATAACCATCATTGACACTTTTTTGTGTCATCAGGCCTCTTTCTTGACACGCAATATATTCTATATAATTATATTTGGGCTCATCTTAGGCCACAACACATAGTCTTGTGCTAAATGAAATTATGGTAACATTATCCCTCAAACATTAACATACAAAATCGCTCTTAATTATACATGACACCTACATTAAACAGAAAAGAGTTAAAGGTACATGTATGTGTGTATCAATGTATGCTAGTAGGTATGTTGAACAATCAATAATGACATATAACAAATTATTAGAATAGTATAATAAACTCTAGTTCAAGACAACTTAGGTTTTAGGACATTAAGTTTTGGTTTATCAAATCACAAGGTGCAAGGATTACTACAAAGAAAGAAACACATGGAGGAAATGAAATTCATTATAATTTTATTTTTGTTTCTTGTTCAGGCAATCCTAAATATTATTGTGGTGACCATGGGTGAACCACTCTATGCCGACATTTTCCGTTGCAAAAAAGACTCTGGAACCTTTCTACCGAACAGCAAATACGAGAAAGATCTCATGACTGCAGTCAAGACGCTAAGTGAATCTGCAAAAAACAACACCTACTTTATTGATGGTAAAAGAGCTGGAGAAATTTTGGCAATAAGTTTTTGTGCAGGCTACTTGAAAACCGAAGCTTGCGCGTCTTGTTTGAACAACACAATCCCACTTCTTCTGAAGAGCTGCCAAAAGCAAAAACAAGCTTTAGGATGGAGGAGCAAATGCATGGTACAATATGGTCCTGAAATTGATATAATTAAGTTTGATTCTTGGTTTGTTGCCCATGAAACTAGTAATAATAAAACCAAAGATATTAATGGGCTGTAGAAAACCATGACAACACTAGCGGATAAATTATCAAAACAAGTAGCCGCAGCCAAAAGTATGTACGCTTATGGGACTCTAGCTTATGGCTCAGGTCAAACTTTGTACATGGTTACGCAATGTAACAGTATATTAGACATTGGAGAATGCATAAAATGTTTACAACGTATATATGGAGAGATGAAAACTTGTTGTAGTGGAGCAATCGCGGCGGCAACACCACCGGTTGCTATATGAGGTACGCCCATCATGATTTTCGAATTCGACCGTAAGTTCTATCTAGCCATCTCCACCGTTCTACTGCCAATATTTAATATAAGATGCATAAGGCATTTGTAATAAAGTTTCGAAATACAAAGAAAGATTATGTATTGAAATGAACACTAATTGGTAATTACTGTGGTCTTTGGCTTCTTCATATATTCTTCCCATGATTGAATGGTAACTTGTTATGTCTTCTCAACATGCATTTAAAAAAAGCTTGAAAAGAGTGTTATAAATCGATGTGTTTGTCGGTATGCCTGGGTGTAGTAAGAGCCATGCATAGAGAGAAATGGAATAAAGCAGTTTCAACTTTTTTTTTTTTTTTTCATTCGAGCACCTCCAACGGCAGGTTTAGAATAAAACTAGAATTACGACCCGCCGCGCGTTGCAGCGAAGAAAGCAATAAACACCATATCATTACATGCATAAGCTATTATTATTTGAGTCATTAACAATATGGACAACTTGAAATCATAAACATGTGGGCAAGATTGTAGATAATAAAGGATCGGATCATCCTCGGTTAGAACATTTAAATTAATGAAGTTGAAAGTGGAGCAGCCAGAAACAGCCATTGTGAGTGCAAGTTCATCCTGTTAAGATGTAAGTATGAACTTGTCTTATTTGTATTATGTAAATATTAAACCTATGTATTAGTTCGTATGCGATGTATGTATATGTATAATAATTGTAAGTCACAGACTTTAGTATAGTTAGTAAGTTAGATGGACAAAATATTTGCATATGGGTCAATATGGATCAACAAAACAAGGCTGCACATTCAAGTTACATCCGGATTAGAAGACAGAAGCGAAGAACAGTTAATATCCGAAGACTTGAGGGCTGTACATTGGACTGAAATGACTATATAACCCTACGGTTAATTCAGTTATATTGGCGCCAAAAATACAAACCGGTGGGAAGAGACACAACCGTTTCTAGGGACACAATGGTTCATATCATATATAGGACTATTATCATTCATTGTTAGTTATCAAGACTGTCTTTCATAAACACAATCCAAAAGTCAAGTGTATTTCTAGAATTCGATTGTATCTTATTGTTTCATTCGTAAATAATACATCTTTATTGTTGTTCTTGTTATTCAATTCGAGTATAGTTTTGTTATTTCGATCATGGATTCCAACACATCCTTCAACATTTCAAGCACTCTTGTAAACTCTATGGTGTCCCTTTGCTGCCATCCCATACACAATTGGTCTCCCAACCTGCAATCTTCAATTCAATGCACATCGATCCATTATAATGTTTCACGAATCTTAAACTCAATCATGCATGGAAGCATTCAAATATCTCTAGCAATAACTTCCTTTACCAAAATCTCCTATTATGAAGAAAACAATTATCTTCCTGGTTTACCTTGCCCACTACTTTTCTTTCTTATATTTGCCGACAACCTTGCTTCTACCTTCTTGACTTGCTATCTTTTTTCTTTCTTTTGCTGCGAAGACTACATCATCATATGTTATCTAGTCATGCGGCTTTTCGCTGATGATGCGTCCGTCTGAGTTGATAAGCGATAACTGCTGCTCGTCTAATGTATTGGAACATGGTAACTTGTATAAAGTCACTAGACCGATCTGTTGGAAAATAAATCAAGAGGGATCAGAACAGAATTTTTTGCATAAATAGGCATTTTTTATGGTGGGTAAGTGTTTCTAGGTAGGGTGGCACAAAAAAAGCACAAATAGGTAAGTATCAAACCCAATTGGCGACATTCAATAAAGATTTTTGAAAGTATTACACCCAAATGGCGACATTAATAAAGATTTTTGAAAGTATCTAATCCATTTGGCGACAATTAATCAAAATTCAATGTAACAAACCCATTTAGCGACATTGAATTAATAGTATTTGAAAGTATCTAATTAAATTGGCGACATTGAATTAACGAAGACATTATTAATTCAATGTCGCTAAATGGGTTTGTTACATTGTATAGAATATTGTATAAAATATTAATGTCGCTAAATGGTTTTGTTATTTTGATTCAATGTCGCCAATTAAAGTATCTAATATTTGGGACTACTTTCAAATATTATTAATTCAATGTCGCTAAATGGGTTTGTTTCATTGTATAGAATATTGTATAGAATATTAATGTCGCCAAATGGTTTTGTTATTTTGATTAAATGTCGCCGATTTAATTAGATACTTTCAAATATTATTAATTCAATGTCGCTAAATGGGTTTGTTACATTGAATTTTGATTAATTGTCGCCAAATGGATTAGATACTTTCAAAAATCTTTATTAATGTCGCCATTTGGGTGTAATACTTTCAAAAATCTTTATTGAATGTCGCCAATTGGGTTTGATACTTACCTATTTGTGCATTTTTTGTGCCACCCTACCTAGAAACACTTACACACCATAAAAAATGCCTATTTATGCAAAAAATTCATCGGAACATCGTCATCATTTCCCACAATAAGAAGATTTCGATAGTTCAAGCATATCAATCATATAGCCGTTGTAGGCTATTTACCAAAAATTATCACATAGCCGTTGAGGAGAGTTCCCATTCATAGATCATTGTATTGTCAATATAATTCTCTTTTTCTTTCATCATGTAATACAACAACTAGTACTAATATCATCAATATTATTTCCTGATAATCAATGTGGTATCAGAGCGGGTCTTCTCATTCTAAGACCGATCTGCTCATCATTTACCTCAGCCTTTCCTTTTCTTTTCTATCCAAACCCGGCTGCCATGTCCGAAAACGGTAACTCGGGTTCCGATTTATTAATCCAACTAGCCAACCTTTTCAAGAATGGCTTCAATATTCAAACCCAAAACCCAAAATTATCAGACAATCTACAAATAAACCTCAAGCTCAACAACCAAAATTACGCCTTATGGACTCGAATGATTCGAGTCGCCATAGGCGGAAAATCAAAGAATTTATTAAAACACTTAACCTCAGATCCACCAGACCCAAGTGAGAAAACTTATGAACAATGGGAACACGATGACCTTATTGTCTTCTCGTGGCTTATTCAGAACATTGACCCGACACTCGCCAGCAACCTAACCGAGTTCCCTAACGCAAAAATGTTATGGGATGCTCTGGTGGTGACTTACAGCAGCAGGAAAGAAGAAGGTCACCAAAAGATTCTCGGTACAAAGGGTGTTGTAGCCACGGGCAGCAAAGAAAGAGCCACCGGCGTGACAGAAAGCGGTGGCGGCAAAAAAAGTGTTGCAAAGTTTGGTTCATGTTTCTCTCTAATATTTTTGGGGAGTTTCCCTGCTATAAAAAGGCTATATATATATCTTGGGGAGATTGAACTACACGAATCGTTCCCTACCACACGTCTTCTTTTAGTGTGATATATGTTTGATCTTTGATATCACATTTCTCGATCATGTACGGCATTTGGTTTCTTGTTTCATACCTTAAATTACATACAACGCAAGTTAGTAAAGAACATTAAGTGAGTGTCTATGGACCGATCTATCACACGTCGTTTACTGAGACAAAACACGAAGAAAATGGTCTTGGCGTAACATGTTCCAAGCAGCGTATTTCAAAGGTTGGATGTCATAAATTAAGAGTGATAATATTCAGATACGGTTCGTAGAATGCTCCTCTACAGGTCATATATAGGATTTTCTGAAGTTCAAAGAGGGATATCTAAATCCACTCCCTTGCCAAAGGCATTATAGCCTAGCGGCATCTTGGTGGTGAGATAAGACTTAGGGACCATAAGGTCCTGGGTTTGAATCTCACAAAGGGGGTTTTCTCATAATTATTATGAGTTTCCTTCTGAATTGGTGACTTGGTGGTGGAATATGATCGCGTGGCAACATTGGTGGCACGATGATACTCCAGTGTTCCGTGAGTGATTCCAATTTGTTGGCCGTTCAAAAAAAAAAAATAACCACTCCCTTTTTAAACCCGGTGGCATGTTAGACCCCCCGTAGTGGGGCGTTTTTTTTTGAATTTTTTCAAAAATAGCGCCCCCCACACCGCTACAGGGGGGCGCTATATGCCAAAAATAGGTGAGGGCTTTATTTTTATAACGCCACTTGAGGTTTTAACCAGCCAATTAAACCTTGCCATGTGGCAAGGTCAAAGTCAAGGTGTTTTTTTATTTTTAATAATAATAATAATAATAATAATAATAATTGAAAATTTTGAATTTTAAACGGTTACTGTTCCAAACCGTTTGAAATTCAAAATTTCCCCCCCCCCCCCCCAAACGTTTGAATTTCAAATTTTGAATTTCAAACGTTTTCCCCCCAAACCGTTTGAATTTCAAAATTTGCTAACCCTATAAATACAACACCAAAACTGATTTTTCAGTCACACCTCCAATTCCTCATCCTCAAAACAATGAATAACATGGGTGTCGGTTTTCAACCAGGAGCTGCCGGACCGTCTAATATCCGGCAGTACTCTCGCCGGGTCCGGGGACGGGTCCGCCCCCGGAGACTACCATTCACCTCCTCTACTCCTCCTACTGCTGCACAACCTCCTCTTTCCCCTCCTCCTCCTCCTCCTCCTCCTCCACAACATTGTTTATATCCCCCTCCTCGTGCTGCTGCTGCACAACCAACCTTTCCTCCTCCTGAAGCCGATGATGACTGGACGGATGAGGAAATGGTCTGGGCCATGGATTATGTCATGGCCCAAAAAGAAATGGAGCGTCTAATGTTGTCGGCCCCTACCCCCCGGACTGCTGCTATCCCCACCCCCACCCCACCCCCACCCCTACCACCAGACTACCCCCATCCCCTACCATCAGACTACCCCACCCCTTACCACGAGACTTCCCCAACTGAGGGAGACTTGGAAGCCCTCAGGGAAATTGAGGAGGAGGAACGCCTCTGCAGCCTTCCTTCCCCTCCTCGTGAGTACTGCTATTTCCCCTCGGATGCGAGATCCGATGGACGGGATAGCTCACGTTCCGTGTCCCCCGAGTACCCCACACTCGAGGACTGGGACAACTACTCTCCATAGTGGAGAAAATTAGGATTACATAAGTAATTTAGGAATATGTAATGTTTAAATAAGTAATTTAGGAATTCTCTAGTAGGTAATTTAGGAAGTGTGTAACTTTTTTTTTTTTAATATTAGTTGTGTGTTTTTATTATTATTTGTAATTTTTTTATATTTATTTGTCTTTTATTTTAATTATTTTGAGTTAAAAGATTAAAAAAAATAATAAAAAAATCAACCAATCAGCATCAGGAGCTTTATAAATAAAGCCCCATCACTACACCCCCTTTTCAGTTTCTCTCTCCACACTGACTCAGCAGCCACGTGAACCAATCAGGAAGGAGGGCTTTATATATAAAGCCCCCCACTACGCATGGTCTTACATTCTCTTTTTAATTAGCTTTTCACCTAGTCAATAAATTGTCATGATGTTGCAGTGCCTTGATGATCGTTAACTTATTTTTAGGATTATTAGATTCATATACTTTTTAAGTATGATATTTAACCATTCGAGGATGTGATGTGTGTATGAAGATTACATTTATATGATTCGAATAATGAGTTTGAAAAAAAAAATACATGTGAAAATCATTTTACAAATCAATAATCGTATGTATTTTAACCCAACTAAATAAATCAAGAAACTCTCGCATATGTTTTTTAAGACTAAAAAACATATGTATACAACTTTGGCCAAGCGTTCTACTCTTATATCGATCTTTACGGTTATATCTATTTTTTTCCCAATAATCACAATTTATGAGACACTCAAAAAGATGAGTAGGTATTTTATGATCATAACCTTAAACAGGATGTTTTTGCTAACCATATATGTATTATTTATACAATACTTGTCATGTACCACAAGTAGCTTCAATGATCTAGAGTCATTTACTTGTTACAAAAGCAACCTAGAAAATCACCTACGGTAAACCACACCACCCTTAATATTCTTTCCTTTCTACCACCAACTTGTCTCCACTAACCATCCCTTCCCTATCGATCGGGCCATCTTATTTGTGTCACAAAATAAAAACCAATCTTAACCCACAAAACCCCTCAACCGAGCCTGGCCCCACCACCGCGATGGCTACCCCACACCACCAAATTCACATCCAAACCACCCCAAATGACGGTATTGTCACAAATGGTTCACGCCCACATCACATTAACACTAAGTACAACGCGCACCATGTTCAAGACAGTCTAACCACTCGTGTCACAAAGCTAATATGCGCGGTTTTTCTTTGCATTTTGTTCACCGTTGGGCTAGTAACGTTCATCTTATGGCTCGGTTTACGCCCCCATCGTCCTAGATTCCATATACAACAATTTTCCATTCCTAGTTTGGCCGAACCAAATGGTTTTTCAACTGCCCAACTAACCTTTAACGTGACTGCCCGAAACCCGAATCTTGAAATAGGGATCTACTATGACACGGTGAATTTAACCTTGTACTATCGCGGTCAAGTTATTGCGGAAACGCCATTATTGTCTCCGTTCTACCAATCACCTAAGAACACAGCCATCATCTATGGCACATTGTCCAGACCCACACTGAAGATCAATAATGCCCGTTGGGCGCAGTTTTTGGCTGCCCGAAAACAAGGGGCAGTGCCGTTTAGGCTTGATGTGGCGTCGTCTATCCGGTTTAAGGTGTCCAGGTGGGACAGCAGGCGCCACAAAATGCATGCCAATTGTGAGATAGGGGTTGGGCAAAATGGGATGTTGCTAGCTAGTGATAAAGGAAAGAAATGTCCGGTTTATTTCACTTAATGAAGTTATATACCATTCTTATTTTCAATATGTAATTAGCGTATGAATAACAGTTCCTTTATCAAGTTGATTGATAAATTGATAGTAAAATTTTCTTGCTATTGGGGTTGGTGGTCCAATGGTAGATCATGGGTTCAAGTCTAGAAGCAAAATTTTCTAGAAGCAAAGCTTCTAGGAACACTTAAAGAGGAGGTCATGGGTTCAAGTCTCACAAGGAGTAGAAATTTGCCGTTCAAAAAAAAGTAAAATTTTCTTACGCCACAAGGGGTTGTTTCACATTTATCACATTCATTACACTATCACACCCAATCAGATTCTGTCACCTTATTTTATTACATTCTATCACATTCCATCACTAAACTCATGCGGCGGTGTTCATATTCTATCACATTTCATCACTAAACTTTTTTTTTAATTAAACTAAAAACATTACATTTTTTTTTGAACGGCAAAACAAAACTTTATTAAAACGCTAACAAGCTGCTAGCAAAAGAGTCCGAGACAAAACCAAAACAAAGTCCGGCGATTACAAAACCAACAAAAAACAGCCCGCAACTATCCCAAGAAACTATCTCATCTTAGTCGTGTCAAAGCGACCCCAAGAGTCCCACGTCATATCCGACATCTTCCCTCTATTCGTAATCCATAAATAACTCATGATCTTTATTTCCTCCAGAATATGCCGCACCACGACTTGCTTGTGATTATGAATAAGCCCGTTCCTTGCCTTCCACAAGCTCCAAAAAGTAGTGAGAACAACACCGTAAAAAGCCTTTTTTGCTCGAGGTACTGTCATTGCCGATTTGTGATAAAATAGGAGATCCCGAACGTGAAAAGCATAACAATCCGACACTCTGCACCAAGAAAAAATACACTGCCATACCTCCAACGCCACCATACAACCGGTAAACAAGTGTTCCGCAGACTCCGTATAACTATTACACATCCGGCAAGTAGACTCGTCAACGTTGATATTCCTTTTTGCAAGCGCTTCAGCCGTCGGGAGCCGATCGTGAAACGCGCGCCATGCTACAATAGACACTTTCTTTGGAACCCAATTGCACCATTCAAACACAACCTCCGGTACAGTGTTTTGCGCAGCAGCAATCGTCTTCTTCAACAGTCTAACTTCAAAACACCCTGAGGCATCCAGATTTGCTGTCCACGAATCTGCTATAGCAGATAAATGAGCGTCCGAAAGAAGCTGTATTAAACCATTCAGCTGTGTCTGTTCTTCAGCTGAAAGTGTTGGTCTCCTCCACTCCCAATTAAACTGGTTCACCTGCAAAACAGTCCGCAATCTATCCGCAACATAACATGACTTATTTTTTTCCAATTCAAACAACAAGGGGAACAAATTCTGCAGCAAATCCTCGGCTAACCACCAGTCCGACCAGAAGCTAACGTGCCCACCATTACCCAGCGATGCTTTAATCAATCTATGTGGTTGCAGGTTCAAAGACACCAACAATTTCGGAACAGCGGCAATCTGTTTCCATGTACCACACATCGTCAATTTTGCCGGAATGCAATACCATCCTCTCCCGTTACCATGAATCGCCCAAATCACCTTTCGCCAAAAATGCTCTTGGTTTATTTTAAACCTCCACCACCATTTGGATAAAAGACTTAAGTTAGCATCCTTGAGAGCACCTAACCCGAGACCGCCATATTGAACCGGCTTCACCACATTATTCCAGGCCATCCAGCTTAGTTTATCAACCTTGTCCGTCCCACCCCAAAAAAACTTACGCCGTATACGTTCAAGCGAGTCCACCACTTGGACAGGAGCCTTGAACAAAGAGAAGAAATAAAGTGGCAGGGAACTCAAAACAGCCTTGAGAAGGGTAATACGACCACCGTAAGAAAGGCATCTAGACTTCCATGAGGATAGGCGTTTCTTAAACTTCTCTATAATCGGGTCCCAATTTTTCACAAGATTCATGTTTGTAGCTATTGGAATACCAAGATGAGTGAAGGGGAAATTTCCGTAAGAACAATGAATAGCCGAAGCCAGGCTCGCAGCTTCATTCCCCTCCACACCTATTCCAAAAACCCGGCTCTTCTTAGAACTAATTCTCAGCCCCGACGCAAGATAATAGCCCCTTAATAGTTTTCGTAAGTTTTTCGCGTTCGTTATCGACCAATCCCCACAAAAGATAACATCATCAGCATAGATGAAATGAGATAACAAAGGACCATTACTGCCGACTTTTATCCCATGGAACACCCCAAGTTGACACGCCTTTTTCATTATACGGGTTAGCGGCTCCATTGCAATTATAAAGAGAAAAGGGGATAGGGGATCACCTTGCCGAAGGCCCTTTTGACAAGAGAATTCCTCCGTAGGAGACCCATTCACCAACACCGAGGCACGAGAACATCGCACGATAGACATAATCCACCCAACCCATTTTGGAGAGAAATTCATGTGTACCAAAACATCTTCTAAGAAATCCCATCTAACCGAATCATAAGCCTTATCGATATCCACTTTGAGGAAAAACGCCTTTTTTTTCATCTTCTTCAACCATGTAATCGTCTCATTTAAAATAAGGGGACCGTCTAAAATATTTCTGCCACAAATAAAAGCCGTTTGCTCTTCCGATATTAATTTTGATAACACACCTTTAAGACGCATCATTAAAACCTTAGATAGCACCTTGTTTAGAATCCCCACCAAGCTAATCGGACGATAATCCGCAAGAGTAGCTTGGGACTTACCCTTTGGTATTAAAGCGATAAAAGCCGAGAAACAACTCTCACGGATATAGCCGTTATCAAAAAATTCAGTGAACATCTTGATGAAGTCTGTCCGCCACTGGAAACACCACTTCCCGTCCGACTTGCATGTGTTAAGCATGTCGCCAGCGTTCATTGTGACATCCGCCACCTTCGTCTTTCCTCTAGTTGACGAAAATAGTCCTTCAAAAATGTCCATTATAAACCCGACAAGTTTCGCCGTTTTAAAAATTTAATTTTTAAAGCGAATTAAAAATTTTAGCATTTATTATAGATCGGGTATAAGTTTTTAATCAAATGCGTAAGTGAAACGTATTCGTAAAAGATTTTATAAAAAAATTTAGTTTTATAAAACTTTAAAAACAATTTGGTTAAATAACATTAACTTGGTTAGTATCGTATAAGGGGAAAAACTAACTAAATAATAAAGAAATTAACTAGGTTTAACATGGAGGGACCAAATCTGTCAAAACCCCAAACTTTTAAAACAACTTGTGCCTCCTTCCCTGCCCTCGTTTTTCCGGCCATTATTCCGGCCACCGGAATTATTTTCCGGCCACAACCAAAAACCATTTTCGTTGGCCTTTAAACCTGATTTAATGCACGATTCCGTTTCTCCATCCATGTCCAACGCATTACAAGCATTTAATCGAGTTAATAATGAGATTTAATCACGTTTTGTTGGGTTTTCTTTGTTGTAACCGTTGCACCATAAGGATCACTTCAAACGAGCGTTTTTTTAGGCAACACAATAAATAGAACATGGCAATCATTTCCTGCACATTCATACAACCTAAACCACGAAAATAAACACTAAATCACGTCCAGGAAAAGCTCTAAAATCGGCCTCTATGTGCGAACCTGCACATGTAAATTCGAAGCCCAAAACGTTATTGTAAGTCCGATTTTTTGTTGCCATTTCGTTTTTCTTGCAATCATCTTCGAAAGCCCTCTAGTTTTAATCATTATCCTTGCCTGGTTCGGGTTTATTAATTTGGGGTTAGGGTTAGGGTTCTTGCTAGTAGGATTGGGGAAGATGATGAGTTGGTAACAATGTTTATATAAATTGTTTCTGATTAAAATTCACAAACATATGTGGTAGACTAGTGGTGGTGGAACACTTTGTGGTAGAAGGAAACTTGGGTTCGAACCCTGGCACCTTTACCCTTATTTTCAGTTTTGTTTATTCATTTATTATTTTTAATTGTTAATTAGAATCAATATTATAATCATATAACTTGAAATATTCATAATATATTCATAATAAATTCATTTTTGCTCCAAAAATTATGAAAATTTAGGAGTAGCTTCTTGACATCTCATAGAAAATTAACCCACTTTTATTTTCTGGAAAATGTTTTATTTTTATATTTTTATTAATTTAAATTGTTTTAATCATAATTAATTAAT